>CAVMJV010000104.1:0-600000 GCA_963681835.1 Meloidogyne enterolobii
CAGCATGTCAGGCTTACTTGAGCTGAACAGCAATTCTAAATAAATAAAATAAGATTCATAAAATTACACTTCAATTGTAATTGACGACATTTTTTTATATACGTTTTATTTCTATTATGTATTTTTAATTTTCGAGAATAATTCATAAATGGACTAAAACGCAGCATGTCAGGCTTACTTGAGCTGAACAGCAATTCTAAATAAATAAAATAAGATTCATAAAATTACACTTCAATTGTAATTGACGACATTTTTTTATATACGTTTTATTTCTATTATGTATTTTTAATTTTCGAGAATAATTCATAAATGGACTAAAACGCAGCATGTCAGGCTTACTTGAGCTGAACAGCAATTCTAAATAAATAAAATAAGATTCATAAAATTACACTTCAATTGTAATTGACGACATTTTTTTATATACGTTTTATTTCTATTATGTATTTTTAATTTTCGAGAATAATTCATAAATGGACTAAAACGCAGCATGTCAGGCTTACTTGAGCTGAACAGCAATTCTAAATAAATAAAATAAGATTCATAAAATTACACTTCAATTGTAATTGACGACATTTTTTTATATACGTTTTATTTCTATTATGTATTTTTAATTTTCGAGAATAATTCATAAATGGACTAAAACGCAGCATGTCAGGCTTACTTGAGCTGAACAGCAATTCTAAATAAATAAAATAAGATTCATAAAATTACACTTCAATTGTAATTGACGACATTTTTTTATATACGTTTTATTTCTATTATGTATTTTTAATTTTCGAGAATAATTCATAAATGGACTAAAACGCAGCATGTCAGGCTTACTTGAGCTGAACAGCAATTCTAAATAAATAAAATAAGATTCATAAAATTACACTTCAATTGTAATTGACGACATTTTTTTATATACGTTTTATTTCTATTATGTATTTTTAATTTTCGAGAATAATTCATAAATGGACTAAAACGCAGCATGTCAGGCTTACTTGAGCTGAACAGCAATTCTAAATAAATAAAATAAGATTCATAAAATTACACTTCAATTGTATGAATTGACGACATTTTTTTATATACGTTTTATTTCTATTATGTATTTTTAATTTTCGAGAATAATTCATAAATGGACTAAAACGCAGCATGTCAGGCTTACTGGAGCTGAACAGCAATTCTAAATAAATAAAATAAGATTTATAAAATTACACTTCAATTGTAATTGACGACATTTTTTTATATACGTTTTATTTCTATTATGTATTTTTAATTTTCGAGAATAATTCATAAATGGACTAAAACGCAGCATGTCAGGCTTACTTGAGCTGAACAGCAATTCTAAATAAATAAAATAAGATTCATAAAATTACACTTCAATTGTAATTGACGACATTTTTTATATACGTTTTATTTCTATTATGTATTTTTAATTTTCGAGAATAATTCATAAATGGACTAAAACGCAGCATGTCAGGCTTACTTGAGCTGAACAGCAATTCTAAATAAATAAAATAAGATTCATAAAATTACACTTCAATTGTAATTGACGACATTTTTTTATATACGTTTTATTTCTATTATGTATTTTTAATTTTCGAGAATAATTCATTAATGGACTAAAACGCAGCATGTCAGGCTTACTTGAGCTGAACAGCAATTCTAAATAAATAAAATAAGATTCATAAAATTACACTTCAATTGTAATTGACGACATTTTTTTATATACGTTTTATTTCTATTATGTATTTTTAATTTTCGAGAATAATTCATAAATGGACTAAAACGCAGCATGTCAGGCTTACTTGAGCTGAACAGCAATTCTAAATAAATAAAATAAGATTCATAAAATTACACTTCAATTGTAATTGACGACATTTTTTTATATACGTTTTATTTCTATTATGTATTTTTAATTTTCGAGAATAATTCATAAATGGACTAAAACGCAGCATGTCAGGCTTACTTGAGCTGAACAGCAATTCTAAATAAATAAAATAAGATTTATAAAATTACACTTCAATTGTAATTGACGACATTTTTTTATATACGTTTTATTTCTATTATGTATTTTTAATTTTCGAGAATAATTCATAAATGGACTAAAACGCAGCATGTCAGGCTTACTTGAGCTGAACAGCAATTCTAAATAAATAAAATAAGATTCATAAAATTACACTTCAATTGTAATTGACGACATTTTTTTATATACGTTTTATTTCTATTATGTATTTTTAATTTTCGAGAATAATTCATAAATGGACTAAAACGCAGCATGTCAGGCTTACTGGAGCTGAACAGCAATTCTAAATAAATAAAATAAGATTTATAAAATTACACTTCAATTGTAATTGACGACATTTTTTTATATACGTTTTATTTCTATTATGTATTTTTAATTTTCGAGAATAATTCATAAATGGACTAAAACGCAGCATGTCAGGCTTACTTGAGCTGAACAGCAATTCTAAATAAATAAAATAAGATTCATAAAATTACACTTCAATTGTAATTGACGACATTTTTTTATATACGTTTTATTTCTATTATGTATTTTTAATTTTCGAGAATAATTCATTAATGGACTAAAACGCAGCATGTCAGGCTTACTTGAGCTGAACAGCAATTCTAAATAAATAAAATAAGATTCATAAAATTACACTTCAATTGTAATTGACGACATTTTTTTATATACGTTTTATTTCTATTATGTATTTTTAATTTTCGAGAATAATTCATAAATGGACTAAAACGCAGCATGTCAGGCTTACTTGAGCTGAACAGCAATTCTAAATAAATAAAATAAGATTCATAAAATTACACTTCAATTGTAATTGACGACATTTTTTTATATACGTTTTATTTCTATTATGTATTTTTAATTTTCGAGAATAATTCATAAATGGACTAAAACGCAGCATGTCAGGCTTACTTGAGCTGAACAGCAATTCTAAATAAATAAAATAAGATTCATAAAATTACACTTCAATTGTAATTGACGACATTTTTTTATATACGTTTTATTTCTATTATGTATTTTTAATTTTCGAGAATAATTCATAAATGGACTAAAACGCAGCATGTCAGGCTTACTTGAGCTGAACAGCAATTCTAAATAAATAAAATAAGATTCATAAAATTACACTTCAATTGTAATTGACGACATTTTTTTATATACGTTTTATTTCTATTATGTATTTTTAATTTTCGAGAATAATTCATAAATGGACTAAAACGCAGCATGTCAGGCTTACTTGAGCTGAACAGCAATTCTAAATAAATAAAATAAGATTCATAAAATTACACTTCAATTGTAATTGACGACATTTTTTTATATACGTTTTATTTCTATTATGTATTTTTAATTTTCGAGAATAATTCATTAATGGACTAAAACGCAGCATGTCAGGCTTACTTGAGCTGAACAGCAATTCTAAATAAATAAAATAAGATTCATAAAATTACACTTCAATTGTAATTGACGACATTTTTTTATATACGTTTTATTTCTATTATGTATTTTTAATTTTCGAGAATAATTCATAAATGGACTAAAACGCAGCATGTCAGGCTTACTTGAGCTGAACAGCAATTCTAAATAAATAAAATAAGATTCATAAAATTACACTTCAATTGTAATTGACGACATTTTTTTATATACGTTTTATTTCTATTATGTATTTTTAATTTTCGAGAATAATTCATAAATGGACTAAAACGCAGCATGTCAGGCTTACTTGAGCTGAACAGCAATTCTAAATAAATAAAATAAGATTCATAAAATTACACTTCAATTGTAATTGACGACATTTTTTTATATACGTTTTATTTCTATTATGTATTTTTAATTTTCGAGAATAATTCATAAATGGACTAAAACGCAGCATGTCAGGCTTACTTGAGCTGAACAGCAATTCTAAATAAATAAAATAAGATTTATAAAATTACACTTCAATTGTAATTGACGACATTTTTTTATATACGTTTTATTTCTATTATGTATTTTTAATTTTCGAGAATAATTCATAAATGGACTAAAACGCAGCATGTCAGGCTTACTTGAGCTGAACAGCAATTCTAAATAAATAAAATAAGATTCATAAAATTACACTTCAATTGTAATTGACGACATTTTTTTATATACGTTTTATTTCTATTATGTATTTTTAATTTTCGAGAATAATTCATAAATGGACTAAAACGCAGCATGTCAGGCTTACTTGAGCTGAACAGCAATTCTAAATAAATAAAATAAGATTTATAAAATTACACTTCAATTGTAATTGACGACATTTTTTTATATACGTTTTATTTCTATTATGTATTTTTAATTTTCGAGAATAATTCATAAATGGACTAAAACGCAGCATGTCAGGCTTACTTGAGCTGAACAGCAATTCTAAATAAATAAAATAAGATTCATAAAATTACACTTCAATTGTAATTGACGACATTTTTTTATATACGTTTTATTTCTATTATGTATTTTTAATTTTCGAGAATAATTCATAAATGGACTAAAACGCAGCATGTCAGGCTTACTTGAGCTGAACAGCAATTCTAAATAAATAAAATAAGATTCATAAAATTACACTTCAATTGTAATTGACGACATTTTTTTATATACGTTTTATTTCTATTATGTATTTTTAATTTTCGAGAATAATTCATAAATGGACTAAAACGCAGCATGTCAGGCTTACTTGAGCTGAACAGCAATTCTAAATAAATAAAATAAGATTCATAAAATTACACTTCAATTGTAATTGACGACATTTTTTTATATACGTTTTATTTCTATTATGTATTTTTAATTTTCGAGAATAATTCATTAATGGACTAAAACGCAGCATGTCAGGCTTACTTGAGCTGAACAGCAATTCTAAATAAATAAAATAAGATTCATAAAATTACACTTCAATTGTAATTGACGACATTTTTTTATATACGTTTTATTTCTATTATGTATTTTTAATTTTCGAGAATAATTCATAAATGGACTAAAACGCAGCATGTCAGGCTTACTTGAGCTGAACAGCAATTCTAAATAAATAAAATAAGATTCATAAAATTACACTTCAATTGTAATTGACGACATTTTTTTATATACGTTTTATTTCTATTATGTATTTTTAATTTTCGAGAATAATTCATAAATGGACTAAAACGCAGCATGTCAGGCTTACTTGAGCTGAACAGCAATTCTAAATAAATAAAATAAGATTCATAAAATTACACTTCAATTGTAATTGACGACATTTTTTTATATACGTTTTATTTCTATTATGTATTTTTAATTTTCGAGAATAATTCATAAATGGACTAAAACGCAGCATGTCAGGCTTACTTGAGCTGAACAGCAATTCTAAATAAATAAAATAAGATTCATAAAATTACACTTCAATTGTAATTGACGACATTTTTTTATATACGTTTTATTTCTATTATGTATTTTTAATTTTCGAGAATAATTCATAAATGGACTAAAACGCAGCATGTCAGGCTTACTTGAGCTGAACAGCAATTCTAAATAAATAAAATAAGATTCATAAAATTACACTTCAATTGTAATTGACGACATTTTTTTATATACGTTTTATTTCTATTATGTATTTTTAATTTTCGAGAATAATTCATAAATGGACTAAAACGCAGCATGTCAGGCTTACTTGAGCTGAACAGCAATTCTAAATAAATAAAATAAGATTCATAAAATTACACTTCAATTGTAATTGACGACATTTTTTTATATACGTTTTATTTCTATTATGTATTTTTAATTTTCGAGAATAATTCATAAATGGACTAAAACGCAGCATGTCAGGCTTACTTGAGCTGAACAGCAATTCTAAATAAATAAAATAAGATTCATAAAATTACACTTCAATTGTAATTGACGACATTTTTTTATATACGTTTTATTTCTATTATGTATTTTTAATTTTCGAGAATAATTCATAAATGGACTAAAACGCAGCATGTCAGGCTTACTTGAGCTGAACAGCAATTCTAAATATATAAAATAAGATTTATAAAATTACACTTCAATTGTAATTGACGACATTTTTTTATATACGTTTTATTTCTATTATGTATTTTTAATTTTCGAGAATAATTCATAAATGGACTAAAACGCAGCATGTCAGGCTTACTTGAGCTGAACAGCAATTCTAAATAAATAAAATAAGATTCATAAAATTACACTTCAATTGTAATTGACGACATTTTTTTATATACGTTTTATTTCTATTATGTATTTTTAATTTTCGAGAATAATTCATAAATGGACTAAAACGCAGCATGTCAGGCTTACTTGAGCTGAACAGCAATTCTAAATATATAAAATAAGATTTATAAAATTACACTTCAATTGTAATTGACGACATTTTTTTATATACGTTTTATTTCTATTATGTATTTTTAATTTTCGAGAATAATTCATAAATGGACTAAAACGCAGCATGTCAGGCTTACTTGAGCTGAACAGCAATTCTAAATAAATAAAATAAGATTCATAAAATTACACTTCAATTGTAATTGACGACATTTTTTATATATGTTTTATTTCTATTATGTATTTTTAATTTTCGAGAATAATTCATAAATGGACTAAAACGCAGCATGTCAGGCTTACTTGAGCTGAACAGCAATTCTAAATAAATAAAATAAGATTCATAAAATTACACTTCAATTGTAATTGACGACATTTTTTTATATACGTTTTATTTCTATTATGTATTTTTAATTTTCGAGAATAATTCATAAATGGACTAAAACGCAGCATGTCAGGCTTACTTTAGCTGAACAGCAATTCTAAATAAATAAAATAAGATTCATAAAATTACACTTCAATTGTAATTGACGACATTTTTTTATATACGTTTTATTTCTATTATGTATTTTTAATTTTCGAGAATAATTCATAAATGGACTAAAACGCAGCATGTCAGGCTTACTTTAGCTGAACAGCAATTCTAAATAAATAAAATAAGATTCATAAAATTACACTTCAATTGTAATTGACGACATTTTTTTATATACGTTTTATTTCTATTATGTATTTTTAATTTTCGAGAATAATTCATAAATGGACTAAAACGCAGCATGTCAGGCTTACTTTAGCTGAACAGCAATTCTAAATAAATAAAATAAGATTCATAAAATTACACTTCAATTGTAATTGACGACATTTTTTTATATACGTTTTATTTCTATTATGTATTTTTAATTTTATAGAATAATTCATAAATGGACTAAAACGCAGCATGTCAGGCTTACTTTAGCTGAACAGCAATTCTAAATAAATAAAATAAGATTCATAAAATTACACTTCAATTGTAATTGACGACATTTTTTTATATACGTTTTATTTCTATTATGTATTTTTAATTTTCGAGAATAATTCATAAATGGACTAAAACGCAGCATGTCAGGCTTACTGGAGCTGAACAGCAATTCTAAATAAATAAAATGAGATTTATAAAATTACACTTCAATTGTAATTGACGACATTTTTTTATATACGTTTTATTTCTATTATGTATTTTTAATTTTCGAGAATAATTCATAAATGGACTAAAACGCAGCATGTCAGGCTTACTTGAGCTGAACAGCAATTAAAATAAATAAAATAAGATTTATAAAATTACACTTAATTGTAATTGACGACATTTTTTTATATACGTTTTATTTCTATTATGTATTTTTAATTTTCGAGAATAATTCATAAATGGACTAAAACGCAGCATGTCAGGCTTACTGGAGCTGAACAGCAATTCTAAATAAATAAAATAAGATTCATAAAATTACACTTCAATTGTAATTGACGACATTTTTTTATATATGTTTTATTTCTATTATGTATTTTTAATTTTCGAGAATAATTCATAAATGGACTAAAACGCAGCATGTATAGGCTTATGGAGCTGAACAGCAATTCTAAATAAATAAAATAAGATTTATAAAATTACACTTCAATTGTAATTGACGACATTTTTTTATATACGTTTTATTTCTATTATGTATTTTTAATTTTCGAGAATAATTCATAAATGGACTAAAACGCAGCATGTCAGGCTTACTTGAGCTGAACAGCAATTCTAAATAAATAAAATAAGATTCATAAAATTACACTTCAATTGTAATTGACGACATTTTTTCTATATGTTTTATTTCTATTATGTATTTTTAATTTTCGAGAATAATTCATAAATGGACTAAAACGCAGCATGTATAGGCTTATGGAGCTGAACAGCAATTCTAAATAAATAAAATAAGATTTATAAAATTACACTTCAATTGTAATTGACGACATTTTTTTATATACGTTTTATTTCTATTATGTATTTTTAATTTTCGAGAATAATTCATAAATGGACTAAAACGCAGCATGTCAGGCTTACTTGAGCTGAACAGCAATTCTAAATAAATAAAATAAGATTTATAAAATTACACTTCAATTGTAATTGACGACATTTTTTTATATACGTTTTATTTCTATTATGTATTTTTAATTTTCGAGAATAATTCATAAATGGACTAAAACGCAGCATGTCAGGCTTACTTGAGCTGAACAGCAATTCTAAATAAATAAAATAAGATTTATAAAATTACACTTCAATTGTAATTGACGACATTTTTTTATATACGTTTTATTTCTATTATGTATTTTTAATTTTCGAGAATAATTCATAAATGGACTAAAACGCAGCATGTCAGGCTTACTGGAGCTGAACAGCAATTCTAAATAAATAAAATAAGATTCATTAAATTACACTTCAATTGTAATTGACGACATTTTTTTATATATGTTTTATTTCTATTATGTATTTTTAATTTTCGAGAATAATTCATAAATGGACTAAAACGCAGCATGTATAGGCTTATGGAGCTGAACAGCAATTCTAAATAAATAAAATAAGATTTATAAAATTACACTTCAAATTACACTTCATTTTTTTATATATGTTTTATTTCTATTATGTATTTTTAATTTTCGAGAATAATTCATAAATGGACTAAAACGCAGCATGTATAGGCTTATGGAGCTGAACAGCAATTCTAAATAAATAAAATAAGATTTATAAAATTACACTTCAATTGTAATTGACGACATTTTTTTATATACGTTTTATTTCTATTATGTATTTTTAATTTTCGAGAATAATTCATAAATGGACTAAAACGCAGCATGTATAGGCTTATGGAGCTGAAAAGCAATTCTAAATAAATAAAATAAGATTTATAAAATTACACTGCAATTGTAATTGAAAACATTTTTTTATATACGTTTTATTTCTATTATGTATTTTTAATTTTCGAGAATAATTCATAAATGGACTAAAACGCACCATGTCAGGCTTACTGGAGCTGAACAGCAATTCTAAATAAATAAAATAAGATTTATAAAATTACACTACAATTGTAATTGAAAACATTTTTTTATATACGTTTTATTTCTATTATGTATTTTTAATTTTCGAGAATAATTCATAAATGGACTAAAACGCAGCATGTCAGGCTTACTGGAGCTGAACAGCAATTCTAACTAAATAAAATAAGATTCATAAAATTACACTTCAATTGTAATTGACGACATTTTTTTATATATGTTTTATTTCTATTATGTATTTTTAATTTTCGAGAATAATTCATAAATGGACTAAAACGCACCATGTCAGGCTTACTTGAGCTGAACAGCAATTCTAAATAAATAAAATAAGATTTATAAAATTACACTTCAATTGTAATTGACGACATTTTTTTATATACGTTTTATTTCTATTATGTATTTTTAATTTTCGAGAATAATTCATAAATGGACTAAAACGCAGCATGTCAGGCTTACTTGAGCTGAACAGCAATTCTAAATAATTAAAATAAGATTTATAAAATTACACTTCAATTGTAATTGACGACATTTTTTTATATACGTTTTATTTCTATTATGTATTTTTAATTTTCGAGAATAATTCATAAATGGACTAAAACGCAGCATGTCAGGCTTACTTGAGCTGAACAGCAATTCTAAATAAATAAAATAAGATTTATAAAATTACACTTCAATTGTAATTGAAAACATTTTTTTATATACGTTTTATTTCTATTATGTATTTTTAATTTTCGAGAATAATTCATAAATGGACTAAAACGCAGCATGTCAGGCTTACTGGAGCTGAACAGCAATTCTAAATAAATAAAATAAGATTCATAAAATTACACTTCAATTGTAATTGACGACATTTTTTTATATATGTTTTATTTCTATTATGTATTTTTAATTTTCGAGAATAATTCATAAATGGACTAAAACGCACCATGTCAGGCTTACTTGAGCTGAACAGCAATTCTAAATAAATAAAATAAGATTCATAAAATTACACTTCAATTGTAATTGACGACATTTTTTTCTATATGTTTTATTTCTATTATGTATCTTTAATTTTCGAGAATAATTCATAAATGGACTAAAACGCAGCATGTATAGGCTTATGGAGCTGAACAGCAATTCTAAATAAATAAAATAAGATTTATAAAATTACACTTCAATTGTAATTGACGACATTTTTTTATATACGTTTTATTTCTATTATGTATTTTTAATTTTCGAGAATAATTCATAAATGGACTAAAACGCAGCATGTCAGGCTTACTTGAGCTGAACAGCAATTCTAAATAAATAAAATAAGATTTATAAAATTACACTTCAATTGTAATTGACGACATTTTTTTATATACGTTTTATTTCTATTATGTATTTTTAATTTTCGAGAATAATTCATAAATGGACTAAAACGCAGCATGTCAGGCTTACTTGAGCTGAACAGCAATTCTAATAAATAAAATAAGATTTATAAAATTACACTTCAATTGTAATTGACGACATTTTTTTATATACGTTTTATTTCTATTATGTATTTTTAATTTTCGAGAATAATTCATAAATGGACTAAAACGCAGCATGTCAGGCTTACTGGAGCTGAACAGCAATTCTAAATAAATAAAATAAGATTCATATAATTACACTTCAATTGTAATTGACGACATTTTTTTATATATGTTTTATTTCTATTATGTATTTTTAATTTTCGAGAATAATTCATAAATGGACTAAAACGCAGCATGTATAGGCTTATGGAGCTGAACAGCAATTCTAAATAAATAAAATAAGATTTATAAAATTACACTTCAATTGTAATTGACGACATTTTTTTATATACGTTTTATTTCTATTATGTATTTTTAATTTTCGAGAATAATTCATAAATGGACTAAAACGCAGCATGTCAGGCTTACTTGAGCTGAACAGCAATTCTAAATAAATAAAATAAGATTTATAAAATTACACTTCAATTGTAATTGACGACATTTTTTTATATACGTTTTATTTCTATTATGTATTTTTAATTTTCGAGAATAATTCATAAATGGACTAAAACGCAGCATGTCAGGCTTACTGGAGCTGAACAGCAATTCTAAATAAATAAAATAAGATTTATAAAATTACACTTCAATTGTAATTGACGACATTTTTTTATATACGTTTTATTTCTATTATGTATTTTTAATTTTCGAGAATAATTCATAAATGGACTAAAACGCAGCATGTCAGGCTTACTGGAGCTGAACAGCAATTCTAAACAAATAAGATAAGATTTATAAAATTACACTTCAATTGTAATTGACGACATTTTTTATATACGTTTTATTTCTATTATGTATTTTTAATTTTCGAGAATAATTCATAAATGGACTAAAACGCAGCATGTCAGGCTTACTTGAGCTGAACAGCAATTCTAAATAAATAAAATAAGATTTATAAAATTACACTTCAATTGTAATTGAAAACATTTTTTTATATACGTTTTATTTCTATTATGTATTTTTAATTTTCGAGAATAATTCATAAATGGACTAAAACGCAGCATGTCAGGCTTACTGGAGCTGAACAGCAATTCTAAATAAATAAAATAAGATTCATAAAATTACACTTCAATTGTAATTGACGACATTTTTTTATATATGTTTTATTTCTATTATGTATTTTTAATTTTCGAGAATAATTCATAAATGGACTAAAACGCACCATGTCAGGCTTACTTGAGCTGAACAGCAATTCTAAATAAATAAAATAAGATTCATAAAATTACACTTCAATTGTAATTGACGACATTTTTTTCTATATGTTTTATTTCTATTATGTATTTTTAATTTTCGAGAATAATTCATAAATGGACTAAAACGCAGCATGTATAGGCTTATGGAGCTGAACAGCAATTCTAAATAAATAAAATAAGATTTATAAAATTACACTTCAATTGTAATTGACGACATTTTTTTATATACGTTTTATTTCTATTATGTATTTTTAATTTTCGAGAATAATTCATAAATGGACTAAAACGCAGCATGTCAGGCTTACTTGAGCTGAACAGCAATTCTAAATAAATAAAATAAGATTTATAAAATTACACTTCAATTGTAATTGACGACATTTTTTTATATACGTTTTATTTCTATTATGTATTTTTAATTTTCGAGAATAATTCATAAATGGACTAAAACGCAGCATGTCAGGCTTACTGGAGCTGAACAGCAATTCTAAATAAATAAAATAAGATTCATATAATTACACTTCAATTGTAATTGACGACATTTTTTTATATATGTTTTATTTCTATTATGTATTTTTAATTTTCGAGAATAATTCATAAATGGACTAAAACGCAGCATGTATAGGCTTATGGAGCTGAACAGCAATTCTAAATAAATAAAATAAGATTTATAAAATTACACTTCAATTGTAATTGACGACATTTTTTTATATACGTTTTATTTCTATTATGTATTTTTAATTTTCGAGAATAATTCATAAATGGACTAAAACGCAGCATGTCAGGCTTACTTGAGCTGAACAGCAATTCTAAATAAATAAAATAAGATTTATAAAATTACACTTCAATTGTAATTGACGACATTTTTTTATATACGTTTTATTTCTATTATGTATTTTTAATTTTCGAGAATAATTCATAAATGGACTAAAACGCAGCATGTCAGGCTTACTGGAGCTGAACAGCAATTCTAAATAAATAAAATAAGATTTATAAAATTACACTTCAATTGTAATTGACGACATTTTTTTATATACGTTTTATTTCTATTATGTATTTTTAATTTTCGAGAATAATTCATAAATGGACTAAAACGCAGCATGTCAGGCTTACTGGAGCTGAACAGCAATTCTAAACAAATAAAATAAGATTTATAAAATTACACTTCAATTGTAATTGACGACATTTTTTTATATACGTTTTATTTCTATTATGTATTTTTAATTTTCGAGAATAATTCATAAATGGACTAAAACGCAGCATGTCAGGCTTACTGGAGCTGAACAGCAATTCTAAACAAATAAAATAAGATTTATAAAATTACACTTCAATTGTAATTGACGACATTTTTTTATATACGTTTTATTTCTATTATGTATTTTTAATTTTCGAGAATAATTCATAAATGGACTAAAACGCAGCATGTCAGGCTTACTGGAGCTGAACAGCAATTCTAAATAAATAAAATAAGATTTATAAAATTACACTTCAATTGTAATTGACGACATTTTTTTATATACGTTTTATTTCTATTAGGTGCGGACATAATTAGTGGCCGTTTTTTTCGATTGGATTTTTAGGGGTGTTATTTTACGTACATTCTTTTTTCTTATTAACCAACATAAAGATCTGAATCTCCTCTTCATTTTAATACCAGATATAGCTAAATACGGGTGATATTCATAAAGTTATGATTTTTTGAACTTCACTACCTCGTAGTGAAATTCATAAGCATTTACACCAAAAATTATAAATTACCAAAAATGGACACAAGAAGCAAAAAATCTTAATGATCTAGTTAATGGGATCGTTGTCTATGCTAGACAGCAAAAAATAGGGTTCTGGCTATACGAGGAATGCCGTAAGACCCTCAGAAGCAAACATGGTCGAGGGAGACGGCTGTCATTAAGAAAACGGTCCTGCTCGGCCAGTTTAGTCGAAATCGCGATATTTCCACTTCTTAAATGTCGAGGGATATCTGCTCTATACATACGGTCACGCTTGACTTAAAAGACGCAGGCTCCGCTTTAGGAAGGCAAGTCAAATGCCGACTGTACTCTCTTTTGCACAAATGGGAAAACGACATGACACTCCCCCAAAAAGTTGTTTCTTATAACTCAGCGTAAAATCATCAGATCAGGATGATCTAAACGGTTTTTTATATCCCACAGAGGGCTTATACTAAACCCAAAATACAAAGTCTGTAAATCGTGTCGAACCCGGAATTCGAATTTCGACCATTTTGAAAAATTTAGACCTTTAGGATTAAAAATTCGACATTGTGCCCGATGGATAGAGATTTTGAAGGGCTTTCGAATGATATATCACACTAACTATTATCATTACATATACTTGAGAAAATCTGATTTTCGATGATTTCGAAAATTTTGACATTTTCGATCAGAACTCCCTGAATACCTAACCAAAAATTTTCAAATTCTGGGATCCTTTAGAAAATACACTGACAAATGATTCGGTATAAAAATAAAAGATATTTTTAAGGAAATTAATTCTAAAAAACCAAATTAAAAAACGGCCACTAATTATGTCCGCACCTAATATTATGTATTTTTAATTTTCGAGAATAATTCATAAATGGACTAAAACGCATCATGTCAGGCTTACTGGAGCTGAACAGCAATTCTAAATAAATAAAATAAGATTCATAAAATTACACTTCAATTGTAATTGACGACATTTTTTTATATACGTTTTATTTCTATTATGTATTTTTAATTTTCGAGAATAATTCATAAATGGACTAAAACGCAGCATGTCAGGCTTACTGGAGCTGAACAGCAATTCTAAATAAATAAAATAAGATTTATAAAATTACACTTCAATTGTAATTGACGACATTTTTTTATATACGTTTTATTTCTATTATGTATTTTTAATTTTCGAGAATAATTCATAAATGGACTAAAACGCAGCATGTCAGGCTTACTGGAGCTGAACAGCAATTCTAAATAAATAAAATAAGATTCATAAAATTACACTTCAATTGTAATTGACGACATTTTTTTATATATGTTTTATTTCTATTATGTATTTTTAATTTTCGAGAATAATTCATAAATGGACTAAAACGCAGCATGTATAGGCTTATGGAGCTGAACAGCAATTCTAAATAAATAAAATAAGATTTATAAAATTACACTTCAATTGTAATTGACGACATTTTTTTATATACGTTTTATTTCTATTATGTATTTTTAATTTTCGAGAATAATTCATAAATGGACTAAAACGCAGCATGTCAGGCTTACTGGAGCTGAACAGCAATTCTAAATAAATAAAATAAGATTTATAAAATTACACTTCAATTGTAATTGACGACATTTTTTTATATACGTTTTATTTCTATTATGTATTTTTAATTTTCGAGAATAATTCATAAATGGACTAAAACGCAGCATGTCAGGCTTACTGGAGCTGAACAGCAATTCTAAATAAATAAAATAAGATTCATAAAATTACACTTCAATTGTAATTGACGACATTTTTTTATATATGTTTTATTTCTATTATGTATTTTTAATTTTCGAGAATAATTCATAAATGGACTAAAACGCAGCATGTATAGGCTTATGGAGCTGAACAGCAATTCTAAATAAATAAAATAAGATTTATAAAATTACACTTCAATTGTAATTGACGACATTTTTTTATATACGTTTTATTTCTATTATGTATTTTTAATTTTCGAGAATAATTCATAAATGGACTAAAACGCAGCATGTCAGGCTTACTGGAGCTGAACAGCAATTCTAAATAAATAAAATAAGATTTATAAAATTACACTTCAATTGTAATTGACGACATTTTTTTATATACGTTTTATTTCTATTATGTATTTTTAATTTTCGAGAATAATTCATAAATGGACTAAAACGCAGCATGTCAGGCTTACTGGAGCTGAACAGCAATTCTAAATAAATAAAATAAGATTCATAAAATTACACTTCAATTGTAATTGACGACATTTTTTTATATACGTTTTATTTCTATTATGTATTTTTAATTTTCGAGAATAATTCATAAATGGACTAAAACGCAGCATGTCAGGCTTACTTGAGCTGAACAGCAATTCTAAATAAATAAAATAAGATTTATAAAATTACACTTCAATTGTAATTGACGACATTTTTTTATATACGTTTTATTTCTATTATGTATTTTTAATTTTCGAGAATAATTCATAAATGGACTAAAACGCAGCATGTATAGGCTTATGGAGCTGAAAAGCAATTCTAAATAAATAAAATAAGATTTATAAAATTACACTGCAATTGTAATTGAAAACATTTTTTTATATACGTTTTATTTCTATTATGTATTTTTAATTTTCGAGAATAATTCATAAATGGACTAAAACGCAGCATGTATAGGCTTATGGAGCTGAACAGCAATTCTAAATAAATAAAATAAGATTTATAAAATTACACTTCAATTGTAATTGACGACATTTTTTATATATGTTTTATTTCTATTATGTATTTTTAATTTTCGAGAATAATTCATAAATGGACTAAAACGCAGCATGTATAGGCTTATGGAGCTGAACAGCAATTCTAAATAAATAAAATAAGATTCATAAAATTACACTTCAATTGTAATTGACGACATTTTTTTATATACGTTTTATTTCTATTATGTATTTTTAATTTTCGAGAATAATTCATAAATGGACTAAAACGCAGCATGTCAGGCTTACTTGAGCTGAACAGCAATTCTAAATAAATAAAATAAGATTTATAAAATTACACTTAATTGTAATTGACGACATTTTTTTATATACGTTTTATTTCTATTATGTATTTTTAATTATCGAGAATAATTCATAAATGGACTAAAACGCAGCATGTCAGGCTTACTTGAGCTGAACAGCAATTCTAAATAAATAAAATAAGATTTATAAAATTACACTTAATTGTAATTGACGACATTTTTTTATATACGTTTTATTTCTATTATGTATTTTTAATTATCGAGAATAATTCATAAATGGACTAAAACGCAGCATGTCAGGCTTACTTGAGCTGAACAGCAATTCTAAATAAATAAAATAAGATTTATAAAATTACACTTAATTGTAATTGACGACATTTTTTTATATACGTTTTATTTCTATTATGTATTTTTAATTATCGAGAATAATTCATAAATGGACTAAAACGCAGCATGTCAGGCTTACTTGAGCTGAACAGCAATTCTAAATAAATAAAATAAGATTTATAAAATTACACTTAATTGTAATTGACGACATTTTTTTATATACGTTTTATTTCTATTATGTTTTTTTTAATTTTCGAGATTAATTCATAAATGGACTAAAACGCAGCATGTCAGGCTTACTTGAGCTGAACAGCAATTCTAAATAAATAAAATAAGATTTATAAAATTACACTTAATTGTAATTGACGACATTTTTTTATATACGTTTTATTTCTATTATGTATTTTTAATTATCGAGAATAATTCATAAATGGACTAAAACGCAGCATGTCAGGCTTACTTGAGACTGAACAGCAATTCTAAATAAATAAAATAAGATTTATAAAATTACACTTAATTGTAATTGACGACATTTTTTTATATACGTTTTATTTCTATTATGTATTTTTAATTATCGAGAATAATTCATAAATGGACTAAAACGCAGCATGTCAGGCTTACTTGAGCTGAACAGCAATTCTAAATAAATAAAATAAGATTTATAAAATTACACTTAATTGTAATTGACGGCATTTTTTTATATACGTTTTATTTCTATTATGTATTTTTAATTATCGAGAATAATTCATAAATGGACTAAAACGCAGCATGTCAGGCTTACTTGAGCTGAACAGCAATTCTAAATAAATAAAATAAGATTTATAAAATTACACTTAATTGTAATTGACGACATTTTTTTATATACGTTTTATTTCTATTATGTTTTTTTTAATTTTTGAGATTAATTCATAAATGGACTAAAACGCAGCATGTCAGGCTTACTGGAGCTGAACAGCAATTCTAAATAAATAAAATAAGATTTATAAAATTACACTTCAATTGTAATTGACGACATTTTTTTATATACGTTTTATTTCTATTATGTATTTTTAATTTTCGAGAATAATTCATAAATGGACTAAAACGCACCATGTCAAGCTTACTGGAGCTGAACAGCAATTCTAAATAAATAAAATAAGATTTATAAAATTACACTACAATTGTAATTGAAAACATTTTTTTATATACGTTTTATTTCTATTATGTTTTTTTTAATTTTCGAGATTAATTCATAAATGGACTAAAACGCAGCATGTCAGGCTTACTGGAGCTGAACAGCAATTCTAAATAAATAAAATAAGATTTATAAAATTACACTACAATTGTAATTGAAAACATTTGTTTATATACGTTTTATTTCTATTATGTTTTTTTAATTTTCGAGAATAATTCATAAATGGACTAAAACGCACCATGTCAGGCTTACTGGAGCTGAACAGCAATTCTAAATAAATAAAATAAGATTTATAAAATTACACTACAATTGTAATTGAAAACATTTTTTTATATACGTTTTATTTCTATTATGTTTTTTTTAATTTTCGAGATTAATTCATAAATGGACTAAAACGCAGCATGTCAGGCTTACTGGAGCTGAACAGCAATTCTAAATAAATAAAATAAGATTTATAAAATTACACTACAATTGTAATTGAAAACATTTTTTTATATACGTTTTATTTCTATTATGTTTTTTTAATTTTCGAGATTATTTTATAAATGGTATAAAACCAAGAATTTTCAGGCTTACTGGGACTGAACAGCAATTCTAAATAAATAAAATAAGATTTATAAAATTACACTTCAATTGTAATTGACGACATTTTTTTATATACGTTTTATTTCTATTATGTATTTTTAATTTTCGAGAATAATTCATAAATGGACTAAAACGCAGCATGTCAGGCTTACTGGAGCTGAACAGCAATTCTAAATAAATAAAATAAGATTTATAAAATTACACTTCAATTGTAATTGACGACATTTTTTTATATACGTTTTATTTCTATTATGTATTTTTAATTTTCGAGAATAATTCATAAATGGACTAAAACGCAGCATGTCAGGCTTACTGGAGCTGAACAGCAATTCTAAATAAATAAAATAAGATTTATAAAATTACACTTCAATTGTAATTGACGACATTTTTTTATATACGTTTTATTTCTATTATGTATTTTTAATTTTCGAGAATAATTCATAAATGGACTAAAACGCAGCATGTCAGGCTTACTGGAGCTGAACAGCAATTCTAAATAAATAAAATAAGATTTATAAAATTACACTTCAATTGTAATTGACGACATTTTTTTATATACGTTTTATTTCTATTATGTATTTTTAATTTTCGAGAATAATTCATAAATGGACTAAAACGCAGCATGTCAGGCTTACTGGAGCTGAACAGCAATTCTAAATAAATAAAATAAGATTTATAAAATTACACTTCAATTGTAATTGACGACATTTTTTTATATACGTTTTATTTCTATTATGTATTTTTAATTTTCGAGAATAATTCATAAATGGACTAAAACGCAGCATGACAGGCTTACTGGAGCTGAACAGCAATTCTAAATAAATAAAATAAGATTCATAAAATTACACTTCAATTGTAATTGACGACATTTTTTTATATATGTTTTATTTCTATTATGTATTTTTAATTTTCGAGAATAATTCATAAATGGACTAAAACGCAGCATGTATAGGCTTATGGAGCTGAACAGCAATTCTAAATAAATAAAATAAGATTTATAAAATTACACTTCAATTGTAATTGACGACATTTTTTTATATACGTTTTATTTCTATTATGTATTTTTAATTTTCGAGAATAATTCATAAATGGACTAAAACGCAGCATGTCAGGCTTACTTGAGCTGAACAGCAATTCTAAATAAATAAAATAAGATTTATAAAATTACACTTCAATTGTAATTGACGACATTTTTTTATATACGTTTTATTTCTATTATGTATTTTTAATTTTCGAGAATAATTCATAAATGGACTAAAACGCAGCATGTATAGGCTTATGGAGCTGAAAAGCAATTCTAAATAAATAAAATAAGATTTATAAAATTACACTGCAATTGTAATTGAAAACATTTTTTTATATACGTTTTATTTCTATTATGTATTTTTAATTTTCGAGAATAATTCATAAATGGACTAAAACGCACCATGTCAGGCTTACTGGAGCTGAACAGCAATTCTAAATAAATAAAATAAGATTTATAAAATTACACTACAATTGTAATTGAAAACATTTTTTTATATACGTTTTATTTCTATTATGTTTTTTTTTAATTTTCGAGATTAATTCATAAATGGACTAAAACGCAGCATGTCAGGCTTACTGGAGCTGAACAGCAATTCTAAATAAATAAAATAAGATTTATAAAATTACACTACAATTGTAATTGAAAACATTTTTTTATATACGTTTTATTTCTATTATGTTTGTTTAATTTTCGAGATTAATTTATAAATGGTATAAAACCAAGAATTTTCAGGCTTATTGGGACTGAACAGCAATTCTAAATAAATAAAATAAGATTCATAAAATTACACTTCAATTATAATTGACGACATTTTTTATATACGTTTTATTTTTATTATGTATTTTTAATTTTCGAGAATAATTCATAAATGGACTAAAACGCAGCATGTCAGGCTTACTGGAGCTGAACAGCAATTCTAAATAAATAAAATAAGATTCATAAAATTACATTTCAATTGTAATTGACGACATTTTTTTATATACGTTTTATTTTTATTATGTATTTTTAATTTTCGAGAATAATTCATAAATGGACTAAAACGCAGCATGTCAGGCTTACTGGAGCTGAACAGCAATTCTAAATAAATAAAATAAGATTCATAAAATTACACTTCAATTGTAATTGACGACATTTTTTTATATACGTTTTATTTTTATTATGTATTTTTAATTTTCGAGAATAATTCATAAATGGACTAAAACGCAGCATGTCAGGCTTACTGGAGCTGAACAGCAATTCTAAATAAATAAAATAAGATTCATAAAATTACACTTCAATTGTAATTGACGACATCTTTTATATACGTTTTATTTTTATTATGTATTTTTAATTTTCGAGAATAATTCATAAATGGACTAAAACGCAGCATGTCAGGCTTACTGGAGCTGAACAGCAATTCTAAATAAATAAAATAAGATTCATAAAATTACACTTCAATTGTAATTGACGACATTTTTTTATATACGTTTTATTTTTATTATGTATTTTTAATTTTCGAGAATAATTCATAAATGGACTAAAACGCAGCATGTCAGGCTTACTGGAGCTGAACAGCAATTCTAAATAAATAAAATAAGATTTATAAAATTACACTTCAATTGTAATTGACGACATTTTTTATATACGTTTTATTTTTATTATGTATTTTTAATTTTCGAGAATAATTCATAAATGGACTAAAACGCAGCATGCAGGCTTACTGGAGCTGAACAGCAATTCTAAATAAATAAAATAAGATTCATAAAATTACACTTCAATTGTAATTGACGACATTTTTTTATATACGTTTTATTTTTATTATGTATTTTTAATTTTCGAGAATAATTCATAAATGGACTAAAACGCAGCATGTCAGGCTTACTGGAGCTGAACAGCAATTCTAAATAAATAAAATAAGATTCATAAAATTACACTTCAATTGTAATTGACGACATTTTTTATATACGTTTTATTTTTATTATGTATTTTTAATTTTCGAGAATAATTCATAAATGGACTAAAACGCAGCATGTCAGGCTTACTGGAGCTGAACAGCAATTCTAAATAAATAAAATAAGATTTATAAAATTACACTTGAATTGTGATTGACGACATTTATTTATATACGTTTTATTTTTATTATGTATTTTTAATTTTCGAGAATAATTCATAAATGGACTAAAACGCAGCATGTCAGGCTTACTGGAGCTGAACAGCAATTCTAAATAAATAAAATAAGATTTATAAAATTACACTTGAATTGTGATTGACGACATTTATTTATATACGTTTTATTTTTATTATGTATTTTTAATTTTCGAGAATAATTCATAAATGGACTAAAACGCAGCATGTCAGGCTTACTGGAGCTGAACAGCAATTCTAAATAAATAAAATAAGATTTATAAAATTACACTTGAATTGTGATTGACGACATTTATTTATATACGTTTTATTTTTATTATGTATTTTTAATTTTCGAGAATAATTCATAAATGGACTAAAACGCAGCATGTCAGGCTTACTGGAGCTGAACAGCAATTCTAAATAAATAAAATAAGATTTATAAAATTACACTTGAATTGTGATTGACGACATTTATTTATATACGTTTTATTTTTATTATGTATTTTTAATTTTCGAGAATAATTCATAAATGGACTAAAACGCAGCATGTCAGGCTTACTGGAGCTGAACAGCAATTCTAAATAAATAAAATAAGATTTATAAAATTACACTTGAATTGTGATTGACGACATTTATTTATATACGTTTTATTTTTATTATGTATTTTTAATTTTCGAGAATAATTCATAAATGGACTAAAACGCAGCATGTCAGGCTTACTGGAGCTGAACAGCAATTCTAAATAAATAAAATAAGATTCATAAAATTACACTTCAATTGTAATTGACGACATTTTTTATATACGTTTTATTTTTATTATGTATTTTTAATTTTCGAGAATAATTCATAAATGGACTAAAACGCAGCATGTCAGGCTTACTGGAGCTGAACAGCAATTCTAAATAAATAAAATAAGATTCATAAAATTACACTTCAATTGTAATTGACGACATTTATTTATATACGTTTTATTTTTATTATGTATTTTTAATTTTCGAGAATAATTCATAAATGGACTAAAACGCAGCATGTCAGGCTTACTGGAGCTGAACAGCAATTCTAAATAAATAAAATAAGATTCATAAAATTACACTTCAATTGTAATTGACGACATTTATTTATATACGTTTTATTTTTATTATGTATTTTTAATTTTCGAGAATAATTCATAAATGGACTAAAACGCAGCATGTCAGGCTTACTGGAGCTGAACAGCAATTCTAAATAAATAAAATAAGATTCATAAAATTACACTTCAATTGTAATTGACGACATTTTTTTATATACGTTTTATTTTTATTATGTATTTTTAATTTTCGAGAATAATTCATAAATGGACTAAAACGCAGCATGTCAGGCTTACTGGAGCTGAACAGCAATTCTAAATAAATAAAATAAGATTCATAAAATTACACTTCAATTGTAATTGACGACATTTTTTATATACGTTTTATTTTTATTATGTATTTTTAATTTTCGAGAATAATTCATAAATGGACTAAAACGCAGCATGTCAGGCTTACTGGAGCTGAACAGCAATTCTAAATAAATAAAATAAGATTTATAAAATTACACTTGAATTGTGATTGACGACATTTATTTATATACGTTTTATTTTTATTATGTATTTTTAATTTTCGAGAATAATTCATAAATGGACTAAAACGCAGCATGTCAGGCTTACTGGAGCTGAACAGCAATTCTAAATAAATAAAATAAGATTTATAAAATTACACTTGAATTGTGATTGACGACATTTATTTATATACGTTTTATTTTTATTATGTATTTTTAATTTTCGAGAATAATTCATAAATGGACTAAAACGCAGCATGTCAGGCTTACTGGAGCTGAACAGCAATTCTAAATAAATAAAATAAGATTTATAAAATTACACTTGAATTGTGATTGACGACATTTATTTATATACGTTTTATTTTTATTATGTATTTTTAATTTTCGAGAATAATTCATAAATGGACTAAAACGCAGCATGTCAGGCTTACTGGAGCTGAACAGCAATTCTAAATAAATAAAATAAGATTTATAAAATTACACTTGAATTGTGATTGACGACATTTATTTATATACGTTTTATTTTTATTATGTATTTTTAATTTTCGAGAATAATTCATAAATGGACTAAAACGCAGCATGTCAGGCTTACTGGAGCTGAACAGCAATTCTAAATAAATAAAATAAGATTTATAAAATTACACTTGAATTGTGATTGACGACATTTATTTATATACGTTTTATTTTTATTATGTATTTTTAATTTTCGAGAATAATTCATAAATGGACTAAAACGCAGCATGTCAGGCTTACTGGAGCTGAACAGCAATTCTAAATAAATAAAATAAGATTCATAAAATTACACTTCAATTGTAATTGACGACATTTTTTATATACGTTTTATTTTTATTATGTATTTTTAATTTTCGAGAATAATTCATAAATGGACTAAAACGCAGCATGTCAGGCTTACTGGAGCTGAACAGCAATTCTAAATAAATAAAATAAGATTCATAAAATTACACTTCAATTGTAATTGACGACATTTTTTATATACGTTTTATTTTTATTATGTATTTTTAATTTTCGAGAATAATTCATAAATGGACTAAAACGCAGCATGTCAGGCTTACTGGAGCTGAACAGCAATTCTAAATAAATAAAATAAGATTCATAAAATTACACTTCAATTGTAATTGACGACATTTATTTATATACGTTTTATTTTTATTATGTATTTTTAATTTTCGAGAATAATTCATAAATGGACTAAAACGCAGCATGTCAGGCTTACTGGAGCTGAACAGCAATTCTAAATAAATAAAATAAGATTTATAAAATTACACTTGAATTGTGATTGACGACATTTATTTATATACGTTTTATTTTTATTATGTATTTTTAATTTTCGAGAATAATTCATAAATGGACTAAAACGCAGCATGTCAGGCTTACTGGAGCTGAACAGCAATTCTAAATAAATAAAATAAGATTTATAAAATTACACTTGAATTGTGATTGACGACATTTATTTATATACGTTTTATTTTTATTATGTATTTTTAATTTTCGAGAATAATTCATAAATGGACTAAAACGCAGCATGTCAGGCTTACTGGAGCTGAACAGCAATTCTAAATAAATAAAATAAGATTTATAAAATTACACTTGAATTGTGATTGACGACATTTATTTATATACGTTTTATTTTTATTATGTATTTTTAATTTTCGAGAATAATTCATAAATGGACTAAAACGCAGCATGTCAGGCTTACTGGAGCTGAACAGCAATTCTAAATAAATAAAATAAGATTCATAAAATTACACTTCAATTGTAATTGACGACATTTTTTATATACGTTTTATTTTTATTATGTATTTTTAATTTTCGAGAATAATTCATAAATGGACTAAAACGCAGCATGTCAGGCTTACTGGAGCTGAACAGCAATTCTAAATAAATAAAATAAGATTTATAAAATTACACTTGAATTGTGATTGACGACATTTATTTATATACGTTTTATTTTTATTATGTATTTTTAATTTTCGAGAATAATTCATAAATGGACTAAAACGCAGCATGTCAGGCTTACTGGAGCTGAACAGCAATTCTAAATAAATAAAATAAGATTCATAAAATTACACTTCAATTGTAATTGACGACATTTTTTATATACGTTTTATTTTTATTATGTATTTTTAATTTACGAGAATAATTCATAAATGGACTAAAACGCAGCATGTCAGGCTTACTGGAGCTGAACAGCAATTCTAAATAAATAAAATAAGATTCATAAAATTACACTTCAATTGTAATTGACGACATTTTTTATATACGTTTTATTTTTATTATGTATTTTTAATTTTCGAGAATAATTCATAAATGGACTAAAACGCAGCATGTCAGGCTTACTGGAGCTGAACAGCAATTCTAAATAAATAAAATAAGATTCATAAAATTACACTTCAATTGTAATTGACGACATTTTTTATATACGTTTTATTTTTATTATGTATTTTTAATTTTCGAGAATAATTCATAAATGGACTAAAACGCAGCATGTCAGGCTTACTGGAGCTGAACAGCAATTCTAAATAAATAAAATAAGATTCATAAAATTACACTTCAATTGTAATTGACGACATTTTTTATATACGTTTTATTTTTATTATGTATTTTTAATTTTCGAGAATAATTCATAAATGGACTAAAACGCAGCATGTCAGGCTTACTGGAGCTGAACAGCAATTCTAAATAAATAAAATAAGATTCATAAAATTACACTTCAATTGTAATTGACGACATTTTTTATATACGTTTTATTTTTATTATGTATTTTTAATTTTCGAGAATAATTCATAAATGGACTAAAACGCAGCATGTCAGGCTTACTGGAGCTGAACAGCAATTCTAAATAAATAAAATAAGATTCATAAAATTACACTTCAATTGTAATTGACGACATTTTTTATATACGTTTTATTTTTATTATGTATTTTTAATTTTCGAGAATAATTCATAAATGGACTAAAACGCAGCATGTCAGGCTTACTGGAGCTGAACAGCAATTCTAAATAAATAAAATAAGATTTATAAAATTACACTTGAATTGTGATTGACGACATTTATTTATATACGTTTTATTTCATTATGTTTTTTTAATTTTCGAGAATAGGTAATTTATAAATGGTATAAAAACTAGTATTTTCAGGTTTACCGGGACTGAACAGTAATTCTAAATTAGAATAAATTTCTTAGAATACAAACAATTAATAATTTCCTTATACTGTCAATTGTACCACAAATTCAGAATTTACCATAAATTCAGACCTTTCGTGAAATTTTTTAAATAAAATCTAGTAAAAATTTTGTTGAAATGTGATTCTAGGCAAAGTTTCAATCATATGTATGTTTATTTATTTTTAAAATTTTTTTTTAATTTTAATCAATAAATTTACTTTCAAAATTTATATTTGCCTTCTCTCCCTTATTGCTTTCTCTCCCTTATTGACTTTTCTCGGCTCCCATACAAAATCTCTATTCCTTAAAATCGCTATTCCTTAAAATCTCTACTAGGGTAAAAATGCTTAAAATCTCTATTCCTTAAAATAACTATTCCTTAAAATCTCTACTGGGGTAAAAATAATTAAAATCTCTACACCGTGAAAATGGACGGTAGAGTCTCAACAAAAGTGTAAAATATGAACTATTCATTGGAAAACCCAGACTTGGTAATGGATATGGATACAATTGATTTAAAAATGGCTGCGGATATCTGCTTGTAAAAAAAAAATGGCTGCGGATATATATGGCTGCGGATATCTGCTTGTAAAAAAAATGGCTGCGGATATCTGCTTGTATTATATATAATAGCTTTAAACTCAGGCAAAAAAAACTCAGACTCGGGAACGAGCACCTGGACCTTCCTGAAACATGCACGTTGTGGAGCATCTAGGAAAATTATATACGACTCTGCTTCGAGCCGAAACGACCCCTAGAACTATGCTATCTAGAGAACGAGAAGTGATAGAATGACCCATCTGCAGAAGGTGCACAAAAGCTCGATTAGTAGGTATTTTGCTTATTTCTAAACAGCAAAACGACATCAAATGTCGCAAGAGAATCTACTAGATATTAGGTAATCTTCCCTGCAAGTTTAATGCGCATGGCCAATTTGGCGCCACACTCAAGGTGTCACTGAAATGTCCGATTCATGAAACGGATTTAGTAATTGAATAAAAATCCGGTGGGGTAGTAGGTAATCGACTCCGGGGACTCCCATCTTAAAGGAAGGATGGGATCGACGCACGCCCTTCTAAAGGAAGGACACATCTAAAAGAAAGGGTGGGCACGACGCACGCCCATAAAAAGGAAGGGGGGCCCGACGCACTCCCATCTAAAATGAAGGCCTCGAAGCGACGCCCATGTAAAACGGTGGGCCTGCCGCACGCCCGTCTAAAAGGAAGGACACAAGCGTAGCCCTTCTTTTTTCAAAAAAACGCTTCAAATGAAACTAAATGCATTTAACGTAAATCGCTAAAAAACTTGGAGATTAAAGCCGCAGGCTTTAAATGCGTGTCCATGGACGCGCCTCCAAATATAAACAAGCGCTCCCCGACTTAACTATATTCTAATGTTTCTAAATACATTGTTATTATTAAACCCATATCTGGTTTAATTTAAAAATATTTACATTATAAAGGACAATGTTGCCCGGTAAATGTCCGGTTGGTGTCCTACATGTCCGCAAAGAGAATGCGCATTTTTCCTTCCTTTTCTTGCATTTTTTTCTGCAAGGAGTGGCGCCCATTTTTCCTTTGTGTGTGGTAACCTTTTGGCATGTCGAAGGAAAGAGGGAAAATAATAAAAATTAATTACTACTAATAGAGTACAAATAAATATTTTATTTTATAAATGATCAGAGATGAAAATTTGGGACAACATTCTCAAATAGATTTTTAAAATATCTGTGGTAATCTTAATCCATTCGAAAACTTAATCTGTTCCAGAATTCTCAATCTGCTGTGTATTTGCACCGTTTACTGGATTCATAAAAAATAGTTGATGATTTACTGTTTGATGTTGATATCCTAACTGATCTAAACCTAAAGTGAATTAATTCTGTTTGTGAATCAATTTAACATCATTAGTTATAATAACTTTATTAGTATTAAATTGAGTACTCTATTAGTAATTAATTTTTATTATTTTCCCTCTTTCCTTCGACATGCCATAAGGCTACCATACACAAAGGAAAAATGGGCGCCACACCTTGCAGAAAAAAATGCAAGAAAAGGAAGGAAAAATGCGCATTCTCTTTGCGGACATGTAGGACACCAACCGGACATTTACCATGTTGCCCTTTTAATTCACGTAGACATTTAATTAAGACTTAAATTACAAAATATTTTGATTGCCAAATGGAATAAGATAATGAAATCAGTCAAAGTGCTTTTTGGCTGCCTCTTTGTAATACTTCGTTAAAACTATTCATAGAGAAATAAAATAATCTAAACTTTTCAGAAAATGAATTCTTTAATAATACTAATTATCTTACTAAATAATTATTTGCTAGTATTTTGTGTTTTTACGGGAATTAATTATAGAAGTATGTTTTTTTTAAATTAGAGCAAGGAATTTTGAATGTTTAATGGGTTTCCATTAAAAGTTTTATTTTATTTAATTTCTGTTAAATTAACAAAAGGGAAGCAATAATAATTTTACTGATTTTATTTCTAACAGTTCAATCAACACTTCCAAAGTTCAATGCAAATTTTGACGAATTTCGATCAAAAACTCAACCAAATAAACAAAAAATTGGATTCAATTGGAAGATTAGAAATTGTGAATATTTTTTAATTTAATTAAATAATTCAAATAAAAATCTTTTTAGCTGATTTGTTGTCAACAAATTCAAAAAAATTACATGGAAATAAATATACTTTATTGGCAAAAGCTAATAAAGATAAAGAATTTAATCACGGATTTCCATCAGAAAAGCCTAGTAATTTTAGTTTTTAAAATAAAATGAAATTAAAAAACTTTTTATCTTCTCTACAGTGCTAACTCATTTAAACCGAACCTAAAACCAGGTGATTTTTGGTTCGGTATCTGTTAACTGAAGAATTTAATGCGACCTTATATCCGTTTCTGAAATTTTACCTTACTCAGAAAATTCCATAAATATTCAAAAACTGAAAATATTTATTAAATTAATTCAAGTATTGAAGGAAATTTAAGATGTTTCAATTTCACCAATTTTTAATGAATACTGTCAATGTGGTCGAGTTCCCAAGGCTGATTTGAATATTGATGTAAAGATTAATGGACACATATTTAAATATAATAGAGCTGATAAATTAGGAAGTGGTGGATTTGGAAATGCAAGTTTTTAATTTAACTACATATATAAAAATAATAAATTTTTTATACAAAAGTTAATTTGTTATAAAATTTTAAAATCAACAAAGTTTGCGAGAACTAACAAATTTAATTAATATACGAACATTATACAATCGAGTCACTAATAAATTTAGAATTTAAGGTTTACCACGCATTTTGGCCGGAAGAGAATATTTGTGTTGCATTGAAAATAACTAAATTGGATTATGATATCCCATTTATTCATAGAGAAACCGAAGTTCTTGAATATTTCAAAAACAATGTTGATGATGAAAATAAGAATTATATTATTAAAATGGTTGATTAGTATGTATTTTTTATTTCATTGTAAATAAGATTTTTGTAAATAAGATTTTCTTTGACTCGAGGCATGGTCATTTGATAAAAAATATTCTTGGGTAAACGGTGTTTTGGTTCTTCCCAAATATTCTTGTTCTACTACACGTATTTCCAATACTTTAGCGGCTGACTAAAATCGTAACATAAATTATCAGCTTCTATAGGGGAAAATTTTTAATTTCAAAATTAATCTTCAACAAAAACCTCTTTTAATAAGCAAATACATTTAGAATAAAATTCATTTAATAAATTAATTTTAACAAAAATAAATTATAGTGAAGTAAAATTAGGAAAATATTACCCAATGATGCACGTTGTCTTAGAACTTGGTGGATATAAATTAGAAAAATACTATTGGAAAAATAGGAGAAATGATCAAAATCTTTTAACTAAAATTATAAAAGGAGCTGCTTTAGCACTTCAACAATTCCATAAAAGTAAGTAAATAATAAATTCATCATTCTGACTTAAATTGAAAAATCAGACTCTATGAGGCCATGGTTACATTATATAGTATCAGGGTGAAGCGGCCCCAGAACTAATACGTGAGCCATAAACAGCAATTTAAATTTATACAAATGTACATTGTTTCTATATAAATTGATATATGTATTTTAGTTGGAATATACGGTGATGTTAAGGCATCTAATTTCCTTTTATCAAGTGAGCAAAATCCGAATGACAACTTTATAGCCTTTAAATTAACTGATTTTAACACTTCTGTTCTAAAACATCAAGCAATTTTACCTGGTATGAAAGATATGGGAGTGCGTACAAAAGCACCAGAGACTTTTAAAACTGACAACGTAACTTTAATATTTATTTAAACAGTTATGTATGAGCTTAAATTTAGATGCATAAATTTATCTAACAGAATGAAAAGATGTTCCAAATAAGTACTAATCATTTCAAAAATCTTCCTTTATAGCTATTTGGCCACATAAAATTTCCCTAAATAACTTTTAGAATACTTAACGTTTCTCAGTTTACTGTTTGTTCTTTTTCATTTGCTATCTTAATAAGCATTTAATCTTCTGAATTATTTATCCTTTTTAGGTCATTTTTACCTTCATTGATAAAAAAGGAGGAAAAATTCCGTCATATCTCCCAGAAACCAATTCGGACAAACGATATGTCATTCGAAAGAGCTCGCCGAGCTGAGTCGAACGACACGAAAATTAGCTTCGGGACTCACGTATGGACCAAGTTATAGGTCCCTGAAAATCGAAAAACCATAGGGGGAGTAAGCTGATTTTTGGGGTGAAAAATTCGATTTTTCGAATGATAGCTCATTCGAAAGAACTCATCGAGCTGAGTCGAATGACACCAAAATCAGTTCGAAATCTTGATTCTGAGCCGAGATAAAGAGGTCAAAATGGTCAACGTAAACCTATGGGGCGTCGGCGAGGCGCTTGTGCAAAACTCCGCGCTTCGCGAGAGTTTTGCGGCACGCGCCTCGCGGGGAGTCTACGGGCGCTGGGTCTGGGCTCGTAACATAAACTTATGCCTATTTTAGCTGCGGTCGGCATGTCTGGCTTCCTCCCCAGCAACAAAAACCTGCACGTAGACCAAAGGTAAGGAGCTAAAACTAATACTCATAACTTTGTCAAATCAAGTCGGATTTTGCTAATTTTGGTGTCATTCGACTCAGCTCGACGAGCTCTTTCGAATGAGGTATAATTTGCATATTCGAATTTTTTACCCCAAAAAAGTGCTTGGTCCCCCCTTTGGTTTTTCGATTTTTGGGGACCTATATCTCAGCCCACAGGTGAGTCCCGAAGCTAATTTTGGTGTCGTTCGACTAAGCTCGGTGAGCACTTTCGAATGACATATCGTTTGTACGGATCGGTTTCTGGGAGATATGACGGAATTTTACCAAAAAGGAGTTAACTAGAACTAGCAAAATACTCTGTACTTTAGTAAAGAGACCTGAATCCAATCGGTGGATATATACTAAAGCGCCCCAAAACACTTAAATATATGTATTTATTATATTATTTTTAGGTATCCCATGAGGCCGATATTTGGGCATTCGGATTAATGGTCTATGAGCTGTCCATCGCCGATTGTAATTTATTTCAAATTTCAAGATAAATACTATTATTTTTAATATTTATCTTAAATCAACATTAAGGGGTACAATCAACCTTTCCTACCGCCTAGGCTATAACTTCGTTCAAAATTGTTGTATCCGGAACGACATGGTATGGTTCGATTCAGCTCGTCAATCTGCTTGCCCCCCTTGTGGTTTTTCGATTTTATTGGACCCAAATCTCGGCCATAGGCATCTTCGGAAGAGAGTCGTTCCATACGACTCCGATCGTCGCGACGAATCGAATTGTACTATATTTCTTGTATCGAAACTTTTCCACCGGTATACTAATTAAATACAGCATATTATTTAAATAATTCACATTTTATAATTAAAGTGCCGGATAGATATTTTCATATTCAACAAATTGTGCCAGAATATATATCAGACAAGAGTAAAGATGGACTTATTGATCGTATTATAAAGGTAAAAATCTTGAATATTTTAAATATTTATAATTTTATTGTATTTTCAGTCCCTTTTAAAGTTTGTTTTACACAATATACTAGTATTATTTATTTTCTCCGCCCAAAACATATTTAAAAACATAAATTTAACTTTCGATAAATGATTTAACGCAAATATAATAATTAAATACATGTGTTTCAGGCTTGTCTTCAGAAAGAACCGAACGATCGTCCAATAATTGATGATATTCTCAAATTTCTAAACGGGGATATTACTCATTTTGATTATGAGGTTCGTGTGATTGAGAAATAAACTGGAAAAAAGCCGAAAGAATATGAAAAAGTTTTAAAGTAAAAGATAAAAAAAAAGAAAAGGTTTTAAGTTTTAAAAAAATTTCGTAATCGTAATTTGTAACTTAAAAAATGCTGTAATCGTAATTTATAAAAAATATGAAATTAATTTTAAAAATAAAAATACCGTATTTTCTCTAATAGAATTATCTAATCACCTACCAAATGGGCATTCTATTAGAAGTCGCGTCCAATTTATTGTCGAAGTCGCGTCCAAATTATACAAAAATTATTCGTTATATATACAAAAATTATTATCTAATATTTCAAATTTAGAATATTTTAAGATTTCATGAAATATGAGTTAGTTTGATATATAAGTGGAGGAACTAACGGTCTTCTTCCAAACTCGACTTCTTCCATGGAACATTTCACCTTTTGATCTATTGATATCCTTTTTAATCTCAAATCACTTTTAAGTGCAACAGGTGAAAATTTTGGAACGCCTTAGGAGAAAAACTTCAATTGCTAAAGTCCGACGCAAAAAATTATTTTGAAGTTGCGGGAAATTCATGAGAAATTAGATTTTAGGTACAAGTTTAAAATCTTAATAAACTAAAATTACATATTTGAATCAGAGATTAAAAAATTTTATATTTAGAATAAAGAATTGTCTAAACTTATTTCACAATCATGGATTCGAAGAAGAGTTTTTATTCTAAATAGAAGAATATTTTGTTTTGTTTTTTTAACAAAATACAATTTTATATATTAAGTTTATATATTAATTTTATATATTAATTTTTATATATTAATTTTAGTTTTATATATTAATTTTTCCAAATTTAGCTTTGAAATGAAATATTAAACCAGTGCGCTTCGCGCACTGAGAAAATTTACGCGAATTTTTGCTGCTGCTGAGGAAGCCGGGCATGTCCATTAGGGCTGGCCGAAATTCGTATTTTCGAGCTTTTCACATTTTCAGCACGGAAAATTACGCGCTTCGCATATTACTATAAAAATACCTATAAAAAAATATAATATAATACCTATAAAATACCTATAAAAACAAAGGAAAGTTTTAAATCAAAACTAAGGACAATTCTTGCACACTTCTACAAATGCGTATCATGTTTAGGTACTTATCCCTTATACCACACCCCCTCAAAGTAGTGTCCAAAATGTCATATATGGGGTAATGAAGGGTGCTGATCACGATTATGGTGTTTATTTCTCAATATAAGAACCCCCTCACCCATAAATTGTGATGGTTCATAATGGTCAAACTTCAAGTTTTTATTTAAATAAATATATAGGTATGAGCAATATTAATGCACTAATATTTATTTTGCACTTATATTTATTAATGCACTAATATTTATTTTGCACTTATATTTATTAATGCACTAATATTTAATATTTATTTTCTGTGTGATTATTGGTCGTTTAATGAGTATATAAACGATTTCATTCATTTTAACCCATAATAATAAAAATAAATAAAAAATGCCCTATAATTATGACACACTAATGGGGGGATGTCCTGATGAATCAAACGCTGCAAAATTTTTTCAAAATTGCGGTTTGCTTCATACTGAACGTTTCTGCCATTGTGGTAGTCAAATGCGTCCAAACTTGAAGTTTGACCATTATGAACCATGACAATTTATGGGTGAGGGGGTTCTTATATTGAGAAATAAACACCATAATCGTGATCAGCACCCTTTATTACCCCATATATGACATTTTGGACACTACTTTGAGGGGGTGTGGTATAAGGGATAAGTACCCATGTTTATCTAAAATCTAATAAAATTTTTTTGAAAAAGATGTCAGTGAAATTAACTAATACTAGTCAGGGGGTAAGGGTTTCACACTCTTTAGGTAAGGGTTTCACTAACACACACACCAAAACTCATGTTTTTCTTGTCAAAAAACTTGTGAGAAGGTAAAATATCAGTATAAAAGTACTCGGAAAAAATAAAAGTACTCGGAAATAAAAGTACTCTTTCAGCCTCCTGAAAATCTAGGAACCATAGGGGGGAGTAAGCTGTTTTCGGGGTTAAAAATTCGAGTATGCAAATAATAGCTCATTCGAAACTATATTTCTTGTATCGAAACTTTTCCACCGGTATACCAATTAAATACAGCATATTATTTAAATAATTCACATTTTATAATTAAAGTGCCGGATAGATATTTTCATATTCAACAAATTGTGCCAGAATATATATCAGACAAGAGTAAAGATGGACTTATTGATCGTATTATAAAGGTAAAAATCTTGAATATTTTAAATATTTATAATTTTATTGTATTTTCAGTCCCTTTTAAAGTTTGTTTTACACAATATACTAGTATTATTTATTTTCTCCGCCCAAAACATATTTAAAAACATAAATTTAACTTTCGATAAATGATTTAACGCAAATATAATAATTAAATACATGTGTTTCAGGCTTGTCTTCAGAAAGAACCGAACGATCGTCCAATAATTGATGATATTCTCAAATTTCTAAACGGGGATATTACTCATTTTGATTATGAGGTTCGTGTGATTGAGAAATAAACTGGAAAAAAGCCGAAAGAATATGAAAAAGTTTTAAAGTAAAAGATAAAAAAAAAGAAAAGGTTTTAAGTTTTAAAAAAATTTCGTAATCGTAATTTGTAACTTAAAAAATGCTGTAATCGTAATTTATAAAAAATATGAAATTAATTTTAAAAATAAAAATACCGTATTTTCTCTAATAGAATTATCTAATCACCTACCAAATGGGCATTCTATTAGAAGTCGCGTCCAATTTATTGTCGAAGTCGCGTCCAAATTATACAAAAATTATTCGTTATATATACAAAAATTATTATCTAATATTTCAAATTTAGAATATTTTAAGATTTCATGAAATATGAGTTAGTTTGATATATAAGTGGAGGAACTAACGGTCTTCTTCCAAACTCGACTTCTTCCATGGAACATTTCACCTTTTGATCTATTGATATCCTTTTTAATCTCAAATCACTTTTAAGTGCAACAGGTGAAAATTTTGGAACGCCTTAGGAGAAAAACTTCAATTGCTAAAGTCCGACGCAAAAAATTATTTTGAAGTTGCGGGAAATTCATGAGAAATTAGATTTTAGGTACAAGTTTAAAATCTTAATAAACTAAAATTACATATTTGAATCAGAGATTAAAAAATTTTATATTTAGAATAAAGAATTGTCTAAACTTATTTCACAATCATGGATTCGAAGAAGAGTTTTTATTCTAAATAGAAGAATATTTTGTTTTGTTTTTTTAACAAAATACAATTTTATATATTAAGTTTATATATTAATTTTATATATTAATTTTTATATATTAATTTTAGTTTTATATATTAATTTTTCCAAATTTAGCTTTGAAATGAAATATTAAACCAGTGCGCTTCGCGCACTGAGAAAATTTACGCGAATTTTTGCTGCTGCTGAGGAAGCCGGGCATGTCCATTAGGGCTGGCCGAAATTCGTATTTTCGAGCTTTTCACATTTTCAGCACGGAAAATTACGCGCTTCGCATATTACTATAAAAATACCTATAAAAAAATATAATATAATACCTATAAAATACCTATAAAAACAAAGGAAAGTTTTAAATCAAAACTAAGGACAATTCTTGCACACTTCTACAAATGCGTATCATGTTTAGGTACTTATCCCTTATACCACACCCCCTCAAAGTAGTGTCCAAAATGTCATATATGGGGTAATAAAGGGTGCTGATCACGATTATGGTGTTTATTTCTCAATATAAGAACCCCCTCACCCATAAATTGTGATGGTTCATAATGGTCAAACTTCAAGTTTTTATTTAAATAAATATATAGGTATGAGCAATATTAATGCACTAATATTTATTTTGCACTTATATTTATTAATGCACTAATATTTATTTTGCACTTATATTTATTAATGCACTAATATTTAATATTTATTTTCTGTGTGATTATTGGTCGTTTAATGAGTATATAAACGATTTCATTCATTTTAACCCATAATAATAAAAATAAATAAAAAATGCCCTATAATTATGACACACTAATGGGGGGATGTCCTGATGAATCAAACGCTGCAAAATTTTTTCAAAATTGCGGTTTGCTTCATACTGAACGTTTCTGCCATTGTGGTAGTCAAATGCGTCCAAACTTGAAGTTTGACCATTATGAACCATGACAATTTATGGGTGAGGGGGTTCTTATATTGAGAAATAAACACCATAATCGTGATCAGCACCCTTTATTACCCCATATATGACATTTTGGACACTACTTTGAGGGGGTGTGGTATAAGGGATAAGTACCCATGTTTATCTAAAATCTAATAAAATTTTTTTGAAAAAGATGTCAGTGAAATTAACTAATACTAGTCAGGGGGTAAGGGTTTCACACTCTTTAGGTAAGGGTTTCACTAACACACACACCAAAACTCATGTTTTTCTTGTCAAAAAACTTGTGAGAAGGTAAAATATCAGTATAAAAGTACTCGGAAAAAATAAAAGTACTCGGAAATAAAAGTACTCTTTCAGCCTCCTGAAAATCTAGGAACCATAGGGGGGAGTAAGCTGTTTTTGGGGTTAAAAATTCGAGTATGCAAATAATAGCTCATTCGAAAGGGCTCAACGAGCTGAGTTGAATGCACCAAAATCAGCTCGATAGGATGATTCTGAACAAAGTTATGACAAACAGAATCTTCGCGGAAAACTGATTTGTGCTGCTATGCAGAGTAGGCTGGGCATGGTGCTTGACTGTGGTGGTGGCAAGAACTTTTTTCCGCTTAGACCCTATGTAGGGGGTAAAAACAAACGGTCATAACTTTGTCAAATCAAGTCGGATTTCGTTGATTTTGGTGTCATTCGACTCAGCCCGACGAGCTCTTTCGAATGAGGTATAATTTGCATATTCGAATTTTTTACCCCAAAAAAGTGCTTGGTCCCCCCTTTGGTTTTTCGATTTTTGGGGACCTATATCTCAGCCCACAGGTGAGTCCCGAAGCTAATTTTGGTGTCGTTCGACTAAGCTCGGTGAGCACTTTCGAATGACATATCGTTTGTACGGATCGGTTTCTGGGAGATATGACGGAATTTTACCAAAAAGGAGTTAACTAGAACTAGCAAAATACTCTGTACTTTAGTAAAGAGACCTGAATCCAATCGGTGGATATATACTAAAGCGCCCCAAAACACTTAAATATATGTATTTATTATATTATTTTTAGGTATCCCATGAGGCCGATATTTGGGCATTCGGATTAATGGTCTATGAGCTGTCCATCGCCGATTGTAATTTATTTCAAATTTCAAGATAAATACTATTATTTTTAATATTTATCTTAAATCAACATTAAGGGGTACAATCAACCTTTCCTACCGCCTAGGCTATAACTTCGTTCAAAATTGTTGTATCCGGAACGACATGGTATGGTTCGATTCAGCTCGTCAATCTGCTTGCCCCCCTTGTGGTTTTTCGATTTTATTGGACCCAAATCTCGGCCATAGGCATCTTCGGAAGAGAGTCGTTCCATACGACTCCGATCGTCGCGACGAATCGAATTGTACTATATTTCTTGTATCGAAACTTTTCCACCGGTATACTAATTAAATACAGCATATTATTTAAATAATTCACATTTTATAATTAAAGTGCCGGATAGATATTTTCATATTCAACAAATTGTGCCAGAATATATATCAGACAAGAGTAAAGATGGACTTATTGATCGTATTATAAAGGTAAAAATCTTGAATATTTTAAATATTTATAATTTTATTGTATTTTCAGTCCCTTTTAAAGTTTGTTTTACACAATATACTAGTATTATTTATTTTCTCCGCCCAAAACATATTTAAAAACATAAATTTAACTTTCGATAAATGATTTAACGCAAATATAATAATTAAATACATGTGTTTCAGGCTTGTCTTCAGAAAGAACCGAACGATCGTCCAATAATTGATGATATTCTCAAATTTCTAAACGGGGATATTACTCATTTTGATTATGAGGTTCGTGTGATTGAGAAATAAACTGGAAAAAAGCCGAAAGAATATGAAAAAGTTTTAAAGTAAAAGATAAAAAAAAAGAAAAGGTTTTAAGTTTTAAAAAAATTTCGTAATCGTAATTTGTAACTTAAAAAATGCTGTAATCGTAATTTATAAAAAATATGAAATTAATTTTAAAAATAAAAATACCGTATTTTCTCTAATAGAATTATCTAATCACCTACCAAATGGGCATTCTATTAGAAGTCGCGTCCAATTTATTGTCGAAGTCGCGTCCAAATTATACAAAAATTATTCGTTATATATACAAAAATTATTATCTAATATTTCAAATTTAGAATATTTTAAGATTTCATGAAATATGAGTTAGTTTGATATATAAGTGGAGGAACTAACGGTCTTCTTCCAAACTCGACTTCTTCCATGGAACATTTCACCTTTTGATCTATTGATATCCTTTTTAATCTCAAATCACTTTTAAGTGCAACAGGTGAAAATTTTGGAACGCCTTAGGAGAAAAACTTCAATTGCTAAAGTCCGACGCAAAAAATTATTTTGAAGTTGCGGGAAATTCATGAGAAATTAGATTTTAGGTACAAGTTTAAAATCTTAATAAACTAAAATTACATATTTGAATCAGAGATTAAAAAATTTTATATTTAGAATAAAGAATTGTCTAAACTTATTTCACAATCATGGATTCGAAGAAGAGTTTTTATTCTAAATAGAAGAATATTTTGTTTTGTTTTTTTAACAAAATACAATTTTATATATTAAGTTTATATATTAATTTTATATATTAATTTTTATATATTAATTTTAGTTTTATATATTAATTTTTCCAAATTTAGCTTTGAAATGAAATATTAAACCAGTGCGCTTCGCGCACTGAGAAAATTTACGCGAATTTTTGCTGCTGCTGAGGAAGCCGGGCATGTCCATTAGGGCTGGCCGAAATTCGTATTTTCGAGCTTTTCACATTTTCAGCACGGAAAATTACGCGCTTCGCATATTACTATAAAAATACCTATAAAAAAATATAATATAATACCTATAAAATACCTATAAAAACAAAGGAAAGTTTTAAATCAAAACTAAGGACAATTCTTGCACACTTCTACAAATGCGTATCATGTTTAGGTACTTATCCCTTATACCACACCCCCTCAAAGTAGTGTCCAAAATGTCATATATGGGGTAATGAAGGGTGCTGATCACGATTATGGTGTTTATTTCTCAATATAAGAACCCCCTCACCCATAAATTGTGATGGTTCATAATGGTCAAACTTCAAGTTTTTATTTAAATAAATATATAGGTATGAGCAATATTAATGCACTAATATTTATTTTGCACTTATATTTATTAATGCACTAATATTTATTTTGCACTTATATTTATTAATGCACTAATATTTAATATTTATTTTCTGTGTGATTATTGGTCGTTTAATGAGTATATAAACGATTTCATTCATTTTAACCCATAATAATAAAAATAAATAAAAAATGCCCTATAATTATGACACACTAATGGGGGGATGTCCTGATGAATCAAACGCTGCAAAATTTTTTCAAAATTGCGGTTTGCTTCATACTGAACGTTTCTGCCATTGTGGTAGTCAAATGCGTCCAAACTTGAAGTTTGACCATTATGAACCATGACAATTTATGGGTGAGGGGGTTCTTATATTGAGAAATAAACACCATAATCGTGATCAGCACCCTTTATTACCCCATATATGACATTTTGGACACTACTTTGAGGGGGTGTGGTATAAGGGATAAGTACCCATGTTTATCTAAAATCTAATAAAATTTTTTTGAAAAAGATGTCAGTGAAATTAACTAATACTAGTCAGGGGGTAAGGGTTTCACACTCTTTAGGTAAGGGTTTCACTAACACACACACCAAAACTCATGTTTTTCTTGTCAAAAAACTTGTGAGAAGGTAAAATATCAGTATAAAAGTACTCGGAAAAAATAAAAGTACTCGGAAATAAAAGTACTCTTTCAGCCTCCTGAAAATCTAGGAACCATAGGGGGGAGTAAGCTGTTTTCGGGGTTAAAAATTCGAGTATGCAAATAATAGCTCATTCGAAACTATATTTCTTGTATCGAAACTTTTCCACCGGTATACCAATTAAATACAGCATATTATTTAAATAATTCACATTTTATAATTAAAGTGCCGGATAGATATTTTCATATTCAACAAATTGTGCCAGAATATATATCAGACAAGAGTAAAGATGGACTTATTGATCGTATTATAAAGGTAAAAATCTTGAATATTTTAAATATTTATAATTTTATTGTATTTTCAGTCCCTTTTAAAGTTTGTTTTACACAATATACTAGTATTATTTATTTTCTCCGCCCAAAACATATTTAAAAACATAAATTTAACTTTCGATAAATGATTTAACGCAAATATAATAATTAAATACATGTGTTTCAGGCTTGTCTTCAGAAAGAACCGAACGATCGTCCAATAATTGATGATATTCTCAAATTTCTAAACGGGGATATTACTCATTTTGATTATGAGGTTCGTGTGATTGAGAAATAAACTGGAAAAAAGCCGAAAGAATATGAAAAAGTTTTAAAGTAAAAGATAAAAAAAAAGAAAAGGTTTTAAGTTTTAAAAAAATTTCGTAATCGTAATTTGTAACTTAAAAAATGCTGTAATCGTAATTTATAAAAAATATGAAATTAATTTTAAAAATAAAAATACCGTATTTTCTCTAATAGAATTATCTAATCACCTACCAAATGGGCATTCTATTAGAAGTCGCGTCCAATTTATTGTCGAAGTCGCGTCCAAATTATACAAAAATTATTCGTTATATATACAAAAATTATTATCTAATATTTCAAATTTAGAATATTTTAAGATTTCATGAAATATGAGTTAGTTTGATATATAAGTGGAGGAACTAACGGTCTTCTTCCAAACTCGACTTCTTCCATGGAACATTTCACCTTTTGATCTATTGATATCCTTTTTAATCTCAAATCACTTTTAAGTGCAACAGGTGAAAATTTTGGAACGCCTTAGGAGAAAAACTTCAATTGCTAAAGTCCGACGCAAAAAATTATTTTGAAGTTGCGGGAAATTCATGAGAAATTAGATTTTAGGTACAAGTTTAAAATCTTAATAAACTAAAATTACATATTTGAATCAGAGATTAAAAAATTTTATATTTAGAATAAAGAATTGTCTAAACTTATTTCACAATCATGGATTCGAAGAAGAGTTTTTATTCTAAATAGAAGAATATTTTGTTTTGTTTTTTTAACAAAATACAATTTTATATATTAAGTTTATATATTAATTTTATATATTAATTTTTATATATTAATTTTAGTTTTATATATTAATTTTTCCAAATTTAGCTTTGAAATGAAATATTAAACCAGTGCGCTTCGCGCACTGAGAAAATTTACGCGAATTTTTGCTGCTGCTGAGGAAGCCGGGCATGTCCATTAGGGCTGGCCGAAATTCGTATTTTCGAGCTTTTCACATTTTCAGCACGGAAAATTACGCGCTTCGCATATTACTATAAAAATACCTATAAAAAAATATAATATAATACCTATAAAATACCTATAAAAACAAAGGAAAGTTTTAAATCAAAACTAAGGACAATTCTTGCACACTTCTACAAATGCGTATCATGTTTAGGTACTTATCCCTTATACCACACCCCCTCAAAGTAGTGTCCAAAATGTCATATATGGGGTAATAAAGGGTGCTGATCACGATTATGGTGTTTATTTCTCAATATAAGAACCCCCTCACCCATAAATTGTGATGGTTCATAATGGTCAAACTTCAAGTTTTTATTTAAATAAATATATAGGTATGAGCAATATTAATGCACTAATATTTATTTTGCACTTATATTTATTAATGCACTAATATTTATTTTGCACTTATATTTATTAATGCACTAATATTTAATATTTATTTTCTGTGTGATTATTGGTCGTTTAATGAGTATATAAACGATTTCATTCATTTTAACCCATAATAATAAAAATAAATAAAAAATGCCCTATAATTATGACACACTAATGGGGGGATGTCCTGATGAATCAAACGCTGCAAAATTTTTTCAAAATTGCGGTTTGCTTCATACTGAACGTTTCTGCCATTGTGGTAGTCAAATGCGTCCAAACTTGAAGTTTGACCATTATGAACCATGACAATTTATGGGTGAGGGGGTTCTTATATTGAGAAATAAACACCATAATCGTGATCAGCACCCTTTATTACCCCATATATGACATTTTGGACACTACTTTGAGGGGGTGTGGTATAAGGGATAAGTACCCATGTTTATCTAAAATCTAATAAAATTTTTTTGAAAAAGATGTCAGTGAAATTAACTAATACTAGTCAGGGGGTAAGGGTTTCACACTCTTTAGGTAAGGGTTTCACTAACACACACACCAAAACTCATGTTTTTCTTGTCAAAAAACTTGTGAGAAGGTAAAATATCAGTATAAAAGTACTCGGAAAAAATAAAAGTACTCGGAAATAAAAGTACTCTTTCAGCCTCCTGAAAATCTAGGAACCATAGGGGGGAGTAAGCTGTTTTTGGGGTTAAAAATTCGAGTATGCAAATAATAGCTCATTCGAAAGGGCTCAACGAGCTGAGTTGAATGCACCAAAATCAGCTCGATAGGATGATTCTGAACAAAGTTATGACAAACAGAATCTTCGCGGAAAACTGATTTGTGCTGCTATGCAGAGTAGGCTGGGCATGGTGCTTGACTGTGGTGGTGGCAAGAACTTTTTTCCGCTTAGACCCTATGTAGGGGGTAAAAACAAACGGTCATAACTTTGTCAAATCAAGTCGGATTTCGTTGATTTTGGTGTCATTCGACTCAGCCCGACAAGCTCTTTCGAATGAGCTATTATTTGCATATTCGAATTTTTTACCTAAAATCGAGCTTACTACCCCTGTGGTTACTGGATTTTCAGGGGTCTGATAATTATGTGAAAATGCAAAAGTGGACCATTTTAAGTATTTTTATACTGATATTTTATCTCCCCACATGTTTTTAGACAAGAAAAACATGAGTTTATGTGTGTTCATGAGCGAAACCCTAGCCAATCTTTGATCCAATCTTTTGAAAAATTTAGTAGGAATAAGATAATGTTTTATAATTCATATCTGTATTTTTTCAATTCCTTCGACAGAATCCAAAGCACGTAACCCAACTTGAAAAGCGATGACTTCGTTTTTCTTTTCGCTTTGCTTCTCTATGTCGTTGAACATTTTTCAAACGCATTTCATATTCAAAATATTCAATTTCAAAATTCAAAAAGCGGAGTATTTCAAACATAGTAGGTCTTTCATTAATATTCTCGCGTGTACATGCCTTTAAATAAATAAAATTATATTTAGTAGTATAATGTTCGTTTTAGTGGAAATCCGAAATTTTTAAATAAATTAAGACCAGCTCGGTTACGATCCGGAAATATTAAACTTATTTAAACTAGCAACTTAAAATATTTACTCAAATACTTTAATTACACTAATAACATGCTTTACCTTAATAACCCGTTCCAAATGTCCATTATATTCTGAGTTTAATTGGTATTCTTTCATTCTCGCGTAAATTTCAGAAACGTTGTTGACTGTTAAAAGGGTTTATTTATTAATATATTTAACGTACAAAAATTTCAAATTTAAATAAAAATTTACAATGATCGTCATAAATAAATTGATAGACCATTAACCCAAACGCCCATATGTCCGCCTTTTCGGTAACCTTAAAACAAATTATCTTGAGAAAGAATTAAGATATATTTCAGAATTTATTTGTGTTCTAAACAATGATTTCTGGCCTAAATTTTGTTCCAAAATTAGTCTCTAGCTCTGTTTAATTCTATTACTTTAGTAATTTCTTTCTTGATTTCAATTCGTTGAAAATAATTATTACCTCATCTCTTTCAATTTCTGGGGCTTTGTTCAATACAAAACTAATATCTTCCGGTCGTTTTATAGGAAGATTTAAATTGGCTGGTATTCCTTGGCCCGTTAGAACAGAATAGTTAAAATCTATTAATTTACAGTCAATTACATTTCGATTTGAACTTTGATCAATTGATACTACAAAATTTTCATTTTTAACATCTCCATGAATTCCAACTAAATAGAAATTATTTTTATAAAACGAATAGACAGAATGAAAAGATTTGATAAGGAAAAAGATACAGATTAAACGCCAAATTCCATTAAATAACATTCTTGTGTTCATTGTTGATATGTCCGAAAATCATCGAGATAAATGCATAAATAATGGTTTATAACACGCGGGGAAACAATGCATGCATAGAAAGAAGAGATCTTGAAACTAACTACGGACTAACTTATTTACTGATAAACTTCGCCGATACACACCAATTGTGGTGACTTTATGAGTAAAAATGCATGATATCGTGATAAACATTGTTATTATTATTTAAATATTCATACATTTATGGAATTGTTCAAGTGCTAGTGCCGCTCCCCTAATAATTTTTGTAAGCACAATTTTTCCTTCATCTCGTATTTTTTTAATTCGTTCATTAAAATAATCTCCCAAATTCATTCCTCCGAATTCCATAACTAAATATAAAGTCTCTCGTTGTTGTCTATCTACCATTTCCTTACTAAATAATAGTAAAATGGTCAAAAATTTAATTTTTTATTGTTAATTTAAAAAATATTACTATCCAAGCAATTTTATTATATGGCTTCTATCATCATCATCAACAGATTCATTAACGTATTCCAGAATGGCAGCTTCTCTTCTTATCGCCTGAATACTCCCATTTCGTTGTGATATTTTCAATGCTACACATTTGCGTTCAGCCGGTATATATGCGTGATAAATCTTTAATTAGGAAAAATATTTTTTTAATAAATGGAATGTTTTAAGATTTCATGTTTGTAAGAAAGTTTCAAGGTTCCATAGTCCATAAAAAGTCGTTCACAATTACACAATTAGACTAAGATTACATCATCGAGAAGGCTATTCCTTGGAAATTTTAATACATTATGAATTTCAATACGTTATGTCAGAAAATTGTAACCTTATTTCAAACCTACCAGAGCAAATCCCCCAAAACCAATATTAACACCAGCTCTGTATATCAGATTAATTTCTCCAATAGTAACACGAATATTTTCTACATTATTTTCATCCATTAATTCAGCAATGTTGCTTAGGCCACATTCACATGTTTCTTGCGAAGTTGAAGCCTCTTATGCAATTAAAATAAATTTATAAAACCCAATTTTTTCCTTAGGCTGAACTATATAACTGGTATATGTATAGCAAATAAAGACAAGAATAAGAGATAGTATTTATTATTTTATTATCGCAACTACCTGCTTCGATTTCACTTTTTGAGCCATAAACAGCAAAACATCCTTAAGTTAACATTATTTATATAAACCAGCTCGTCGATTGGACGAGCTGGTCAAACGACACCACTCTTTTTACGGAGATGTCTGTGGACAGAGATATAGGTTCCCGAAAATCAAAACCATTGGGGTTATTTTTTGAATGATAGCTCATTCAAAAGAGCTCATCGAGATAGCCGAATGCCATCAAAATTATTGAAATTTGATTTACTTGAACTGAGATAAAGACCTCTGAAAAATTGTGTTTACTCACCCCTGTGGTTTTTCGATTTTGGGCACCCACTCTTTTTTATTTCCGGAAAAAAAGAATGGTACCGTACGACTCAGCTTGTCGACCTAAATTAAATTAAAAATAATTACTATTTATTAAACAAAACAACAACAAAACAAATGGTGGAAAGGGATTTAATTGAAATATCTTCATAAATTAAATTTATAGGTGAAATTTATATTTTGAAAATTTAATATTGCAATTTAGAAGCTTAATTTAAAAAAATTAATATATTAAACCTAATTGAATTTTGATAAAAACAAATAAAAATATTCTTTTAGAATCATATCTAGCTTAATATAGTTTTTTTTAATAATTTAGCTCTTTCTAAAAATCTTTTAACGAATTTATAACTGCGTTGGAATAAAACAAATTTAAATGTAAATTTCGACCCAAAATTGCCATAAATATTTAATAAGGCATCCTGCTATAATGACCTATAGAATATCCAGAATTTTACCTTATTCATTTTCTAGTTTTAAGTTTTTAGCTTTTACCTAATTCTTTTCTAAACTTGCAAAAAAATATATATTTATGTTTAGCTAAGAGAGTTAATAAGTGAATTTAAATAATTTTAGAGGGCAATATTTCATAATAAATCAATGCCAACTTATTAATTTAAAAAGCGGATGTAATTATTAATGCTTGCTTAACAGTCGATGGAAAGAGAGACTATGTCGCCTGCGATTTTTTCTCCTTATTTTTAATGCTAATTTGCCCCTCTACAATCATCGACTTTAAGTCAGACGCATTAAAAGCTTTCTCTCTCGACGACCGTAGCAAAGTGGCAGCATCGTTCCGCTAGACATTCCAGTCTTTCCCCGCAGCGGCATGCAATTTTCCGCGGATATACTAAGGTTTTAATATAATCAAATTATAGTATGCCTGAACTCAAAACTAAAATTGAAACAACCCCCTCAAATGCTACCAAGCACCGATATATAAAAATAGACAGAAAATAAAATAATTATAAACATATCTTAATTCTTATTCTGTTATAAACCTTTTTACCGTAAATTTGACCGTAAATCATAGATTTTTTCTTAAGATATTCAAGTTTCGCGGAGCTTTTAGTTAAGAGTTATACGAGATTTATACAGAGATTCTTTAGGGTACAAATATTTCAATATTGTTTTTAAAAATGAAATATTTAATGAAGCTGATTAACGGATTCACTATAATTTATTTACAAATTCTCAATTTGTTTATCTTATTGGCAAACTAAATAATTTACCGTATTTAAGATTATACAGTTAAAGCTGTGTTTGAAATTTAATTTATTTTTACCGTTTTAGATGAATTTTTAAAATTGTAAGGGTTTAATTATAGCGATTGCTTATCTAGTGATCAACGTCTAATAAACTTTTATTTAAGCATAGCTTCAAAGAGAAATCCTGAAAAGTGAAGGTAGGGTAAACTTTAAGTTCAAGATTTGAGGCCCTGAGATCGCTTCAAGAGCATGGGGTCCATTGACGGGGACAAATAATTTTAAGAGGAATAACAGACGTAAAGGGATGAAAAAATTTTGTTGTTTTTTATCAATGTTCTAACAAGTTCCGATTACTATTGGCCGTAACTTATGGGCTAATGGACGTCTCTAATAATTATTATATAATCCAGAACGTCTAAGATATTTTACAATTTGACGGACAAAATTATAAAAATTATCGCACAATTCGACAATTCGGTTTTAAAATTAAATAAAAATTAATAAATAAAAAACAACTTTTTTAATTTAAAGGCAAAAATTAAAAATTAAATAAAATTAGCCAGCAATACATTATTTATTTTTATTAAATTATTCTAGGGAAGGCAATAGGGAGAAGGCAAATTAAAAAATTTAAAATGGATTTATTGACAGATTTTTCTTGACAGGCTTTAAAAATAAAAAAAATTTTAAATAAATATATTTATAAATTTAAATTTTAAAAGTTTTATTTAATAAACTTTTATTGTATTCATTTCTATCTTCCAGCAATCCAAACATTTCTGGCCTTTTATGCGGGGTTGTTACAAAGGGTTGTTAAACTTTGTTAAAACTTTTTTTGTTAAAACTTTTTTTAATTTAATGGCAAAAATTAAAAATTAATGTAAGATTTAAAATGTATTTATGAAGGATGTCTATAATAATTAGCCAGCAATACATTATTAATTTTTATTAAATTATTCGAGGGAAGGCAATAGGGAGAAGGCAAATTAAAAAATTTAAAATGGATTTATTGACAGATTTTTCTTGACAGGCTTTAAAATAAAAAATTTTTTTCTAAAAAATAAATATAATTTATAAATGTAAATTTTAAAAGTTTTATTTAATAAACTTTTATTGCATTCATTTCTATCTTCCAGCACTCCAAGCATTCCTGGCTTTTAGGCGGGGTTTAGCAAAGGTAGGACCTGGACACGTTTGTCTACCTGGTCTTTCAGGCGATATTTGGCGATTGATATTGACGATATTGGCTAAACATTACCGCGATTAGTATTACGGGTCTAATGGTTTATGAAGATATTAATAGGCAAATTCATTAAACATTGTAAAGGATAAATCAGTTCACCAAATTTTAGAGAGAGGCCCCCCAGGTCAACCATTATTCTCAGGCCCTTGAGGCCTGAGAATAGTGTTTGTATGAAATTGGGCCAATAGGAGAACAAGAAGAAACAAGTTGGGCAACCATATAAACAAATAAAAATATTGAAAATATAAAGAATATGATAACTCTATCAACGACATTTCAACTATTCGAGTTTCGTTGTTATATCAGATTAGGCAGATGATATTGTTGTTGTTGTAGTTTTATCAAATAAACTTTTAAAAATTTCTATTTATACTTAAAATTTATTAAATTAAAAATTCTTTTTTTAATTTTATAAAGCCTGTCAATAAAAATTTGTCAATAAATTCACTTTAAAAAATTTTTACATATGCCCTCTCCCTCATTGCCTTTCCTTTCATAATTTAAAAAAAATTAAGAGTGCATTATTGCCTAATTTTTATTAAAGTAAATTTTTTCTTAAAGTTATCCTTCTTTTTTAAATTTTGACTTAACTTTAAAAAGTTTTTATTTAATTAATTATTTTTACTTTGGCCCTTTCTACTTTGGCCCTTAACTTGTAAAATCTTTTGGATTGTCTACATTATAAAACAGTATCTAGCAATGAACATTTAAATAAAACATCCTGAACCTTTAAAAAAATTTAAAAATAAATTTAAAAATATCGCAAAAACTTTAGGGTAAAATGAAATTAAAAAACTTTCTAATTTTCTCAGCATTGATGTTGTCTTTTTACGAGTATTCCTCAATAAATGCTGTTGATCATAGCAAAAGTTTAGGCAAAAGAAAAGGTGATTTCACTTAAGTAGTTTCTTAAACTAGACGGAGGTTATTGTCTAAATTTAATTTTAAGCTGTGTCAACCTCTCATGACAATCAAGAAAGGTGCAAATGCGGAGCATTTTTATTGGAACATTTAGATAATCATTTGGAGGTAAATGGTGTTGATGGAAATGTAATGAAATTGAAATATACTACAGAACCATTAGGCCAAATTGGAGAAGGTCAAACTAACAATGCAAGTTTTTTAAAAACAGAAATAGAAATCTCCGTGTATCGAAATTGAGAACCGAAAAAAATAATCTTAAATTTCCTAACAACTTTTTACAGGGAGCTAGTCGGCATTGGGCCCCAAGAGTGGTAACCCACCCTTGGTTCGCGCCGATCCACCTATTAAAACGAAGGCCTTCTTTTTAACTTTTTATTCAACAAATATTAATAAATAAAAGGGAGAGAAGACAGGCCAACTTTTGATCGGGCCCAAAACTTTTATGAGAGAATAAGTTGATTTGGCCTATTCTCTCTCGCCTTTTATGAGACGCTAAAATGGGCGTTTCATAAACTCAATTATGACAAATAAATTTAATATATACAACCCTAGCTTTAAAATTTGAAAAGGTTTACCACGCACATTGGATTGGCGAGAATACTACTTGTGTGGCATTAAAAGTATACTATTCACTTAATGGTTATAGAAATGAGTTGCATGTTTTGGAATATTTAAACAAAATTGATGTTTCTGAAAGGGATCATATCATTAAAATGCTCGGGCAGTGAGTAATATTAATTTTGTTGGGACAAATTTTTCTTAAACTGCTAAGAATTCGTCTTAGTTAACTTTCATATAAAGAGTAATGTAAAATTTGAAGATATACAGTTGTCGACATAAAGATAGGGACAAGAGTAATTCAAATGAAAATTAACTATTTTTCGGTCAAAAAATACGTTCTATATAGCAATCGAAAGCTCTATTTGTATCTCAGTTTACATGTTTCTACAAGATATACCAAATCCCATATCATCGGAAAAATTTTTCGGAAGAAATTTAACAAACCCATTTGATAAAGCATATTTTTGTGAGTATTTAACACAAAACACCTTAGAAATATCTTTCTCCGGACCGGAGATAGAATTTTTTGAAAATGGCATTTTTCCCTTAAAAATTGAATTTTTTGCAAAAATAGGCGAAAAATGCCATTCTCAAAAAATCATATCTCAGATCCGGAAAAAGATTTTCATTCATTTCTAAAATGAAAGTAAATTTTCTTATGAAGATTTTACTGCATTTCTAATAATATTATTTTAATTTGAAAACTTTTAGTGGGAAAAAAGATGAAGATTTTTTTATTGTTTTAGAACTTGAAGGAGAGAATTTAATAAATTATTTTAACGAAAGAGTTAAACAAGCGAGAAATAGAAGAGCACCATTAAACAAAGAGGGGCTCCTTATTTTAATTATAAGAGAAGCAGCCCGAGCACTTGCACAATTCCATAAATGTGATTAAATTTTGTTTTATTTTTAAAAATATCATAACTTAGATAGAAGTCATGGCGATATTAAATACGAAAATTTTGTTGTGTCTCGTGATCAGGATCAAAATTCTGACGCTATTGATGTTAAGTTGATTGATTTTAACAATTCATTGATTAATAAGGTTTGGAAGTTATTTGGTACATATACTTTGTGCCAGCTGAAAAAAAAATAATTATTTTTTTTCCTTTCTTAATATGTATCTACAAAATGGTCAAACTATTCCACCTATATTTCACTCAATTTTCCCTGTGGCATATTCAAATATTAGGCCTTATTGCAAAATGATTAATCTATCAAATCGAAATAATGACTGAAACAGATAAAATTGAATATATGTATGTATTTGTTCAAATGTTTATTTATATTTAATGACATTGAAATCTTTTAATAATTTTATTTCATTTAAATATGCCACAGGGATAATTTAGTAAAATTGAGGAAAGGAGATGGTTTAATCATTCTTTACAGATTACGGAATAAATAGAATTATTTTTTTCAGCGGATACAAAACATATAAAGTACTCATTATTTCAGCACCAACAAAATGTAATTGAGGAAAATAAAAAGGAAGATACTAGGATTTTCGGTGAAATGGTCAGCATTCTATTAAATGAATTTTCAATCTTTTCTCAAAAAGGTGCTATTTTTTCAAAAATTTTTAAGAATTTTTGATTTTTATTTGAAAATCAAATTGCTAATTTATCTAATTAATTTTATAGATGATTATTCAGACTTCAATCATAACTCGAAGCTGGATCGTGTTATAAATGTAATAATTAATTAAATATTTTAATACAAGATTATAGTTTCTCTTAGGATTGGATTTCAAGAATGTGCAAAGACTGCACAAATTGAAAAAATCTTTATTTAAATTAAATATTTACAGGGCTGCTCACAAAACGTATCAATTCGCCCAAGTATGAATGAAATTGTCGAATTTCTGAACGGGGACATCGATCAGTTTGAATATGAAAGAAATGCAGATATTGTCATCATCAACATCATAATATTGAATACATCCACCAATACGATCCACATCAATATGAGATTCCTCAAGAAGAACATGGGCATCTTGAACATCATGGCCGATCTAGTAATGTCCATGGTGATGTTAAGCGAAGTACACGTCACTAATTTTTCCAGGATTTATGATACATACGTCTGTCTATTAAAGAAATCTTTTTTTAGATATTTTATAAACTTTCTTTCTTGATAAACAATTTACAAATGTTATAATTGAAAATATAAAATAGCTAGCTAGTTTATTGAAAAGAGTAAATATCTAACAATCAACAAGTTAAATCTAAAAATCTGCAGTGCCCGAAAAGGTAATTTTGAATTTAAAAATTAAAATCGGAATTTTTATTTGTCTTCCGCTTTTAAAATTCGGTTCTGTAAAATACATGATCGTGCTTACCAAAATATTATTCTCTATTAAAAAATAATAAAAAATACAGAATAGTTTTAAATTCGCAATTTAGCAAAAAAATATCAGATAACAATTTTTAAAAATCCTAAAATATAAGCTAAATAAAATGAATCAAAGAGCTTAAAATAAAATAAAGATAAGAATTTTTAATATATTAAAATAGAATTTAGATGTTCCAAAATTGTTCCAAACTCACAATTTCCTATTTTATTGTTGGTTTCATAGTTAATGTACATACATATTTAATTAATGTATTTTTAATCTTTACATTATCATACAACTTAGGTATCAAAACGCGATCGAATTTACATGTTTTATGTCAACATTGTTTTAAAAACTTCTTAAATATCGAATAAGTTTCTGGTTATGGTAATTGTGTAATTAAATCTTTTTCGAAAAATATAAAATTTTATGGTAAATCAAATGATTGCACTTCTAATTTTCAAATTTTTAAACAGCTCCGGGTTGATTTCTAGCAAAAACACTAAAAACCACAAAAAACTTTAAAGCGATTAATTAGAGCGGGATCTAAATTTCGAAACAACCCTCACTCCTTCATTGCCTTCCCTATAATGGTTTATTAAAACATGCATTGTCGGTTATTACTAATACATAGGGGTATTGCCTGAAAAGGTCTCCCAAGCACCTATGGTCTCCCAAGCATTTCAATTTAATGTTTTGAGTCTTTATTGTTGAATAATTTTCTACATATAAAAATGTGGAGTTCTGTTTTTTTAAAGTTCTGTTTTCTGTTAGCACTAAACATTAATTTAATGAAACCAAAATTGAATACAGCTTAAAAAAGAATCGTAAAAATAATAATTTAAAACTTCAATATCGGTTTATCTCTAAAGAACATGAAAAGAAAATAGAATCATATAATGAAGAAAAGAGAAATAAAACAATGAATAAAGGAGATAATGCCACAAACATCATTAAATTTAAAAAGTAAAGAATATTGTACTTTCTATGAAAGCAAAAAATGAAGGAAATGATTACACCCTTGGTTTCATATAGGGCCAGTAGGAAATAAAAATTTATGTTTTAATGGACAAAAACCCAAAATTGTTCTATTTGATAAGAATCCTTAAATAGCCTAATAAGCAAAACCATAAAACTTCCCATCACTAATTCGGCACATCTAAAAATGTCCAACATTGCAAAAATACTTTTTTTTGATAAATTTTAGTTTTTTGCAATTTAATGAATGATGTTCAATTCTTGATTAAAATGCAAAAACATAATAACAGAAAAGGACCGAAATAAATAAAATATGCTACGAATTTTCAATTTACTTCATTCAGCAAACCCCAAACCAAGAAAAGCGATTTCCACAACTTCCCTCTTTTTATATGTAAACATTTTCCATTATGTTCCATTTAACGTTCTTCATTTTGAAAATATGGAATTTCTCCGTTGAGAAATTGAACAATTTCTTCCATTGTAGGGCGGTCAATCGGATTATTTTGGACACAAGCCTTTGAAAATTTTGAGATAATTATTAAATCTAAATCTTGCAATCTTCATTTTCTAACTTATTTTCTACTGATTGGTTAAATGTTTCTGATTTGTTTTAAAAATTTAGGACCTTTATAAGTCGATTTATAATATCATTTGGTTCTTTTTCTGTGCACTGTTGCAAGAAAATCATAATATCATCATATGTATTTCTTCCTAAAATTAAAAAGATTGTAATTTTATCATAAAAACAAACTTGTAAATTCAAAAAAGTTGTAAAGTTCGAGAACCATCAATCCAAATAACCACACGTCTATTTTGTTAGAAAGCTAAAATTGTGAAATATAGTAATGAATTATAAAATTTTCATTTGCCAAATTTTCTCAAAAAATTTTCTGTCTCAGAATATCTAATCCATTTTATTAGTGATCGGATTTTTATATTCTAGAAACCTTAAAATATGTTTAAAACATGTTAGTAGTTACACCACCACATCCGTTCCAGTGGGGCAAAGTGGTGTGGGGTGAGAAGGAAATGACCTTGGCATTTTCTTTAACAAGTAAAAGAAAATGTGCGGGTGAATGAGGGAAAGGTGGGGGGGGGGGGGGGGGGGGGTCTTTGTCCCACCTAATGCAGCTGGGTAATTTAAGGAAACTGTCGGCATGACAATCGGAAACTTAGAGGCGTTGGGGAACTTTCCCGTTTCTGACCAACAAATTCTTGGAATACAAGAAAATTAAAATCTAGTGGATATATTTTAAAAAACTTTTGGATAGGTATATTGCCCAAAAGTGATTTAATTTCAGAATAATCCGTCAAGGGTACCACTGTGAAACTCAACAGTGGTTAACACACTGTAAATAATTTAAAATAAAATTTTTATTTACATTAGCAGGATTATTATCAGAAATCTCTGGTGCTTTTGTCGATTTTAACATTAAATCAAAATGCGCAACATGTCCTTTTGAATGGATAACAGAAATATTAAAATCAATAAGCTTAACATGGATTGTTTGATTTAATTCAGGTTCAGGATTTGGCTCAGATTGATTTTCATCAAGAGCAATAAGAAAATTTCCTTTATGAACATCTAAATGAATTCCATCTGAAATTATCCAATAATTTTTTAGTTCGTTTATTCTCACGTTGATGGAATTGTTGGAGTGCTTGAGCCGCGCCTTTAAGAATATTTGTTAAAAGAAGCTGCTCCAATTTAACACTATTGATACGGAGATTTCCATGTCTTTCCCGAACCTTTAGATAAAAATAATCATTCAATGTTTTTCCTCCCATCTCTAAAAGAAAATACATTCTAGAACCGCGTTGTTCCCTTAAAAATATAGTTGAGCAATTCTTTAATAAACTAAATTGAATCGTGAAGTGTTACTTGATAAAATTAAATAAAATCTTGTAAAATATGCCAGGGTATTTTCTCAAATAAAATGCCAGGGCATTCTATTAAAGATTTTAGAGTATATTAGGACTATTTTAGATAATTTACATTATTATAAAGTTTTTACCTAGCATGCATTTTTATAATATGATTTCTATGTTGAAAGCTCAAGGTGTTAAAATATTCTAAAACATCCTTTTCTCTATTAACTGCATTCTTTTCCTTGTCTGTATCCATCTGAGATATCTTCAGAGCAAAACATTTATTTTCACGAAGGTTAAAAGCATGGTTAACCTTAAATTAAAAGACTATTAATGATATTAAATTTGGAAATAAATTAATATTTCAATTGGTTTCTCCGGGATTGCCGCAGATATCATGTGTTATTGAGAGATTGAGGATGGAAATAAGTGTGTTTTTGCTGAAGAAATTTTCATGATTAGGGCAGGGGTGGGCGCAAGAGACAATTTCAAAAAACGCAAGGATAGCAAGGATAAAGGGCTATCAGTTGATCTGAGCTCAATCGATGGCCTATTTAATCCACAAAAACCATTAATATCTTCTAGAGATTGATGGATCCACGGACTTTTTTAAATCCAACTTAGTCCCAGTAAATCGACCGTTATTCTTCTATCCCTTTAGGTCAACTTACCTTTCCCTTAATCACTCTTTAATTTTCTTCATTTTTTGCGCCGCAGGAGAAAATTTTGAGAATTATGGAAGGCTAAACTGACATATTTCATTCTGTTTTAGTGCCGCAGGCGAAAATTTTGAGAATTTTGGAAGGCAAAGGGCCAGATTTCTTCAATTTTGACCACAGATTGTGTATATTTTTTGCGTTTTTTGCGTTAATTTGACCCAAATTTACGCAAAACGCAACGCAAGGCCAAAAATCAACGCAAAACGCAAAAAACGCAAAACGCAATGCGCCCACCCCTGATTAGGAGTGTATAATTTAACGAAAATTACGCCAAACGGAAGATGCCATACGCCATGGCGCCTAGCCCTGCTCTCAACAATGATAGGGGCAGAGCAGACAATCTCAGTGTCGTTAAAATTTGTGAATTATTATAAATCAACATATAAGATTAGGAATTTATTATGATTAACCCATTGATGATTATATTGTTGTTGGGTTAGAAGACCTATTTTAAATTTAAATTTCTTGAAATAGAAATTGCAACAAATTTTGTTTGGACTAATAAAATTTTGATAGGACTCATAAACCTTTATTGGGCCTAACTGCACTTTATGGGTCTGAGCTAAATGTGGATGATTTATATGCCATTAGAAAAAGCTCGGCGACCTATTCTAATGACACCAAAATTAGCCCGCGGACTCAAAACTGAACCGAGTATGTCGCTCGAAATTGTCAAATCCATGGAGCGTTTTTGGGATGAAAAATTCGAAAATACAAATCTAGGCTCATTCTAAAGGGCTCGACTAACTGAGTTGACGGCCATCGCTATACGATGGCCGTTTTCGCTTCGGTCGTGCTCGCTTCGCTCGCGGCGGCAGTCAACAAATTATCATCAAAACTAGAGACCGGACTTTAGTGGTCGTTCGATAATATCGGTATCGATATCGAAAAATATCGAAAAAATCAAACAAATTTTCGTACGATGATATCGGTATCGATTATCGATAAATATCGAAAAAATTAAAAAAATTATCGTTCAATAATATCGGCATCGATAATCGATAATATCGACATCGATATATCGATATTTTCCAACGATATATCGTATTGATACGGTCTTTAATCAAAACCTACATTTCCAAATCCACCAGACCCGATTTCTTCGATCATATTAACAAACAAATGAGTGCTTCCATGTTTTTTAGATTTTAATGTTATTTCCGATTTAAAGTTGTCTCGTTTGTATTTCTGACAATGACATTTTTCAAATGATCCATGTGTGGTTTGGCTAGATGATGTGCAGGCTATGATATTAAAACATATATCAGTCAAGAATATAAGTCAAAAACAAATACATATAAGTCAAGAATATATTGTTTAATAAAACTTGTAATAACTAGCGGGGAGGCTCTCCCTACGGGCGAGTAGTAATAAATAATTTGCAATCAAAAATAAGCAATCAAAAATTGTATCTAAAACCTTCCGGCAATTTTGTCGCAGTCTAATAATCAATTAGATAGGACACCCGAAATTATTTATATTAGGCATTTTTTGATACATGGAAATTTCATAGAGATTATACTCTCCGAATTCAAATCTGATCTGTTTATTCAATAGATCATTCGAAAGAGTGTTAAAAACATTATCTGTATCCGTTCGGCAATTTTGTTCCAGTTTTTACTCACCAAATCATTTTACTATAAAGCCCTCGTTTCCTCACTCCCCAAAGAATTTTACTATAAAAGCCCCAATTTCTTCACTACTCAAATCATTTTAATATAAAAGAAGTAGCCTGTAACACACAAAAAGCCAAATTCCACCGATTCACAAATTATATATATATATATAGGATTTCCATATTATCTTGCCTATTTCCTTTCCAGGTCTTCTAATAGGTCCTTGTGAGGTGCTTGCCTCATCTTAAAATATAAATTAAACAAAAATATATTCTCAGACTTGCCTAGTCCGGTCACGTGTCCTGCGCTAGCACTACCTACATGTCCTTAAAATTTAATTAAATAATTTATTTATATTCTTAAAAACCCAGATTTGTCGTTTGTTGTGTTTCTTCAATAGTATACCCACCAGAACAACAGATACCAGCAAGTATTTCTAAATAATTATTAATTAATTGATTATTCAATAGATATTAAAATAAATACAGAAATATTGGTTAATTACGCCAAGATTTGTATTAAAAGAGTCAATTAGGGCTTTCTAACTAAAAGATTCCGCGGCGTAGTGACAGAAGACCCAAGGACAGAAGAACACCACAGACAAAAGACCCACAGACAGAAGACCCACAAAGACAGAATACCCACAGACAAAAGACCCACAAGAAAAATTTTTTAACCAAAATTTTTTAAGAAATTTTCTGAAATTTCTGAAAAAAAATTCCAATTTTTCAAGCACAAAATTAAAAAATTTTAAAATATAAAAAAATTTTATTATAAAGTTAAACAATAAAATTTGTAGCGTTAAATTTTATGGATGAGTGTTATTTATATCATTAAATTAAAAAGTGATTTGAAAAGTTGGGTTATTAATTGGGATATGTAGGAATAGCGTGGGATATAGAGAATATAGGAGTAAAATCTCGAATCTACCGATATCTATTCTTATCCGTGAATTGTGTATAACAGGACCAGAAGAAGAAATATCTTTCTTAACAGTAAATCGGATATGTCAGAAAATTTCAAAGGATGTGAATCTTCTAAGCTTTTCCCACTAATCCGCCTTTATCCACCGATATCTCTTCATTTTAATCCTTCTTTATCCCTCCATGTGGACTTAACTGACTCTCGCTGCAATCCAGTTAATCCTAAATACCACTTGATTCTAAATATCTCTTTGATCTACTTTCCCTTTCATCGTCACAGACAAGAATTTTGGAAATTTTGAAAAACCAAGAAGTCAGTTTTCTACTTTATTAGCAACACAGGCGCGAATTCTAAGAATTTTGGAAGGCCAATTAACTATTTTATACTATTTTTTATATATGAACCTGATCAGATAAAGATACACGACATGGACCGGATTTTCCGAATCAAAATCCCAAAAATCAAGATCCCTCTTCGTTAAACAAGATCCCTCTTATATTCCCATCGTTGGAACAACTTCACCAGCTGTTGCAAATTCCTCATTGTTAAAATAACATGTTCGCTGCTGTAACAAAGTTCCCTATCATTGGAACAACATTCCAGATTGTGGAACAACCTCCTGATTGTGGAACAACCTTCCCTAATATTGAAATAACTTTCCCGTTGTTGGATCAATCTCTTAATGTGGTTGGATCAATCTCTTGGTTTTTAAGCTCTTGGTTTTTAATCGTCTATGAAACCGAAAATTCACAATTGGATTAATTTTGGCTCATGTCCAGTTTAGTAGCTCAGTGAAAGTCTATTATTCCAATAAAAGTTAATGAGTCCCATGAAATTTTTGAGTCCAATCAAAATTTTGTTAGCCCAAGCTAATATTACTGCTAAAATGTTGCAAAAATCTTTGTCTGAGACCGTTTAAATGGATTATGTATGTTTTATGAATTTATCTTATTGTGAAATTAGTTGATATATCCAACTTACAAAATCTGCGCCACGGTTCAGAACTAACAATATTTATAAATTACCTGGAAGATTCAACAGAATAAGAATTGAAATGTCTAATAGATTCATATGAAAATCTAATAAACTAAAATAAATTGATTTGTTATCTCGGTACTGATTTATTATTAATTTGTGATGATGGAACAACGTGCAAAGCTAAAGAAACACATAAAAACAAAAAAAACACTAAAAACACTTAACAATTCCATTTAACGCCCACTAAAGTTTATTAACTGCGACACATAAAAGGGAGAAGATCAGGCAGAGCAAACTTTTCTCATAGCTAGCGATAGAATAATAATTAAGTTAATAATTAGGTATTAACTTCGGGATCTATTCTGAGAATCAGTTCCCACAAATTTTTTAGAAAAATTCACACTTGCGCGATCTCGCAAACAAACGCAATCTCCAAACAAAATTATAAATTTTTATTAAATTATTAAATAAATTAACGCTTAATTTTTAGATTATAATAATTTTTAGATTATTTTTTTGTATTTATGTGAATTTTTAAAGGGTAATTTTTAGAGGAAGACTATGGAGAGAAGAGCTGCTCCGAACTTTCGAATTTCGAGGTCTTTTCAAAAAATTGACTTTTTCAAAAAAAATAACTAAAAAGTTTTTCGAAAAATTGACTAAAAAGTGTAAGTTAATTCTTATTATCCACAACAGTGATGTTTCTTTTAAAAAATAATTCACAAAACTAGAACGAGGATAAGAAAGGAATAAGAAAGAACGAGGATAAACTGTGAAAATAGAAATTGATCTCTTTTGCGCCAATGCAGCATTTTTTTAATTTCGATGACTATTAATCTAAATTCCCTCCTTTCTAGTGCCAGTAGATAAATATAATTTATAGAAATTTTCAAAAATTGAAAGTATCGTCAAAGATTCAAAAGCGATAGAAAAAGACCTACTAGAAAATCGAAATTTCGAAACAGCTCTGCTTCACCCTTGTCGCCTTCCTTATAATTATTTATTTTAAATGCATCGTACACTTTTACTTTAAGGTACATTTTAACTTTAGAGTACATTTTAACCTTAGGGTACATTTTAACCTTCCCTTTATTTTTATTTTTTGTCAATTATAGTATAATTAAGGAATTAAAATTAAAAATAAAAAATTAATTTAATATATTTAAATTGTACCTTGTACAAGTACAAGGTATAAGTACTCAGCCATGGACTAAAATATATATTTTTATAATTGGTCAAAAAACTTATTTTAATTTTAAATAATAAAATTCCTGAGCGGAATCGAACCTTCAACATTATTCCAAAATACCGAACCTTAACTACTCAGCCATGGAGGAGTAAATTAATATAAAATTTTGCGATTTATGTAATTCCCACTTATTTCTTGAAGCATCCCGCGAAGGTTGTAGGAATATTTCGCTCTCAAGGTCATTTATGGGAAAATTTTTTCTTCTTGCAGTAAAATAGAATTTCAGTCTGGTATGAAATATTTTGGAGTTTTGGCCCATCTAAATTTTAAATTTTTAAAGTAAGAGTTAAAAGCTAAGTAAAAAATTTGGCTCTTGTCCAGTTTATGCGTCCCATACTGATCAAAAATGCCCATGTGGGAGAAGTAAATCTTAAATTTGAATTTAATATTGATCAATAATCTAAAATATACTTTTGATAGATAAATGAATAAATTCTTCTTCTAGAATATCCCATTCAAATCTAGGTAAATATTCTTCGTCAAATGCAAATCTTGGATGGAAAAGCCAATTTAACAATTTTTTGTAAGTCTTTGAATTTTTGTAAGTCTTTAATTTTTTGTAAGTCACCATCTTTTTTCACTTCATTAAAAAATTTCCAGATTTTTGCAACCATTCTAATCTATTAAAACTACTTAATTGAAAAATGTATTAAATAAAAAAATGCTTATTGAAAAAATGAGTGAAACCAAAAAACAAATAAAGTCAGAGTAAAAAAGTTAGACACTTAAAAGTTGACAGTTAAAAGAGTAGAGATAATTAGAATAAAGTGTAAAAGAAAAATATTTTGGCGAAATGAATTGTGTTTATTCAAATTTTCGAAAAATTTTTTTAAAATGCCATCTTTAGGGGTGTATTTTTAAAACCGAAACCGGGCGGTTTTGGTCACCGGTTTTCGGTTATCGCCGGTTTTCGACCCCCGGTTTTCGGTTCCGGTTAATTTACCAAAAACACCGGTTAACGGTTCCGGTTCGGTTAACCGTCCGTGAGTAACCCTAGTTGAAATGTCGTTGATAGAGTTATCATATTCTTTATATTGTTTCTCCTTGTTCTCATATTGACTCGGGACAGCATCGAGGGCCTGAGAATGATAGTTGACCTGTTGGGCCTCTCTAAAATTTGGAGAACTGATTTGTCCTTTACAGTGTTTAATGAATTTGCCTATTGAAATCCTCATAAACCACTAGACCTGTAATACTAATCGCGGTAAAGTTTAGCCAATATCGTCAATATCAAACGCCAAATATCGCCTGGAGGACCAAGTAGACAAAAGCGTCCAGGTCCTACCTTTGCTAAACCCCGCCTAAAAGCCAGGAATGCTTGGAGTGCTGGAAAAAACTATGAATAAACTAAAAGTTTATTAAATAAAACTTTTAAAATTTATATTTATAAATTATATTTATTTTTTAGAAAAAAATTTTTTATTTTAAAGCCTGTCAATAAAAATCTGTCAATAAATCCATTTTAAATTTTTTAATTTGCCTTCTCCCTATTGCCTTCCCTAGAATAATTTAATAAAAATAAATAATGTATTGCTGGCTAATTTTATTTAATTTTTAATTTTTGCCTTTAAATTAAAAAAGTTGTTTTTTATTTATTAAACTTTATTTAATTTTAACATCGGATTGTCGAATTGTGCGATAATTTTTATAACTTTGACCAGCGAAGAGTAAAATATCATTTATTCTGAATTATATAATGATTATTCCATACGCCAGTTGTACCTAAGTTCTGGCCAATGGTAATCGCAAATTCATAGAACATTAATAAAATGCAAAAATTTCTATTTAAATCTCTTATAACTATAAATTAAAAGCTGCGCGAAACTTAAATTTTATAAGACAACACAAAATAAAGTAATTAAATAACAAATTTATTGCTTCCTTATTCACTGTAGTCAATTATAGAAATACTTTCATTCAAAATTTTGTAACTTAGTTTCGCCATGTAGGGAAACAACAATTATGTTATCGTTCTATGCAAATTCAAGCTATAAAATGTATTTTAGGATAAATTTTATTAATGAAAATTAAAAAATTATTATTATTTTTAAAATTGGCATTAGCATTTCAATGTTTATATAAAGGTAATGACTAGAGTTATCGGGTTCAAATAGAACTGTATTAACTAACTAAGAAATCAGGGCCCGTAATATATGAACGTGGTTAGGTGACCAGGGTTGCTCAGCGCCGACTTGACCCTAAGCACCGGGTTTGGTGTCGCCGTTTTTCTTCATTTCCCCCTTTTTAGGAAAAAATCATAACTTTTTTAAATGGAGAGTACGGGCCCAGGTCGGTTCTGGTTCAGTTAACTTAAGAATTTAATGACTATTTTCAAATCTACATACATATTTAAATACAATACATACATATAAGAGTTTTATCTATGTTTGAATGATTAAACAAAAATCTTTTTATTTTTTTTGTTTTAGGTGCTTTAGCCGGAAATAGAAATAGGGGAAAAGGTGAGACAGATATTTGTAAATTATTTCAAAAATAAACATTTAAAGAAATAGTCTCAGCATCCCATACTGATCAAAAATGCCCTTGTGGCAGAAGTAAAGTTTTTTTTTTTTTTTTTTTCAATCTGTTTTTATGCTTTTTTAAAAATGTGTGACAAAAATTAGGATTTTTGTATTAAAAATGATTGAAAATTTTTACAAAAATTTTCTTGAATATTTCAATGTGGAGGCAAAATAATAGAGAAACAGACGTGCATGAATACGTATAATATCCTGATTCCCGATGATGGATATGACTTAAAAGTTGCACGGATACAAACTTATACGGATACGGACCTAACGGATATATTCTGGCAGGAATAGCAAAATCCGCTGCTGCTTTTTGTTAGAGCTCTGCCGGAAGTCCGGTATTTGATGACAAAATCAAATATTTCTATAGGAAATGATAGATTAACGTTTAAGGTTCAACATACATATTGGCCAGCAGAAAAAATATGTGTAGCTTTGAAAATATCCATGGATGCTTCTGATGCGATACAAAGAGAAGTTGACGTTTTAGAATATTTTAATGGCTTCTCAGAAGATGACAGAAATCATATAATAAAAATGTTTGGATAGTAAGTTAATAAAATTTTATTTAAAAAATATAAAAGAAATATAAACGTATGTATATGCTTTTCAATTTTTGTGACCTATACATGTCTTCTGAACAACAGAAAATTCGACTTCGATACAATTACTCTCCCTTCTATTTAAACCCAAACGAGTGGGATCGAATGAGTTATAATTCGGCTCGGTAATAAAGAATCCATTTGATTTAAATTAGGGTGAATTTTAAGATAGGGATCAATTCTACTTTTAACGGAAGTTGCTGGGAATTCGCATTCGGGGAACAGCTTGGGGTTCTCAGTGATCTTCTCACGGAGCACTCACCGGGGAATTTTATTGAATTAAAAGCAAATATAAATTTAATAAAAGTTGATAAAACACTCGTACTCATTGACGGGGAGTTGAACCTAATTTAAAAAAACGTTCACATTCATATTTATTTTATTTAAATAATCTCCTTGGGCTAACTTTAATAAAAATAAAAAAGATATGTAAACCTATTTAATTTTAATTATGGTATTTAATAGTAATTATTAAAGCCAGAGTAAAGAAACTGAGAATGGTAAAGTGATGTTTATTGTTTTAGAACTTGGTGGGGTGCATTTGGGTTCGTACTTTTATAATACGATCAAAGATATAGGAGGTATAATAAAGAAAAGGACACATGAAGACCTTCTTATCAAAATTATTAGAGGAGCTGCTCAAGCACTCGAACAATTCCATAAACGTAGGAATATTACTGTATTTGCTCTAATTGAATGACTCCTTTATTTGAATGACCCTTCTAATTGAATGACCCATTTCTGAGGCTATTGAAAAATAGAATGACTGTCATTCAATTAGAGCAAATACGGTATTTTAATTATTATTGTATTTATACGATATATTCTATAGTTGATGCAATTCATGGAGATATTAAATACGAAAATTTTATTGTTTCATTACATCAGAGTCGAGATGAAAATGTGGTTTATAGTAAATTGATAGATTTCAACACGGCTGTAGTGAAGGATATGAAACCTATAAAAAATATGGAATATATTGCTGAAATAACCAAAGCTCCTGAGATAAAAGGCACAAATGAGGTATTTTATTCATGATTAGGTTGACAATGTCTGAAAATCCGAAAATAAAATTTCGGTGCAGCTCTGCCTACATTCCATAAAAAAACCCATTTAGGTAACTCAAAAGGCTGACATTTGGGCTTTTGGCGTTATGGTCTTCGAACTGTTCCATTTTATAAAACGTAAGTATTCCTATTTTTTTACATTATTGGGTGAGTTGAACTTGTGAGATATAAATAAGATGTCAATTCTAACTCGCAAATCTTTAACCTAATTCAAGACCTAGAGAACACCGGGGTTTCTTTCTATTGAATAACATAACGTAACGTGAAATATTTTTAATTTAATTATGATTATTTACTTCTAGTGTATAATTTTTTGTTGAGAATAAAGTTAAGCAAAATTTTATATTTTGATATTTTGCTGTACCAACTTTGTAATCCGTCTAAAATTAACATTCTGAGGGTCACGTAATTCCTTTGGTTCAGGTACATAAAAAATTTAGTCGGTGTATTTATCTGATCCTAATCTAAGCTTGTGGTAGACTATTTTAGAAAACGTAGGCATTCTCCACATATGTTCCTGATTACAAAATCAATTCTAATTTTATTATGTATTGCAAGAAAATTTACAGATTTAATTATAAACTAATATTTATATAATAATCAGATGAGGCTAATTTTGAGGTGTGTGAGATGGCGGAAAGATACCGATCAAATACTAAATATAATACACGATTGGATCGTGTTATAAAGGTACTAAATGACGTATTGTTAGGAGTTCAATGTATCGATTAGAAAAGCATTTGATTAGAAATTGTTAAAAATAATTTTGCAGGCTTGCATACAATATAATCCATCTAATCGCCCTTCAATGGAAGAAATTGTTAAATTTCTCAACGGAGAAATTGAATATTTTGAATATGAACTGAGTGAAATGCTCAAAAATCTAACAATTAGAAATTGAACAATTCGAATCGGAATTTTACTATTTAATGCATCGAACTTGCAGAAAATTGTTTATTATAAAACATTTTTGTTCTATGTTTAAATTCAATTTTTCCTGGTGCTGTACTCTAAACATTCGATAGCGTGTTAACAACCTTCCCCTCAAAAACGAAACTATACTGTAGTAAATAATTGCACATATTAGCTTTAAAAAAGTAGTGTGTAAGATTTAGCCAACAAACAGTTAGGGATATAACAATAAATTTAAAAAGTGCATTGAAATTCACAAAATACTCGGTGAAAACAAGAAATTATTAGAAAATATTCATTTAGGAGAGAAATATAAAAGATTTGAGCACGAATAAATATTTTCTAATTTAATTTAAAGTGTAGAAATGCTAATCGAACTTTATGATTCCAAACACATTTTATTAAGTTCTGAACAAAATTATGATTAATTGAATCTCGGTGGAATGACTTTTTGTGCTGATACTTAGGGAGTAGGTCGGCATTACAAAGCTGAAAATCATTAAAAAATTTTGAAGTTTTCTCCCAGCCACATCAAGGCTGGGATTTGATAATATGTATATTTCATGTTTTACACACTAGAGGCGGAGAAAGGTCTAATCTGATAAAAATACGATTGTAATTTCAGTAGGATCTTCAGACAAACTAATTTAAATAACTAAATTAAAAAATATTAAACATTTAAAAAAATAAAATAAAAGGTTAATTATTGACTTTAAATTTTTTTCTCTCTATCACTCTCTCCATTGCCATTACCAACAAACTGCTTAAAAATTATGAGATGGCATATCACCTGTTTGTATGTGTTTCTCCCTACACATTTACAGAGGGCTGCGGTTCCTAAGCAGTCAAAAATGGAGAGAGCTCTTCTCTCTCTCTCTTACTATGCCTCTTTCGTCTCTTTATTATTATCTCTTTCTCCCTACACATATACAGAGGGCTATGCAGTCAAAAATGGGAGAGAGGAATCGCTACCCTTGTCATTTTATTTAATTTAGTCGATTCCTCTATAAATTTCTTCATTAAAAATTTTTTTTAATTTCTAAGAAATTGTCAAAGTTTTAAATTTCAATACTTATTTGGTGAAACACTATTTTTGACTTGATATTTCAGTTTTACTTTTCTTTTAAGTTCATGTTTAAACACAAACTTTTCAAATAAATTTATTGGGATTGAGAATAAATGGGATTGAGAACCGAGGAATAGGCCCCTGAAAATAGAAAACCCATAGGGGCGAAAAACCATATGGTCGAGAGTTTGTACAATTGATAGCTCATTCGAAAGAGCTCGTCGAGCTGAGTCGAATGACACCAAAATCAACGTGATTGGACATGATTTGACAAATTATGACATAAAGTTGCAGACTCCGGTAGGTCTAAATAATGTCATAACTTTGTCAAAACTTGTCCGATTACGTTGATTTTGCTGTCATTCAACATAACTCGACGAGTTCTTTCGAATGAGCTATCATTTGCATAAACTTTTTTGTTCCTAAAAATCACCCCTGTGGTTGTTCAATTTTCAGGGGTCTGTATCTCGGTCCAATCAAGTCGGATTTTGTCGATTTTGGTGTCATTCGACTCGGCTTGATGTGTTCTACTATTCTTGTTCTGACTGACCATTTTTAACACTTTCAGACAGAAAAAAGATAAATATAAAAAATTTTTCAGAGAAATATAAAAAATGAAAATTCAACTATTATCAATTTTGCAATTTTTATTTGCAATTGAATATTTATTTAAAGGTATAGTATATTTACAGATCAGAACGGGCTATAACGACTCCGTTTCCCGGTCCTGATTTTTTTCCTTACATTTTTGGAGAAGCTGGGATGCAAATTGGATTCCATTAAATTTCATTAAATATAATTCCATTAAATCACAATTCTCTTCATTATTCTTAGTTATTTTAATCGGTAAACAAAAAAATTTTGCCTTAGTAACTTGTAGATATAAGACTAATTATTTTTAACAAAAAGGAGCTCTTGGCGGGTGCGTTGGAAGCTCTACAACACTCGAAGGCAGATGCCAATGTGAAAAATATGATTTGAACCAATTTAACGTACAAAGAAAGATATCTTCTATTAACTTAAAAGTTAATGAGAACGAACTAATAGGAGAGAGTTCATTTGGCAAAGTTTGTTGTAAATTTTTATGATCATGCCTAGGGAGGAATGTTGTTTACCGCTTATTTTGTAAATGTCAAAGTTTTCCATATCAAGTACATATACATACAAAGTACTATGTATTACAAACGTTGTTACATTGTCCTATATTAACATCGAATAATTTGCAATTATTCTCCAGATTTAGAAAATTTTTATTTTTAAGGTTTATCATGCATTTAATCGTAAAAGCAATAAGTGCTTTGCCTTAAAATTATGTCAAATGGGTGATAGAGGGCGTGATGGAATAAATAGAGAGATTGAAATTTTGACATATTTTAATAGAATGCAGAATCAAAATGCAAGAAATCATATTATAAAAATGGAAGGACAGTAAGTACATATTTATCTTTATCAAACAATTAGAATTTGTTTTGCATACATATTGATGCTTGTATTTGAGTTGATTAGGCAAATTGGTTGAAAGTTCTCACAGCGCTTTCCAGTAGATTATTTCTTATTGTCGGATAATTTAAAGTTTTAAAATGTGTGAAATATGCCCAATAATGGGGAACAATACATATTTCCAATTAAATAATTAATTTTTTAGTGAATTAAAACGTGATGAACAAAAGATGTATATTGTATTAGAACTTGGTGGCAAAACATTATGGGAGTATTTCCATCAAAAAATTAAAGATAATGGTCAACGTTCAGAAATGAAAATAACAAAAGAAAATGAAGGTCTTCTTACAAAAATACTTTTAGGAGCAGCCCAAGCACTGAAACAATTTCATCAACGTAAGGAAAAATGATTAGGGAAAAGTTTGTCACTATTTCGGCTAATTCTGCTGGAATTTAAAGTCAGAGATAAAACAATTTTTCCTTGAATATAGTATTTCCGCTAGTTGTATAACATTTATTTTGAAAATTTAAAATTTAGATGGCATCCATTTGGACGTAAAGGAAGGAAATTTCGTTGTCTCTCACGAGCAAAGTCATGACGCAAGTGTTATCGAGTGCAAATTAATAGACTTTAATACTTCTGTTTTGTTTAATCGTGAGGGTAATATAGCAACTAATACTCCTGTTAATTTTCGATATTTAAATAAAACTTTAATGGCTCCAGAGATACAAGATGATGACATCACAAGTGTAAGTGTTAAATTAAACTTTTTGTATAAAAACATTACTTAATAAGTTTTTTCGAGAGCTAATTATTAAAATTTTTTAGGTAACCAAAAAGTCAGATGTTTGGTCTTTTGGTTTGATGGGATTTCAACTTTTTAATTTTAAATATTTCAGTAAATTTTTAAATTAATTTTTAAATTAAATTAAGATTAATTTTAAATTAATTTGACAATAATCTATTAAGTAAATTTTTCAGTCAATGTTTCATTGAAATAATATGGCAGCGAATATAAATTATAGATTGAGATAAGACAAGCAATTATTTGACATAGGAAAATCAAATGATTAAATTTGTTGGATTACGGTAAAATAAGATAGATTTACCAAAACTCCGCGCTTCGTGCGAGGTTCTGCGGCACGCGCTTTGTGAAAGTCAACGGTCGCTGTTCTATAACAGTAACTTAAACCTTTTTCCACATAAATCCTTTTCCATTTTCAGCCTTGATTTTATTAAATAATACGTTAAAAATGAATAGGACTATTTAGCAAAAGTTTTCAGAGGGGCTTTATAGCGGACTAACACAAAAATTGACATGTTCTAATGATTTACTTTATATAAAAGCCATAAAAAGCCATAAAAATTTGATTTCTATTGAATTTTGATTTCTATTGAAATTTATTGAAGCTTTTGAATATAATCCTAAACTCTTTCAGAAAAGACCAAACATTAAAATTATTTCACTTAAAAATAAAAGGTTGACGTTAAACTCCGTCCGATTTAGATGACGTTGGTATGTCCGATTGAGTTTATTATGTAAAAGTTCCTCCTCTCATTAACCAAAAATTTAATATTTCATTTAACCATAAATAATTTAGCGGATAAAGAAAAATTTGTTGATGTTATGAAATTTATTAATGATTATCTCAACAAATACGATGAATATATATCAATAACAGATACGCGCTTGGATCAACTTATAAAGGTAATTATGCTTTCTATGAGTGAGCCACTAGAAATTAAATGTCCAGCATAGTGCTTAAGTATCGTAATTTCATTTTCTTTCAAATCCTTTAAATCATTATAAAATCCCGACCTATTTAATTTTAATAAAAACACAGCAAAATACCATTATTTTTTACAAAATCTGATACTGAGTTTTTTTCATTATTCTCAAATCACAATAATAATGAGAAGATTAAATATAAACAGATTAGCAAAATGATTGAATTTTAGTAAATAATCACAAAAATTTCAGGCGTGCCTCCAAGTTGATCCAAATCACCGACCAGCAATGAATGCTATTGTTAGTTTTCTGAAAAACGAATGCGACTATTTTCATTACGAACGTCGGCGTGCTAGAAGTAGTCAAGCAACACGACCGTGCGCAGATTGATTATACTGAGAAAGATTTGAAGAAAATCTTGCGTTATCCGGGGTTTTATTTCCTATTTAGGTATATTGAAATCTATAGACGTTAAAGATTCTTGGTTGTCATGACGGTGTCAGGAAAATTGGGCTCTGGAAAATTGGGCTCCAAGATTTTTCGGAAAATTGGGCTCCAACTTTTCGGAAAATTGGGCTCCAGCAGAAATTTGGGCTCTTCGTGAAAAAAGTGGAAAATTGGGCTCTAAAATTTTGGGCTCCTGAGGAATTTTGGGCTCTAAGAAGAAATGTCAAATTATGCAAAAAAGAGAGATGTTCATAGGACAAAGATGATTTTTCTGAGTAAGAAATATAAATTAGGCAAAAGAGAGAGATGTGTATAGGACAAAGATTATTTTTCATAAGTGAAGCCCTAAAAAAGAGATCATAAGAGGAAGCCCTAACGTAATAAAAATATAATGTTTTGGCTCTGAATTTGAAACGCAGATTTAAATAAGCTGGAGTTGAAGCTGTGTCCGATCAATTCCTCAGTGGATATTGAAGATATCCCTTTAATATATCTTATTATCCCTCTTAATATACCTCTATATACCCTGGGCGTATACTCCGTTAATCTAAAGGGATTAATGGGGATATTCCTAGTCCACTTTAGAATACCACTTGACATGCCGACTAAAATTTTCAATTCATTGTGCTGAGGATTAAAAGATATCTAGAGGGATTAGTGATATTAATGGAGATTTGGCAAAATTAAGGTGTTATTGTGGTATTGGCGAGATTAAGGGGATATTGTGGTATTGAGGCGATTAAGGAGATATCGGGGTATTTTGTGTATATTTGGACTTGATGGATTAAGTGAATATAGGTGGTTTTGATCGGCGATATAGAAGGGATATAGAAAATATCTCAAGGGATATAGAAGATATCTCTTTTATCCCTCTTAATATTCCTCTTGTTCCGATATCTAAAGTGGTGTACTCCAAAGTAAATATGGATATATCGAAGGATTTTAATAGGATATCGGAGGATTAAAGCGGATATATGTTGATTTAAGGGGATAGTTATTACATTAAGTTATTACATTAAACTTTTTTCCGATAAAGCTGTTATTTTGAAATATTATACATATATCAAATATCTATTTTTAAGTTCATTTACTATTTTTCCTAGTGATTTACTTTTAGAAAAATCATCTTTGTCCTATGAACATCTCTCTTTTTTGCATAATTTGACATTTCTTCTTAGAGCCCAAAATTCCTCTGGAGCCCAAAATTTTAGAGCCCAATTTTCCACTTTTTTCACGAAGAGCCCAAATTTCTGCTGGAGCCCAATTTTCCGAAAAGTTGGAGCCCAATTTTCCAAAAAATCTTGGAGCCCAATTTTCCAGAGCCCAATTTTCCTGACACCGTCATAGGAATTTTCTTTCATATCTTTGACATTAGTTAAGGGTTTCGCCTTTTCCTCTAGATAGAATAAAATGAAGAATTCTTCCTAAAACTGACAACAATAGTAATACCAAAAATTTGATTTGTAATGCTGTTTCGTTAATTTTGAATTTTAGGACTTCGCCTCATCAAGTAGTAAAATATTCCAACTAAGGAAAATCAAATTTCGTCCTTTAAATGAAATTTTCTTTCGATTCCTGGGTTTTTTCTGTCTTTAACGTTTCTATTAACCTAAAACATATTATTTAAAATATACACAAAGTTGTAATTCTCTTCGACTATTTTTAAAAATTATTTGAAATTCACAATGGGTTAAATGTTTTTTATTATTTGGCGACTTTAGTTAGTACTTTTTGTTTTGAATTGTTATTTTGGTACTTCATGTGTATACCGCTTTCCTTTTTTTAGTAGGAGTTAATCCTTCTTAAATTTCACTCCAGTTCCCCATGCTATATTCAAATGAGATACATTACAAAGATACGATTAATTTTTGCATTCCTGTATGTCAGGTGTTATAGACTCTATGCCTATAACTTAACAAACTAGCTTTTTAAAATCTGTGATCCGGTATTAATTCATGGGCCTTTGTCTAGTGTGTCAAATAATTTGAAAAAAGGTAAAAACTAAAATGTTAATTTGTATCTGGTGAGATTAAAAAAATAATCTTCTAATGGAGTGAAATTGAAGAAGGGTGAAAGTTTGACCATCGCGTACATTTTAAACACTGATATTCAAACTTGAGGGGCGGTATAAGCAAAAAGTACTGCCTGCATCTATTAAATTCACATTTTATTTTTCATTTGTGGTGCAAGTTTTTATTCCAATTTTACACCGACATACTACCTGGACAATACTCCAATATTATACTATTTATTGCTACACAACTAACTTAAATTTTCCTTATCAATGTTTCCAAAAATTTTTTATAACAATTACGATCACTTTAAAAAACTATCCAAAAATTATTGAAAAAAAAATTTAAATGTTGTGAAGCAATTGGATATAATTTGAGCTAAAATATTATTTTCATATCATTTTTAATTTCGAAACAATTTCTACTATGTAATCATACTGAAGCGAATTAACAATTTCAGGCGAATATTTGCTAGCCATAGCCATTGCCCGATCATAACGTTCTTTTAACAATTTAATTTGTTGTGCTCTACCTTTAGACAATTTTTTAGCATTTTCAAATTTTTCATTCAATTCAGTCTTCTCTGCAAGCAATTTTGCTTGCTCTACTTCCAATCCTTGTGCCAGCACACTTGTTGAAGTAAACGTTCATTTAATTCGTCAAACGATTTTTTAATTTGTAAATAACGATTTTGAACTTCCCTTAAAGAATTTAATTGAGTCAACAATTCTTTTTCTACACCAATTTTTGCATTAACTTCAACTTCATTGGTTAATTTAGCAATTTCTGATTCCAATTGTAAAATCTTTTGTTGATCAACGGTAGATTTGGCACGGATTCGTTGCAATTCTAATTCAGCAGACATACGCAATTCTGTCTCTTTTTGCTTATCTGTCCGCATATAACAAATAATTGCATTTATACGTTCGGTATGTTGTTGAGTTGAAGCCTCGATTCCGGTAGTTGAAAGACGTCTAGAAAAATTTAAAAACAAAATTAATCCCAAAAAATCAGAAAAAAATATACGATATTGGTGAGAATGTTGACATTGTTGCAGAAACGTTTGGAGATGGGGAAGCAATAGTGTGCTGCAAACGTTCCATAAATTCAATCCGGTTTAAAAGCGCTTGAATTTCATCATAAAGAGACGTCTGCTTTTCCAAATGTTCCTTGTCTCTTGTCATATAAGTGTTAATTTTATCTTGAAGACGAAGCTTCTCTTGTTCAAAAATATCCTGAAAAAAGTAAAAATAAAATTCCAAAATTTAAAAAAAAACATACAATCGATTTTTGGAATTTTTCACATTTATCTTGACATTCCTTCTCTGAAGTGGCAATCTGTTGAGTCATCTTCTCACTCTTGGAGACTTCTTTAGCCAAATCACTAGTCAATCTCAAATTATTTTCGAGTAATTCACCACAAGTAGAATTCACCTTTAAAAAGAAAATTTAAATTTAAAAATTTAAATCTAACCTTTTGAAAATAGCCTTGAAGTTTTTCGTTCTCAAGGGAAGTTGATCAATAACACGTTTATATTCGTGTGTTTCTTTGTCTTTCTCGACTATCCGCTGCTCAGTTTTTGCATTTAATTCGACAACTTTGTTGTTGTTGGTTTCGGTCAAGTTTTTCGTCTGGCTAAGCAATTCCATCTCCTTTATTGAAACAGCATTTTTCAAATCTTCAGTTAATAATTTACTTAAAAAGAGGAATTAAACACATTAAATCGAAACTTTAAAAAATATACTTTTTATTCATTTCCTCCTCAAGTTGTTCCTCACAATTTTTTAATTTTAACATGAGCGTCACATTGCTCCTGTTCACAGAATTTGTGGTTTGCCGGAGTCGTTTGAATTTTCTTTTATACTAGAGAAAATTCAAGCTTTTAAAATTATTACAAAAAAACCTTAATTGATTTTTTGACAGCTTCAGCTTCCTCCATCTTGACAACTTCAGCTACATCCATCTTGACAACTTCAGCTTCCTCCATCTTTCTTTTCTTATTTTTAACAGGTCGTTGAATTTCTCGATCAGCCTCTTCCAAACCAATTTTCTTAAAAAATAAAAAATTTTCAGAATATTAAAAAAATTTTACGTGTATGGTTTTTAAGTGCCTATTTCTGTTGAATTTTGTCGAAAAATTTTTATTACACTCTGAGCAATTAAACATTTTGTCCCAATCGGAGTCTGTTTAGTATTCCGAAATTATACCAAAATGTTTAACTAAAAATTAAAAATTAAAAAAATTTTTTTAAATAATTGACAAAAGTAGAAATAGTTAATGAGCTTAAAAATTCAATAAAATTACAGTATTATCGCGTTAATAAAAAGGTCATCTGAGTACTAATCCTCCCCAACCCTTCTCCCTCCTCTCATCCTAAATTTTAACCAAAGAAGAGAGAAAAGGAGAGAGAAGAGGTGGGGGAGGAGTGGGAAGAGAAGAAAAGGAGCAGGATGATGTCGCGGCATTGATTTTCTCTCACTCCTATAGGTAGCGGCTTTTGAGAGGGAGGTCAGTTTTTACCGCACTAACGTGCGCTGAAGGTTTGAGCTTTGACCAGCCGCTCAAAAGGATTTGACCTTAAGTCAAAACTAATCAAAAGGATTTGACTTTAAAGTCAAAACTAATCAAAAGGATTTGACTTTAAAGTCAAAAAGTCGGCCACGACACCGGCGTACCTATGACTACTACCCACCTCCGCAAGAACATGGGCAACCGCATTATGAGACTCAGCAAATTGAGCATGGGCATTTTGTAGAACGTGATGAAAGTCCTCCTCACCGTCACAGCAAATTTTCTTGTTTTGGCTGTTAAATTTGCTGTACTTTAGAGTTGCCCCAGACCTAGTTCACGAAACACCGAGACAAAAGCCTGAATCGAGCATGTTTTAGTCTTTTAACCAAAACCCGTTTCAAAACAAAATGAAAATCGTACGACATATCAGCTCAATTCTCTCTGGATGCAATTCTCTCGGGATCCTCATTTTTTCATTTTTTAAATACCTTATTTCCTCTAAAATAAGCCCCGGGGCTTATTTTTTTCAATCGACCTCCAGAGGGGGCTTATTTTAGAGGGGGGGGGGCTTATTTAGGAGAGGGGCTTATTTTTTCCGATATCTAAATTTTTCGAAAAGTAAAATTTATTACAAACATAGAAAAAAATTTCTAAAATTATCTATGGTATAAACCAGAACATGGCTTACACCTAAACTTGTAAAATTATTATTTAATCTTTGAGTTATTTTTGGTCTTTTATTGATTAATTACCAGACTAAGGAAGAATATTAATTTTGAATATTTTTCATTAAAGTTTTTCCAGTTTTTCTCATAAAATTTTCTTATTGTCAATTTTTTCATTTAAATGTAACAAAAATGGGTACTATTGATTTATCTACCCCATCGTCCGCAAATGTTTGTCCGCAAAAGTGTATTTCCTTTTCCTTCATTTCTTATTCCCTCATAATGATTATAAAATATCCAAGTACTAATCTAATTTGAATAAATCAGTCTCATAAAAAGAGTCATTTCTAAATTTCTCTATTGAATTTAGTTTCAGATTAATGATCAGTAAATGTACTTTCAGATCAAAGCTAAATTTAATAAGGAAATTAAAAAACAACTACTTTGTTATGCAGACTGCCTTATTCAAAATAAATTCATTCTTGAACATTTTTTAATCATTATGAGGGGAGAAGGAATGAAGGGGAAAGCAAGCAAAATTTTGCGGACAAATATTTGCCGACGATGTGTGAGATAATGCGAAAGTACCAAAAAATATTTCAAAAAAGGGTGCCGGAATTTTGGTCACTGGAATTTTGGTCACCAATTTTTTTGGAATTTTGGTCACCAAGTCAAAAAACGGAATATTGGGCACTGAAATTTAGGTAACCAAGAGGAATTTTGGTCACCAGACTTGAAAAACAAATCTTATCTAAAACTGATATCAACGTGATAAAAAATTGTTTTCAACTACCTGATGAACATTTTCAATCTTGATCACTCTCCTAGTTAATCAATCTTCCGGAAGAGTGATTGAGAGTGATCAACCGAGAGAGTGATCAGCCGGGAGAGTGATAAAAATTGAAATTGATCAACTGGGGGTTGAATAACTATTTTTAATCAGTTTGATTTCAGTTTTAGATAAGATTTGTTTTTCTCGTTTGGTGACCAAAATTCCTCTTGGTGACCAAAATTTCAGTGCTCAATATTCCGTTTTTTGACTTGGTGACCAAAATTCCGCTGGTGACCAAAATTCCAAAAAGATTGGTGACCAAAGTTCCGAAAAAACTTGGTGACCAAAATTCCGGTGACCAGAATTCCGTACACCTTCAAAAAATATCCGTAAACCTCTTCAATTATTGTCTTTATTATTTTAACATTTATAGATAACAATTATTTACACCACCGTATATGCTCAAATAATTACCTCTTCAACTAATTTCCCCGCATCGATTATTTAAAACAAAAATTACCCACGATAATTATTTGAGCATATTCGATATATAACGTTTTTATTTTTTAAATTTCCATAAATTCTTTGTTAAAAAACTTTTTTTTATTATTTACCTGTGATTTTACAATTTTATTTTTAAACATTTCATATTGGTAGTATTTTGGATAAATTAGTTTTTTGCTTCTATTAATTAATTTTGTATTAAAAAATGGAATTTTTCAGAAAAATATTGAATCTTAATATATTTAACCAAATTAGTTATGTTAAAATTAAAAGAATTGTTAAAATTTAAAAAAATAATTATTATCGTTTCTATAATATCCAATTGAAGGAATCTTCTCGGATTTATAGGTTTTTAATAATTTACATATAAATGATAAAAATGTGTTTAAACATAAAATTTGATTGGACGCTTAAATTTTATTGTACGCATTTTTGTTTTTTATTGGATGCATTTGCCCTATTTTTGACCGCATTAATTTTGCCAATTGTTTAAGTAGTTGCTCCCTATTTTACTATTTAGGAAGTGATTCCCTGGTGAATCATGAAATATTAAAATACATAAAATATTAAAATATACTTCCCAGGATGAGTTTATGCAAGTTATGTGATAAATTTTTACATAGTAGAAATAGTTACGAAATTAAAAATAATATGAAAATAATATTTTAGTTCAAATTATATTCAATTGCTACATACACAACATTTAAAAATTTTTTTCAATAATTTTTGGATAGTTTTTTTAAAGTGATCGTAATTTTTATAAAAAAATTTTTGGATACATTGGTAAGGAAAATTCAACTTAGTTGTGTAGCAAGAGTATAATAACGGAGTATAGTCCAGGTAGTATGTCGGTGTAAAATTAGAATAAAAATTTGCCCACAAAAATAAAATAAAACGTGAATTTAGTAGATGCAGACAGTACTTTTGTTTATACCGCCCCTCAAGTTTGAATATCAGTGTTTAAAATGTACGCGATGGTCAAACTTTCAACCTTCTTCAATTTCACTCCATTAGAAGATTATTTTTTTAATCTCATCACATACAAAGTAACATTTTGGTTTTTACCTTTTTCATTAACTTAACATACTAGACACAGGCCTATGAATTAAAGCGGATCGTGAATTTCAAAAAGCTAGCTTGTTAAGTATAGGCATAATCTTTACTACATGGCACACAGGAATGAGAAAATTTATTTTCATTTTATAATGTCCCTCATTTGAATATACAATGGGGAAATGGAGTGAAATTAAAGAAGAATAAACTCATACTCAAATAGGCAGGAGGGCGGTATAAACACTAAGTACCAAAATAACAATTCAAAACCAAAAATGTACTAACACAAAGGTCCCAAATAATAAAAAACATTTACCCCATGGTGAATTTTAAATAATTTTTAAAAATAGTTTAAGGGAACCATGACTTTGTATTTATTTTAAATAATATGATTTATGTTAATAGAAACGATAAAAACAAAAAAACCCAGGAATCGAAAGAAAATTTCATTTAAAAGACGTATTTTGATTTTTCCTTGGTTGGAATATTTTATGTACTACTATATGAGGCGAAGTCCCAAAAATTCAAAATTAACGAAACCCCATTACAAAATCAAATTTTTTGTACTATTGTTAAGCCAGATTTAGTTATTTAGCATTCAATTCTTTATTTTTATCATTTAGAGAATTTGTAAAAGCTTGAAAAAGTCGAAGCCCTTAACCAATTTCGAAGATATGAAAGAAAACCCACAGTCAACCAAGAATCTTTAATGTCTTTAATTTTAATATACCCAAATAGGAAATTAAAGCCCGGATAACACTAGATTTTCATCAATTCATTTTCAGCATAATCAATCTTCGCACAATCGTGCTCGACTATTTCTAGCACGACGACGTTCGTAATAAAAATAGTCGCATTCGTTTTTCAAAAAACTAACAATAGCATTCATAGATGGACGATCATTTAGATCAACTTGTACGCACGCCTGAAATTTTTGTGATTATTTATATAAATACATTCAATTTGTAATTCTTAATTAATCGTCGAATAGTTATTATTGTGATTTTAGAATAAAGAAACTAATTCAGTATCGGGATTGTGCAAAAAATATACACCTTGATCCCAACTAATCATTTTAATTTCATCAGTAATTAATCATTTAAATCATCAGTAATTAATCATTTAATAGAGAAATAACTAAGGATCAAATATAATTAAGAATTTCCGAAGTTCCCACCCCTTGTTTGGAGACAGAGTTGAAGTGAGCTACTGTAGGACTCTTGTGTCCTTTCCCAGGAAATATTGAGCTTGGAGAGACTTTACCCGAAGGACTTTGTTCGATCATATTTCCGTTCACATTATTTCAACCAATTTACTATTAGGTCGGGTCATAATTAGTGTCTTTTTCGGTTAAATTTTTAGGGGTGTTATTTTATAAATATTCTTTTTTCTTATTAACTAACATAAAGATCAGAATCTACTCTTCATTTTAATACCACGTTTAGCTATATATGGGTGATATTCATAAAGTTATGATTTTTTGAACTTCACTACCTCGTAGTGAAATTCTCAAGCATTTGCACCATAAATTTTAAATTACCAAAAATGAAACACAAGAAACAAAAAATCATAATAATACAGCAACGCTTGACAGAAAAAACGCGGTCTGCGCTTAAGGAAGGCAAATCAAATGACGCGCGTACTCACATTAAACAATTGAAACAAACGACACGACATCCCCCCAAAAAACGTTTTCTTATAACTCAGCGTAAGAACATCCGATCAGGATGATTAAACGGCTTTTTAAATAACATATAGGGCTTATACTAAATCCGAAATATAAAGTCTGTAAATCGTGTCGAACCCCGGAATTCGAATTTCGACTTTTTCGAAAATTTAGACCTTTCTTAATAAAAATTCAAATTTGTGCTCGACGGATAGAGATTTTGAAGGGCTTTCGAATGATATATCACACTAAATATTATGATCACATATACTTTTAAATTGATTTCCGGTGATTTCGGGAATTTTGATATTTTCGATCAGAACTCCCTGAATACCTAACCAAAAATTCTCAAATGTTGGTATCCTTCAGAACATAGTCTAACAGATGATTCGTAATGAAAATAAAAAATTTCTCTGAAAGCTTAATTTAAAAATCAAAAAAACCCAAATTAAAAAAGCGACACTAATTATGACCCGACCTAATAGCTTTTGTCCCTCCCACTTAAATGTTTATTTAAACGATTTACAAACAGTTATACACGGTTCAGTTGTATTAAATTATTATTTATTATGTGCTAGCTAGCGAATATATTATTGTCCACATTTCCTAGTTTGTGAATAAAGCGCTTTAATCCACTTTGGTGTGTTCGGTTTTAGGGAAGAGTCTAAGGGACTTGATCAACCCCGAAGGTTTTCTAGGAATGTCCCGATCACATCCTCTCCCCTTGTATCCTATAATAACTGGGAAAGGACCCACCGCTTCGGCGCATAGTTAATTGGGAGAAGGGTTCTATTTTACTGGTAGCACCGGATGGTTAAGCGAATGCTGAACGTATGACGATCCATCCCATAGGCCCTGGGTTAGAGAAAGGAAATTCCGCCAGAGAAGGCGATGATTTAGTTTACCCCGCAGGTGAGAGAAAAAGCGGGAAGAGGGCAGATAAGAAGACTAGGGACAGTCTTCCCTGGGGATGGAGGTGTAAAGCATATAGCTATTAATTACCTAAGGCTGAGCAGTAGGCGGCGTGGTGTAATGGCTAACACATCAGTCCGGTCTACTGAAGATGCTGGTTCGCTCCCAGCCGCCGAATAACCTTTTGCTCTAGCTAAAGGAGAGAAATAGCTATAGCCCAGCTGCTTTACTCTACAAAATTAGCATAAAAATATTAAAAAATATTAATTAGAAAAAAAGTTATGGTAAAATGAAAATTGTCCTAAACATTTCTTGTCACCCTGTATATGAGAAATACGGTATCTTAAGTAATACCCTCAAAACATTTTAATTAATATTAGTTCTCTTGAGTTAGTTTCTCGTAATAAAATTGTTACATTAAAATTTTTGTAATTTTTTTCTTAATTAATTAAAAGTTTACTCTAATTTATAACAATTTTTATTGAACCTTTATAAGAAGATCTAAGCGCCCATTATTACTTGTATCTTCACAATAATCATTTAAAATATCCAGCAATACTTCATCGGATTTATCTACTATATCAATTAGTTAATAAAATTTTTGAAATTTTAAATTAAAAGTTACGGTAATCTTTATCATAGATGAGACCATATACCATCAAGCCAAATGACCAAACGTCTGCCTTGTTTGTAATCTAAAAATATTTAGAACTAAAAATATTTAGCTTAACGATTTTTATTGAAATTAAGAGATGGGGAGGTGAAACAGGTTCAGCGGTTAGTTTTGTCAGAGGTCCCTTCTAGTATATAGAGGTGGGTCGGACCAGTCAGAGGTTTCAGCAGAATTTTAAAAATATAGAGTTCTTCAGCTAGATTTTTCCATTTTTGCGCCGCAGGCAAAATTTTGTTATTTTGGAGGACTTAGTCACCATATTTCTTGCTTTTTCTGCGCCGCAGGCGAAATATTTGGAAAAATCATAATTCGGAAATATGCCTAATAATTATCGGAAATCGGAATTCCGACCCACCTCTGCTTCTATACGAGAGAAGTATCGCTAAAATATTTCCGTCGGAGATCATTTTTCAGAAATATTGTAATGATTTGTGGACACAGGCCACTGAGTCTGGTAACAAGATCAACTAATTTTACGGCTTATAACAGCTTGCCTCTAACGAATTCTCATTTAGTAACTCCGGTGCTTTGATTGCTTCTGCCATATAATCAGTGTCCGCTTCATGACCTTTTGATGTAATAACAGAAATATTAAAATCAATCAATTTAACGGGAATTGTTTCAGATGATTCACGGCCAGGATTTGGTTCTGATTGATTGCTACCAAGATCTATGACAAAATTATCTTGCTTAACATCCAAATAAGTTCCATCTAAATTTAATTAATTTTTAGATATCAATTAGTCTCACGTTGATGGAATTGTTGGAGTGCTTGAGAAGCGCCTTTAAGAATATTTGTTAGAAGACGCTGTTCCATTTTAATATTATCAATGCTGATATTTCCATGTCGTTCGAGAACCTTTAGTGTAAAATAATCATATAATGTTTTTCCTCCAAGCTCCAAGAGAATATACATCTCATTACCTTGAATTTGCCTTAAAATTGATAAAATATATTATTTTAATGAATAAATTAAATAATTAAAATAAAATCGGTGAAATTATTTCGTTGACATCTATTAACTATATTGGCGAGGAGATAGATTAAAGAACCTTATTTTATTAATGCCTCTATACCTATCGTGCATTTTTATAATATGCTTTTTTGTCCGAAGTCCTCGTTGTAATTCTAAGTTGTTAAAATATTCTAAAACATCCAATTCTCTTTCCAATACATCTCGGTTGTCATCATTCACTTGATAGATTTTTAAAGCAAAACACTTATTTTGATTAGTATCAAAAGCATGTTTAACCTTAAATTCAAAAAAGAGTTCTTGGCGATCAGTTAAATACAAAAGAACTGAAAATCGGATAGTGGTTAATAACCGGACGCCAACAACCGAAGAAATAAAAAAATCAGTGAAGATAAAACATTTTTAATAAATAAACTTGACAATATTTAAGAAAACTCACATGACCAAATGCGCCAAGACCTAAATAGTGATTTCCTGATTGGACGTTTAGTACACGTTCGTTTATTATTATGACTTCGTTCAATTCGCTTCTTGTAAATTGTCGACAATTACATCTATTTTGACCTCCATGAGAAGTTGTGGCTATTTCTTAGAAATACGATTAAAAATAAATTGATAAAGATAATTAATATAGAAAATCTAACCAAATGCTCTAGTTCCATGGCTTCGGTTGCCGTGTCCAGATCCGCGACTTTGATTGCTTTGAAAACAACCAGCATGTGATCCTATATTCAAAATTAAAGCAGTCAAAATTATGCTAATAAAATTTATAAATTTAATCATTAGGTATATACAGAATTAATTTTATAAACTAATTAAGCTTTAAACCAGCTTGATAAGCTTGATGTGCCAAAACCTATCTAAAAAGCAAACACTAAATTAAGGAAGCGACGAAAATAAATGTGAGATTCGTGAGACATGAAAAATAGCACCCCTTGCTATACAAATATTGAAACAAATATTATTTTACCTTTTGTCAAATATATCAGCAAACCAATTGAGGCGATATTAATAACAACAAAATTCTTATTGAGAATGTTTTTTAAATTACCAAATATCATGTTGGTCCCGAAATGTCGGGGTGAATTTTTGCGGAACATGGATCTCTGGTAAAGAGATTTTGAAGGGATCGGTGAGCAAACTATAAATATATTTAATTTTATTACATTAAATGATAGCTAAAATTTCTAGGGTGATGAGAATATTTACTGATCAAGATAAACATATATGTAGTATTAAAAAATCTCAAATAGAAATTATAAATTTTTTAAAACAAGTTTTCATTAATAGTTTAAAAAATTTTTTTTATTAAATAAAATTTATTTAAGATTTGAATTAATAAAATAAAGTGAAGGTAGCAATAGAAAAATATAGGCTAAGCTCTGGGAATAACTCAAATATTTGAGGGATAAAAGTAAAGTATTTTAGGGATAAAAAGATAAGGGATATCAAAGGATAATTCTAAAGATAGAATTGATTTTCTTAAATTCCATCCCGGTTTTGCTGATCCCGTGACTAAGAGTTATACGTTTTACAATAACAAGTGGATTTCTAATTTTATTTTATAATGCTAAACTTCAATTTATTTAACAAGTATACTACTAATTTTCTCGCAAAATTAGAAACCTGAGTTAATTCAATAACAAAATAATAAATAATTTAAATTAATTTTTTAAATTATATTTATTAATTAAATGACAAAAATTAAAAAAGTAAAATAATATTTATTTAGTTTTTAATAAATCATTACATGGAAGGCAATGAGAGAGTGATAGCTGTTTCGAAATTTCGATCCCGCTCTTCTCTACATTCAATTAATCGCTTAACATTGATTAGTTTAACTTTAAAATTTAGCTTTTAAAATAAAAAATTATTTACTAATTTTAAATGTTAAAAAATGAAATTTGAAAACAAACTTCTATTTACAATGATGATACCTGTGCTATTTTATATAGTTTCAACAACAAAAGTTGGCATATACTGCATAGATTCATCTAAGGGAAAAGAAATTGTTAATTTTTAAATTTTTCTTTAGAAAATCTTCACCATATATATGTATGCCAACATTTGTTGTTGAAACATATAAAATAGCACTGGCATCATATTGAAAATACAATTTTGTTTTCAAATTTTATTTTTTAACATTTAAATTTAGTAAATAATTTTTTAATTGAAAAGCTAAATTTTAAAGTAAGACTAATCAATTTTAAGCGATTAAAGAGGGAGCTGTAGAGGGAGCGGGTCGAAATTTCGAGACAGCTCTCACTCTCTCATTGCATTCCCTATAATGATTTATTAAAAACTAAATAAATATTATTATACTTTTTTAAATTTTTGTCATTTAATTAATAAATACAATTAAAAAATTAATTTAAATTATTTTTTATTTAATTAACTCTTGTTTCGAATTTTTCTAGTGTAATTGTTATTAAAATCTGGAGTGTAGATTTATAAAATAAAATTATCTAGCATTAGAAAATCCAACTTGATATTGTCTCGGGAGCAGTAAAATCTGGATCGGGATTCAAAAAAGGGATATACAGGTCGGTCACTAGGATGGGGGGAACTTATTTACTTTAATTACACACCCCATTTATTCGCAAGAAGGCCATCAATCAAACTTAAATTGTTCAGGAAGGTCAGCCTTTCTTTCTTCCTCGATGTTACTTAATTTTCCCTGTGGCATGTGCAATGAGAGAAATTAATAAGGAAGAGATCAATTTTTCGACCCTATCCCAAAAGAAGGGTCGAATCGTTTTTTCCTTACTTTTCATTACTTTATAAAAATGGTCAATTTTCCTTAAAGATAATGTTTGCCTTAAGGAAGAATGGAGGAGGACAGACATCGGACAGACAAACACGAACGGACTTGGACAGACAAAACACGGACTTGGACAGACAAACACGGACGGACTTGGACAGACAAAACTCGGACGGACAGACAAACTCGGACGAACACGGACAGACTCGCACGACATGTTCCTGAATAACCGTGTGGTAATAACTGAAACGGCAAAAATAAGAATATTGATTCAAATGTTAACTTTTATTTTGTTGAAATTGGAAAGAAAAATTGATCTCTTCCTTATTAATTTCTCTCATTGCACATGCCACAGGGAAAATTAAGTAACATCGAGGAAGAAAGAAAGGCTGACCTTTCTGAACAATTTAAGTTTGATTGATGGCCTTCTTGCGAATAAATGGGGTGTGTAGTTAAAGTAAATAAGTTACGATGGGGGATGTCACGACCTAAAATTAATATTTTAGAAAATCGAAAATTTTTTGACCGAAAATCCACTAATTCTACTTGAAAGAATTTTTCATTTTTGGACAAACTTCCCCGTGGTTGTGGCAACTTCATAAGTGTTTGTGGCAACTTCATAAGGGCAACTTTCATAACTAAAGATAAGTAACTTAACTTGAGCTATCTTAAGTTAAATCTATAGCTATCGTAATGAATATGCCACTGTTGCTTACCTAAATAGGGACCGTGATTAGACAAAATCGGTATCGAGTTACATTGGGTGTGCGGTACTTTGAAACCACAACTTTCACTGTCGTTGAAATAACTAAGTATTTTCAATATGTTAATTTGTAGAATTGTCGGCGGTACATTAAGTGTCAATAAACTTCATTATAAATTTTCATCAAAAGTTAACTTATCAAATTTAAAAATTTTTTAGAGAAATATAAAAAAATGACAATTCAACAACAATTATTAATTCTGCACTTGGTATATGCAATTGAATATTTATTTAAAGGTAACCAATATTTACAGATCAGGATGGGCTCCGTGACGACGCCCTTTACCGGTCTCGATTTTTTTTTCTACATTTTTGGAGATGCCGGGTTGCAAATTCATTAAGAATTCTTGCTTCCTAGCCCTCTAGTAAATCACATTTTCTTTATTATTCTGGGGTATTTTGATCGGTAAACAAAAAATTTTGCCTCAGTAACTTGTAGATAAAAGACTATTTTTTAACAAAAAGGAGCTCTTGGCGGGTGCGTTGGAAGCTCTCCAACACTCGAAGGCAAATGTCAATGTGAAAAATATGATTTGAACCAATTTAACGTACAAAAAAAGATATCTTCCATTAACTTAAAAGTTAATGAGAACGAACTAATTGGAGAGAATATATTTGGCAAAGTTTGTTGTCAATTTTTATGAGCATGATTAGAGAGGGATGTTGTTTCCCGATTATTTGGAAATGTCTAAGTTTTTGTCCGTATTCTCGTTATCAAGTACGTATACAAAGTACTAGTTGTATTACGAACTTTGGTACATTTTCATATCATTAACATCTAATTATACTCTCTAAATTTAAAAAATTTTTATTTTTAAAGGTTTATCACGCATATAATCGTAGAAGAAATATGTGCTTTGCCTTAAAATCATGTGAAATGAGTATTAACAGGGGTGACGGAATAAATAGAGAAATTTTAATTTTGAGTAATCTTAATAGATTGAATCCGAATGCAAGAAATCATATTATAAAAATGGAAGGACAGTAAGTAGTTATCTTTATCAAAATTTTGAAAAATTGTAAGTTCTCACAGCGCGTTCCAGTAGATTATTTCTCACTGTCGGATATTTTCCGAACTCGAAATCAGGAAAATATGTGAAATAGACCCAATAACGGGGAACAATATTTGTATTTCAATTAATTATTTAATTTTTAGTGAATTAAAAGATAATGGACATACGATGTTTATTGTATTAGAACTTGGTGGCAAAACATTAAAGGATTATTTCGATCAAATAATTGGAGATAATGGTCGACCTCGAGAAAATGAAGTTCTTCTTACAAAAATTCTTTTAGGAGCAGCCAAAGCACTTCTACAATTTCATCAACGTAAAAAAAATAACTAGGCTTGAGAAAAATAACTCCACTAGCTTTGTAACATAGTTAAGTGGAAGTATGCTGGGTCCATTCTGTCTAATATACCTAGGCACATAAAACCATTATAATCCCTAAGGATAGCTATTGGGTTGGCCAGACCATAGCTAAGCCTTTACCAAGTAACACCGGTCTGCTCTTCTTTCGGAGCACATATACATACATATTAAAGACTGACTAACTGGGAATAATTTATCGGTGAAACAATAAACAATATATAAACTCATGCATGTTAATGGGAGGTGATACAGGAAATAGCGATAAATAATAATTATAGTGTAATGGTTGGGAAAATCCATTAATGCATAATGCTCGCCCAAAATATAACCATTGCTTAGGCATTCAACGGGTGTGCCTTACAACATTTATTTTTAAAATTTAAAATTTAGATGGCATCCATCTGGACGTAAAGGAAGGAAATTTCGTAGTCTCTCTTGAGCAAAGCCAGGATGAAAGTGTTATTGAGTGTAAATTGATAGACTTTAATACTTCTGTTTTGTTAAATCGTGAGGGTAATATAGCAACGAATGCTCCAGTTAATTTTCGATATTTAAATAAAACTTTAATGGCCCCAGAGGTACAAGATGATGACATCAGACGTGTAAGTTTTAGATTAACCTTATATATAAAAACGGTACCTAATAATTTTTTTCGATAATTTAATTGGTACTACTGAAGATAGGAGGGCTTTTTCTGCGGACTTTTTTTGCGGACTTTTCCTTTCTTTTAAATGTTTTACTTGTAGCAACAAACTGTCAAAGGCCCTCCCCCCTATTATTTTTCTTACCTAAGATTGTACATAAAGGTCAGATTTTCTTTTTCCTCTCCTTCCTTCTATTTGCCCTGTGACATATTCAAACAAGAGACATTGATAAAGAGAAGATTATTTTTTTGCCTCCGAAAACAATTTAAACAAAATAAAAGGGTAAATTAAATAAAATGATTTGGTGTATAACATTATGCATTTCTGTGTAAAAACATTACATTTGTACTTATATTTAAAAATATTGAACAACTGAGAAAATAAATTGAACTCAATCTTGAACAACTCAATTAAAAATATTGAACAACTCAATTAATTTTAATCTTCTCTTTATCACCAATGTCTTGTTTGAATACGCCAAGCTCAGAGGAAAGTGAGGAAGAAGGAAATCTGACCATTTTGTACAATCTTAGGTAATAAAAATAATGGGGGGGGGACAAGGTTTTAAATTACCCGCAATTTCTGTTCCACAATTACATATTCTTTTTCTATGAAGCATTCCGAGATCCGTGATCCATTGTTGAAATTCATCATCGGGTAATTGAAAATTTAGTTAAAGTAAAATTTTTTATTGATTGTAACATTTTTACGTTTATAATGTTCAAATTAATCGTGAACACATACTCCTTTGACAGTCTGTTGCTACAAGCAAAACTTGCTGCAAGCAAGACAACCAAAACATTAAAAAAGAAACATTTAAAAGAAAGGAAAAGTCCGCAAAAAAGTCCGCAGAAAAAGCCCTCCTATCTTCAGTAGTACCATTTAATTATTTTAGGTGACCAAAAAGGCGGATATTTGGTCTTTTGGTTTAATGGCATTTCAACTTTTTTATCATCGATATTTCAGTAAATATTTAATTAATTACATTTGTCATTCTGACAATAAATTTTTATTTGGACTTTTAAATCATTTGAAAAAATGTTTAATTAATCCATTATTCTCCAATCCCCGTAAACAGACGTCAAATAAAAAGATATTAGATTAATATGCCCGCATAAGAAAATCAAATATTTAAATTTTGGGTATTGTGACTTATACTAGGTTTTTTGTTTTTGGACCGATTAGGTCAAGTGAGGTGTCATTCGAAAGAGCTTCGAAAACTGAATCGAACTAGGGGTGGGAGAAGTTGGTACGACAATCAGGGGCCGAGTTACAGACCCCTGAAGTTTGAAAAAGAGAAGGGGGGAGTAAGCTCATTTTAGGGTGAAAAATTCGAAAATGCAAATAATAGCTCATTCGACTCAGCTCGTCGCGCTGAGTCGAATGACACCAAAATCACCGAAATCCGACTTGATTGGAAAAAGTTATGATCGTTTGTTTTAGCTCCTAACCTATGGTCTATGAGGAGGTTTTTGCTGCTACAGAGGCCCCAAGTACGTCCAGAACAAGGGAGATAGGAATAGGTTTATGTTACTGACCCAGACCCAGCGACCGTTGACTCCCCGCGAGGCGCGTGCCGCGAAACCCCGCGCGAAGCGCGGGGTTTCGCACAAGCGCCTCGCCGACGCTCCATAGGTTTACGTTGACCATTTTGAACCTGTTTATTTTGGCTCAGAATCAAGGTATCGAGCTGATTTTGTTGTCATTCGACTCAGCTCGTCGAGCTGAATCGAATGAGCTATTATTTGCATTTTCGAATTTTTCACCCTAAAATGAGCTTACTCCCCCCTTCTCTTTTTCAAACTTCAGGGGTCTGTATCTCGGTCCCTGATTGTCGGATCGACTTCTCCCACCCCTAGTTCGATTCAGTTTTCGAAGCTCTTTCGAATGACACCTCACTTGACCTAATCGGTCCAAAAACAAAAAACCTAGTATAAGTCACAACATTCTAAATTTTATTTGTCAATTATTTGTTTACGTCGGTACCGGAATTTTTGTCTCCAGCGGAATATTCGTTACCAAGTTAAAAAACAGGATTTTCGTCTCCGGAATTTTATTTCTTGATTTATTCGAAAATAACACAAAATCGAACAACTTAAACCGGAACTTATGCAGTTTGGGTATGCTTTTTTTAGCCACGCCCCTTTTCTCCTTCCACCATCAATCAATTTCATTTTGTACACAATGGTCAGCCTTTCCTTCACCCTTTTCTTCTCCACATCAATGAAACACACTACATCACGCCCCTTTTTAATTCTCTTCATCATCTACTTTGTTCCTTTACTCTCAATTATTTCTACTTACATAAACTTTGTGTTACGACCCCGGTTACGCAGAGGAAGCTAACAGAAACGTTTATTGTACAAAGAAATACAAAGCAGGCGAAGGTTGTAGGAAGAACTAAAAACTGAGAACCAGAACTAACTATTGGCTGGGCTTTTATACTAACACTTTAAGGGCTGACGCCATACACAACACCTCCCCCCTTGAAAAAAAGGTTCGGCTTCACTTAAAGCCGAAGCTTTACAATATACTAACACTTTCCAGCCAAACAACAAACAAAAAATACATACAATAATTTTGGGGGATAAGGACAATGGGAACAAAAAATACATACAACATTACAAAAACATAAAAAAATACAACAATAATATTATCACAAAATTTTATATATGTGGCTCATCTACATCTCCATATTATTATCATCTTCGACATCTTTCATCTTTGGATTGTTCCCACTTGTCTCACTAATTTCACTGGATAATCTATAGCCTCTTCAGCATACTTTTTTACACTTTCCTTAGTCAGCACTAATTTTTGAGGCTGTCTAATACTTTCTCTCAAACCATATTTATGTGGTTTATCAACTTTTTTCAATCCACTATCACTTACACTTTCACTTTTCCACAAATTATTACAATCTTCACTTAAACTTCTATTTCTAATTTGATTTTCGTGCCGAGTTACGATGGCATTTAATACTGGCGAGTATATCTTATAGATAACTCCCCTTTTACTTTCAACTTCACCATTCAACCAATTGATTTTACCATCTTTTCGGTAATTTAAGAAATACACTAATTTACCGATTTTTCGGTTTTTTACTCCATGGTGTTTGTCAAACCAATTTTTCATTTTCACTTGTTCGGCACTTACTGGCACTTCGTCAAGCATTATGTTTAATACATATTTAATTGACTCTTCAACTAATAATGAGTCCTCATCACTACAATCTTCATCACTACAATTTTCACTTTTTGAAACTAATGCAATCACTTTATGTTCCGATTCACTTTTTTCACTTATCAATCTTGACAATGTGTCAGCCATACCCATATGGTTGGTACTTACAAATTCGATTTTAAAATCGTAATTTGTCAATAATAATGCCCATCTTTGTAATCTTGATGCAGAGAACACTTTGATTCCTTTATTCTTGCCAAAAATGGCCAATAACGGTTTATGATCCGTTCTCAATATGAACTTTCGGCCGAATAGCATTTTATGAAACTTTTGCACTGCAAACACTAATGCTAGGCCCTCTTTTTCAATTTGACTATAATTCTTCTCTGCATCATTCAATGACTTACTCGCGTACTCAATCACTTTTTCCTTTCCATTTGGAAATTTATGTGATATCACTGCTCCCACTCCATAATTCGATGCATCCGCTGTCACTATTATTTCTAATTCCGGATCGAAATGCGTTAGCATTAGATCAGAATTTAGCACTTTTTTAACACTTTGGAAGGCCTGTTCCTGATCTTGGCCCCACTCCCACTTCACTTCTTTTTTAAGCAATTTATCCAATGGCCCTCTATATTTATGCATTTCACTAACAAACCGCCCATAATAATTAATTGTACCCATAAAAGATTTCAATTCTTTAACATCTCTTGGACGTGTCAATTCACTAATTTTCTTTTTCTTTTCAGGGTCGGGCTCAATTCCACTTTTGGATACAATATGGCCTAAGAACTTCAATTTTTCTTTAAAGAAATTACACTTTTCTAACTGGATTTTTAATCCCCACTTTTCAATTCGATCAAATATTTCAAACAATTGCACTTTATGATCTTCAATATTTTTAGACACTATTATTAAATCATCTAAATATGCAAACACTCCAGGAATTCCACTTATCAATTTATCCATTAATCTCTGAAATATTCCTGGTGCTGATTTCACTCCTTTGTGTGTATTAATACACGCCACTTTTTTAGATTGCTCGTCTAACTCAATTTGTAAATAGGCATCTCTGAGATCCAATTGCGAAAACACTTTACTTCCATGGATCTCAGCCCATATTTCACTAGGCTTTGGCAAAGGATGCCTATCCAATTCAATTGCATTATTCAACCCGGTTGAATAATCCATACACACTCTTGTTTTGCCATTTGCCTTTTTAATAGCTAAAATGGGCGCTGCCCAGTTAGCAAATTCAATTGGCTTAATAGCTCCAATTTCACTCAATCTGTTTAACTCTTTTTCAATTGCGTCTTTAACGCCAATAGGTACTGGTCTAGCCCGTACAAATACTGGACTCACTCCTGGCTTCATATACAAATGAGCCTTCATTTTTGTACAATGGCCTAAGCCTGGCTCAAACACTTTCTTAAACTGCACTGACAATTTGTTTACTATTTCACTAATTTTACTTTGTGCCTTTTCAATTTCTAACACTTTAATCGGCTCATCACTCTTTTTAATACTAGACACTATTGGATATCCCAATTTATTCTCAACTTCAATTATCCATGGTAGGCCAAACAAATTCAATTTTTCACTTGTGACATGTGTCACCAATACTTGTTTACTATCGTCTACTTCGACACTCGCCAAAAAACTGCCCAACATACTAAACTCGTTTCCTGTGAAACTTTTACCCTTGCAGGGCACTCCAGTGAGCTTTGGGCTACCAATATTCTTCCATGTCGCTTCACTTATACAACTGATTTGAGCCCCTGAATCCAAAATGAATTCCACTTCGTTTCCGTTCACTAACACTTTTTTTGTTAACCATTTAGGTTTCACACTCATACTCACATGGAGAATATCAACACTGTTCTTTACATTACACTCATGGTTCTCCCACCATGTTTTTACTTTACTAATCAGGGCCATTTTTCTTTATGTAGCTGTTGCCGAACTTTTCTTTTGTAGCTGTTGCCGAACTTTCCTTTATCGAAGTAGACGAAACTGGTTTGCGACCGCGCCAAATCTGTTACGACCCCGGTTACGCAGAGGAAGCTAACAGAAACGTTTATTGTACAAAGAAATACAAAGCAGGCGAAGGTTGTAGGAAGAACTAAAAACTGAGAACCAGAACTAACTATTGGCTGGGCTTTTATACTAACACTTTAAGGGCTGACGCCCATACACAACACTTTGTATCTTGTTAAATTTATTCTAGGATATGGAAGATCTTAAAAATTCTAATATTCGCGATTTATTTCGCTTAATTAGTAAGTCAGAATTTTTGGAATGGGTCAGGGAATTTTAAAAATAAAAATTACGACTCGACTAAATTGATTGATGTGGAAAAGAAGAAGGGAGAAGGAAAGGCTGACCATTGTGTACAAAATGAGGTTGATTGATGGTGGAAGGAGAAAAGGGGCGTGGCTAAAAAAAGCATACACAAACTGCATAAGTTCCCTTAAAACTACTATGGGCGTCGGCGGGGCGCTTGTGAAAATCCCAGGTTTCGCGCGGGATCCATTTTTGATACGTATTCTATAGTTTATTACGTTATTTTGGGTTATTTTCGAATAAATCAAGAAACTCAAATTCCTCGTGCCTAAAAATTTCGGAAACGAAAATTCCGTTTTTTTACCTGGTGACGAATATTCCGCTGGAGACGAAAATTCCGAAAATTTGGAGAATGTTCCGAAAAATCTTGGAGACGAAAATTCCGTACACCGTTTACGTCATCCCTCGTTTAAAAAAATCATACTTTATTAATCGAGTAACTAAAAAGTAGGAGTATGTTAAACGAGGATATTTGAGCAACTTATATATTTTTACTATTTAATTTAAATATTAATAATTTAGCGGGAATTAATGGATATGGCGAAGTTAAGGATACAATTAATGCTTATCTCAACAAATATGAGCAATATCATTCAATAAAAGATACACGCTTGGATCAATTTATAAAGGTAAAATTTTGTTGAAAATTATTAGTTATGAGTGAGGCGCTAGCAATTAAATGTCCGACATCTGGTTTAAGTATCGTAATTTAACTTATTTTTAAACTCTTTCTAAATCACAAAAACTATTGTGAAGACTAATTATTACAGAGAATTAGCAAAATGAATGAATTTATATAAATAATCACAAAAATTTCAGGCGTGCGTCCAAATTGATCCAAATAATCGTCCATCTATGAATGCTATTGTTAGTTTTTTGAAAAACGAATGCGACTATTTTCAATACGAACAGCGGCGTGCTAGAAGTAGTCGAGCACGATTGTGGACTTTAGTTAGCGCTTTTGGGTTTTGATTTGTTATTTTGGTACCTTATGTTTATAGCGCCCTCCGTCCTATTTTATTATGAATTTAATTTGGGTATGAGTTTATCCCGTTTAAATTTCACTCCATCTCCCCATGGTCAAATACGAGACATTACAATGCGAGACATTACAAAGAGAAGAAATGTTATACAGTGGCGGAAAATTACTTAGGGAAAAATATTTTTTATTTTATTTTTAAAAATTATTTTATTATTGATTAGTTTTTTGGATTTATTTTTATGTATTTTTGTAGCTATCAAATAGTCAAAAAACTATAAAATAATATTTATCGATTAAAAAGTTATACTCATTTAAATAAACAATGTTCTAAAAATGCGCGGAAATTTACTTAGGGAAAAATAATATTTTTATATTTTATTAGATTTTACTAACAATATTTGTTTAAAATTCATTCTAATGTCTCTCAAAATTTTCGCCTGCGGCGCAAAAAATGGAAGACTTTTTAGCAGCTTCGGCACTAAAAAAGGTTTTTGAAAAATTTTTTTGTAGCGTACTTACATTTTGAAAATTTTTCCCCCTGTGTACTTCCAATTTGAACTTTTTGTACATACACTTGACATTTTCTCGATCCGAACCCTGTTTTAAATACTGATAATCAAACTAGAGTGGCATATAAACATAAAGTGCTTCGTCTACAATCTGGAGTTTATCTGAAGAATATTTTTAGTCAAATTCTAAAAATTTTATATTCTTGTTACACAACTAATTAAATTTTCCTTAACAATGTATCCAAATACTGTACAAGAATTTTTATAAAAATTATGTTACGTTTAGGAAACTAACCAAAATTTTAAAATATTATTTCAAATGTTGTGGAGCAATCGGTTATAATTTGAACTGAATATTAACGTATTATTATGTTATTTTTAATTTCATAACTATTTCTACTAAATTTGTAAAATTTATCACATGACCTGCATAAACTCATTATGGGAAGAATTATATTTTAATATTTCATGTATTTTAATATTTCATAATTCAACTAATCCTACCGTTTTCGTATTCTCAATTAAATTAAATAAAAAAATTTAATTTAAGAAAATATATTTAAATTATAATTTTTACTATTTTGTGAGTAATTAACTCCTTGTTTTCGAAGCCTATGAGAAGTTAAAATGCTAGACCCTTTAATCTAAAACAAATAAAAATCTTTGTCTATAAAATAAAAAAATTATTTGCCTGCCCGTGGAACCTAAATTTCTAAGTGAAAAAAACGACCATTCTTCCATAAGAAACTAAAATAAATGACCTTTTTAATTAAAAACGAGTTTTGAATGTTGCACTTTATACTTGAAAATAATCTTAAATTAAACAGAAATAAAAGAAAATATAATAATTAAAAAACATGTTTTAAAATATTTCTAGTTAATCTTGATGAATAATTTCAAAAGATCTAAAGCATATAAGAGAAAGAAACAATGAAAATATTTTTGAATATGTCAAATATAGAGATAAGCTCCAATAAGAAAAAGACAAAAAAAAGATAAAAACCAAATAAATGTACATACTGTTAATGGTTTTGAGGTTCTAGGTATTTGGTTTAAATTAGTTAAAAACTACTATAAATAGGATGATAAACATTACATAAAATCTTCGGTTTGTAAACACCCAATACCACAAATTTTCTAAAATTAAAACACTCAAAACCATTTTATCGTAAATACTCCAATAAATAGATATCCGACAATAATTAAATTTTCCATATTTTTTAATTTTTTGAGTTCAGTTCTACGTTATTTTAAGCTGGATATACTTTAAAAGCAATAATCCTAGTCAACCTTTTAATATTAGAGTATTTACGAAAAGTGCAACAAACATTTTCTTTTTTGATTTGACTATAAACTAAAATGGGGAATTGAAGTGCTTCAACGTGATCAAAGGAAATAACATATCTTGATCTGTTTAAAATCGAAAGCATGTATGTATATCCGTTGAAGCACAAAATTTTACATAATATAGAAGAGAATTTTTTTGAAAAATTCTTAATTTAAATTTTAAAATACTTCCAAAAATACTTACTTTTAAAATAAATAAAACCCGGTTGGGGTCAGTTGAGCGCGGCCGGTTGAGCGCCAGAGAACTTTGATCGGCTATAACCTTTTAAGCCTTGATCCAATACAAATAAGTTTTATATCATTCGAAAGCCCTCGATAAGCGGTATCTTTTTTCCAACTGGATGGATCAAGTCTGATCACGGTTAAAAAGTTACAAGTCGATAAGTGTGAAAAACAACGATCTCCTGCACTTATCGACTTGTAACTTTTAAACCGGTGATCAGACTTGATCCATCCATTGGTAAAGAGATACCGCTTATCGAGGGCTTTCGAATGATATAATAATCATTAGGAGTGATTCAAGCACAAAAAAGTTATAGCCGATCAAAATCGGCTGGCGCTCAACCGGCGGGGCTCAACTGGCCCGCTCCGATAAAACCAATATTTATAGTGTGTGGATTTTTATTCAAATAAATCACTGAAGCGACCCTGCCCGCTAACTGACTCTCAAATTTTTCATTACACGGTACTTTATGGATGTGTCACCCCCCCTCCTATTTTGAGTCTCAGAGTTTTCCTTAAACGTAGAAAATGGTAAGAGATTATTTTCTTCTCCATGTCAATCATTTTTTTCTTCTTCAAGTATTTTGCTTGTTTATTTTGCTTTTTCACATATTTTGTACATACATTTCACTCAATTTGTTTCTTCATTTACCACATTTCACTTATTTTGCTTGAAGAAAGAAAAATGATTGACATGGAGAAGAAAATAATCTCTGACCATTTTCTACGTTTAAGGAAAACTCTGAGACTCAAAACAGGAGGGGGGGTGACCGGTACACGACGAATGGGCGCGGCCGAATGGGCGCGGACGAATGGGCGCGGCCGAATGGGCGCCGAGACGAATGGGCGCGAGACGAATGGGCGCGGGACGTTTGGGCGCCTGAAATTATTTTTTCCTAGAAATTTTTTTCTGATTTTTCTGTTTTGATTTTTTCTTCTGATTTTTTTGTTCTGATTTTTTCTTCTGATTTTTTTGTTCTGATTTTTTCTTCTGATTTTCTGTTCTGATTTTTCTGTTCTGATTTTTTCTTCTGATTTTTTTGTTCTGATTTTTCTGTTCTGATTTTTTCTTCTGATACTTTGTTCTGATTTTCTTTCAGTTTATTTCATTTTCCGTCATTTCTGAGCAGGGGTGAGCGCAGGAGGCAATTGTGAAACACGTAAAACGCAAGAAGCACACAAACCTACTCCCCCATATGGTTTTTCGATTTTCGGGGACATATATCTCGGTCCACAGGCATCTCCGGAAAAAAAGAGTGGTAAGGTTCGACTCAACTCGCCAAGACGAATCGAATGGTATTGGTTTTGTGTCGAAACCTTTCCACCGGTATACTACTATTATATCCAAAAATCAGAAGAAAAAATAAGAACAGAAAAATCAGAACAAAAAAACAGAACAAAAAAATCAGAAGAAAAAATCAGAACAAAAAAATCAGAAGAAAAAATCAGAACAAAAAATCAGAAGAAAAAATCAGAACAAAAAAATCAGAAGAAAAAATCAGAACAAAAATCAGAAGAAAAAATCAGAACAGAAAAATCAGAACAAAAAAACAGAACAAAAAATCAGAAGAAAAAATCAAAACAGAAAAATCTGAACAAAAAAAACAGAACAAAAAAATCAGAAGAAAAAATCAGAAGAAAAAATCAGAACAAAAAAATCAGAAGAAAAAATCAAAACAGAAAAATCAGAAAAAAATTTCTAGGAAAAAATAATTTCGGGCGCCCAAACGTCCCGCGCCCATTCGTCTCGCGCCCATTCGTCTCGGCGCCCATTCGGCCGCGCCCATTCGTCCGCGCCCATTCGGCCGCGCCCATTCGTCCTGCTCCGGGGGTGACATATCCATAAAGTACCCATTACACCTATTACTGTTCAGTTATGCCTTTCTTCTACTCGAACTAAATATTCAGACACTGGTCAGTCAAGGCTTGTTCATAACCAAAGTCGTTTTTCAATAAAAATCCGCACACTAATCATAGATGATAAACTTTTAAATAGAGTTAGATTATACCAAAAAATGTAAAACTTTAATTCTTAGATACTATCATTAAGGCTAGCAAAATAATAAATTTGTTTGGATATCTATTTTGCAAAAATAATTTGGACTCAAAATTTGGAAATTATAATGTAGGAAATCAAAATTTATGAACGGAAACTGCGTAAAATATCAAAAATAAGGATTATTGTCGAAATAACTAAAAATATTATATATAAGCCAACTATGGAATAGTGATGGTCGGGAGTTAAAAAAAGCCGAGAGTCGGGAACCGAGACCGAGACCGGGAATTAACCCCGAGACCGAGTCCCGGGTCGAGACCGAGAGTCGAGACCGAGAGTCGAGACCAAGAGATTAGGAGGGATATCACTTGATATACCCCTATATATCCTTTATAATCCTATATCCCTATATATCCTTCATAATCCCTCAAATCCCTTTAATCCCCACATCCACAATATAACTTTACTCCTCATAAATCTACCGATATCACCTTAATCCACTGATATTCCCAGTAATCGCTTTGAATCCCCTTATTTCCCTCGATATCCCTCCAAATCGAACGGTATCTTCCCAACCCTCGAATACCACTCACAAGTCCCTTTATGTTTACTTTAATCCTTCCAAGTTTCCAGATATCCCTCTTAAGTTTAATATAGCCTCTATAGCCTTTTAAATCCCAATAAGCTCCGATATCCGACAAGTCCATTGATACCCCTAATAGTTAAGGCCGTATACGATAATTCTTGTATTTTTTAAGGTTTTAAGCTATAAATCCTTCAATTTCATTCATTTTCTGCGCCGCAGGCGAAAATTTTGAGAATTTTGGAGGTCGTGAAGCCAGATTTCTCCCATTTTCTCACCGCAAGTGAGGATGTATAGTGAGGATTTATGCGCCGCAGGCGAAAATTTTGGAAAATTCATGATTAAATTAAAATTTTTAATGTCTTTTCAAGTTTAAAATATTAAAAAAAATAAATTTGAAATCAAAATCAAAATTAAAAGACTTTTATTTTTGAAAAGAAAAATTTTTCAGCCTCAATTCCACCCCTGGATTCGAACCCAGAACTAACAAAATAACTAAGTGATTGAAGTCAGTCACACAACCACTCAACCATCGAACAACAAAAGAAAAATTGGAGAAAATTAAATATTTCTTTCCTTTTTCCTTAAAAAATTTAATGCAAAAGTGTGCGAGGTACGAGTAAAATTCAAAAAATTTCCGTCATTAGGGGTGTAAATTTAGTCTCGTTTTCCGAGACTAAAACACCGAGACCGAGACCGAGACCGAGAGCTCAAAAAACCCGGGAAATTTCCCGACTCGGGAACCGAGACCGGGAATCCCGACCATCACTACTATGGAAACATGGACGAGATATCAAAATATTGAATATAAAACCTCCCTAAATGTTTCAATCCAACCTAAAAAATATTTTTGTTGTTTCATTGCTTTCCTATTTCAAAAAAAAATAATTAAATAACTATTTACTAGCCTTAATTACTTTGATAATAATAGTTTAAAGTTTTAATAAATTTTAAAAAATAGACTGAATCAGAAATGTTAATCACCAAAGTTTTTTAAAAGAAAGTCAAAAGATTAACCAAGTTTTAGATGCTTCTCCCTTTTCCCACTATGTTTACCTTTGCCGCGAATTTCATGACGTTTACCTTTACTGCTTTTTTCTCCTTCTTCTTTCGGCTTTTTTCCAGTTTCTTCCTCCATCTCACGAAGCTCGTAATCAAAATAAGTAATATCCCCATTTAGAAATTTGAGAATATCATCAATTGTTGTACGATCGTTCGGATTTTCCTGAATACAAGCCTGCAAATATATATTAAAGGATATAAATATTTGAAATCATAATTAGCATTTACACAGGACTCCTTTTGAGTAAATGTTAAGTGTGAGTAAAAATATTTTAATTTGGAAGTACATAGGGGAAAATTTTTCAAAATATAAGTCGCTTCAAAAATAAAAAATTTATTCCGCTCATATCTCTTAAATTCACTACCAAATGAGTCTTCTTCAGCATGAGAAGAAGACTTTATTAAAAGGTTTGTTTATTTGTTTATAAAATGTATGATTTTTGCTTATTTATTCAGAACCGCATAAGTAAATTTTGTTAATTTTAAGAATAAATTTATTTATAGTATGTATGACGTACATACAAATAAGTACATTTTCGAATTCGTGAGTACCTTTACTGCACTTCCAAAATATGTGAGTATTTTTAATTTAATAGTAATTTATTTTAAGATAAATTTTATAATTTTGTATAATTTTTGTTTATTTATTATAAAGTTAAATTCAAAATTTATAATCAATTATTACTTTTATAACACGACCCAATTTTGTTTCATGATCAAATTTTGGAAATTCGTGTATATTTTTGAAGTCTATAAAAATTAAGAATTAATATTTGAATTAAAATAAAAATCATTAAAATATTTCTTTTCCCATATGCTTCCATAGGTACAAAACTACAGGAACCCATATTCACAACATTGGGAATTCCACATTCTGTAGGAATTTTTCTTTATGGGCTTATTTTCGAATTCATTTTTTTGTAGGTCATATATGAATATACATACATTACTGTTTTTTTAAACCTAAATTATAAGGGAAAGGGGTACATTTCCGTTTTGCCGACAAAATCCGCAGCTTTTATCCGCACGTTATTATATTTGTTTTTTTATTAGGGTTGGACAAATATAAACGGAAAATAGCTAAATATGTGCAATATATGCACCGAAAAGCAAAATTTGCCAAAATATGCACAAATATGGGAATATACTCGAAGGGCCGAAAAAAAAAGTCGCAAATATATATTTTCCGTTTATATTTGCGACTTTGTCGGCAAATATATGCATTAAAAAATATACGCATTAACGACTTTATTTTGCCAATTTCTTATTATATTGAACATTTTGAGATTTCTAGCCAATTTTATTAAAGTTGCGGACTTTGTCGGCAGACCGGAAAAGTACCTTATAAAATTTTTTAAATATTTTTAAAATAAAACAGCACATAGAAATGCATCATAGTGTTCATAGTATAGCGAGTAAACCATCGCACCGAACCTCCTAATGTCATCTTTTTGAGCTCCATCAACAAAAGCTTGATCATTACGCTGAAATTAATTAATCAATTCGTAAAAACTACCACCTACATTATAAAGACGAGAAAAGTTAAAATCAATTAATTTAACATCAATAACATCAGCATTTGGATTGTGCCCACGAGAAACGACAAAATTTCCGTGTTGAATATCCTCATGAGCTCCAACTAGATTATTTTATTTGTTTAAAAAATAAAATTATAATCACATTTATGGAATTGTGCAAGTGCTAGAGCAGCTCCTTTTATAATTTTAATAAGAACTTCCTCATTGGACTTTGCCTTTCTTTTGCCTTCTTGTGGATCTCTTTCATAATAATAATTTCTTAAATCCTTTCCTCCAAGTTCTAAAGCAAGCACAACATGACCATCTTTTTGACCACTAAAATTTTATCCAAGGATATTAAGGAAATAGCTTTTCAAGAACAAAAGTAGATAGACCGTTAATTACTTACATGTAGGTAGGGAATAGAAATAAATTAAAATTAATTATTACTCACTGTCCAAACATTTTAATGATATGATTTCTTTCAGAATCAGCTTTCTGATTTAAAAAGTTTAAAACATTATATTCATTTTTATAATCATTATTTTGATAGATTTTTAATGCCAAACAAGTATATTTTCCACTCCAATGTGCGTGGTAAACCTATAAAATAATTTAAACTAAGAGTTGAAAGATTATTTATAGAAAAAAGCTTGCCTTTCCGTAGACTCCTGATCCAATTTTGCCTGAATCTTCTGTAGTATATTTCAATTCCATTGCCTTTCCATCAATATCTGTCAGTTTAAAATAATTATTTAATTGCCACAACAAAAACGCTCCGCAGTTGCACATTTCTTGATCGTTAAGGGAAGTTGACACAGCTTAAAATCAAATTGATATTTCTATTAATTTTAGTATCGAAATTACTGAATTTACCGGATAAAATTTTGCTTTTTATTAATAAATATGAGTAAATTTCTAAGTATGAGCTAAATACAAGTATAAGGCCAAAATCTTGGTATAGGAAAATTAAGAAGCACTAATGGCAAAGTTTCCCTTAATAAAAAATTCTAATGGAAAATCTAAAATAGTTACTAACTACCTTAAATTAAATCCAAAGCAAATCGAAGCAAGAACCAAGGTGAACTAAGAAGCAATCCAAGGCAAGAAAAAGTGACGATTTTTTAGGGGCCTTGTTTAGCTAAAAAATTAACAATGACCTTTTCCTTTAGAAGAACTTTCGCCATGCATACCAAATTTTTGTGCAAAACACTCTCGAAATGACAATAGCACCATCATGGAAAATAAAATTAATTTTACAGATTTCATTTTACTTTTATCTTAAAAAATATTTAAAAATCTCTGATCGTCAAAATTAATTTATTTAACAGTTTATTGCTTAGATTTATCTGTTATGATTGTTGTGTATGGGCGACAGCCCTTAAAGAGTTTAGTATAAAAGCTTGCCAAGTTAGTTCTCGGTCTAAGTTTTATTAAAAATCTGGAAAATAAAAATAAAAAAAGTTTTATTCCTTCTTCCTACCCAATTTCACATTCTTTGTATTTTCGTGTGCGATAAACTTCTGTTGTCTTTCTCTACATAAGCGGGGAAGTAACACTGATAAAATTTATTCAATTTAAATCAGAAAATCACGAAAAAATCCTTCCTATTTTGCATTTTTTCCGGATTTTAGTGCCTATATAGTCGCCTATTATTAGCTTTATCGCGCCTAAAAATCCCGACTCTACTTATATATAATTAATTAAGTTTTAGTGAAATAAAATTACGAATTTATGAAAAAAGATTATTCGTTTCAAAGTAAAAATTTAAAAATTTCTATAATCAACGAAAGAGTTGAACGGAGTTACAGTGCCTAAAAACCTATTATAAATTAAAATGCAGGCTATAAATTGTAAATAATGAAATATTTTGTGGGTATTTATAGAATCAAGAATGTACACGGCCTTGAATGACACCGAAATCAGACCCCGGTCTTAATTTTGTGCCGAGATACAAACCCCCGAAGCTTGAAAACAACGGGAGGATTTCTATTGCATGATTTAAGAATTTCACCGGAATCGGTATTTTGACCAGAACCGGAACCGGAACTTTAAAAAATTTTGCTAGCAAGTTTTTAAAAATTTGTATTTTAAGTCGGTTTCACAAAATTCTTCTGTTAACCGAAACAGAACCGAAAATTTGACGGCGATTAAGTGATATATGTCGATTAGAGTGTGTAAACGGATTAGTCGGATATAAGGTTTTCAATTGTAAGGGGGATTAAAGGGGTATCAGTGGAATAAGTAGGTATATAAGTTCTATGAGGATAAGGAAAGATAGAAGGATATAAGGACCGGTTCCAGTTCTAGTCAAAATACCGATTCCGGTGAAATTCCAAAATCATGCAATGGAAATCCTCCCGTTGTTTTCAAGCTTCGGGGGTTTGTATCTCGGCACAAAATTAAGACCGGGGGCTGATTTCGGTGTCATTCAAGAAAGCTCGACGAATTTTATAACTTCTGGCTGACTGATTATTTTATACATATTTACCTACAAAATTGACTGAATGGGGGGGGGGGTAAATAAGTGCCGCTGAAGCTTCCGTGTCATATTATGAAAGAATCAATACCGGGACCAAATGAAAAGTCTGGTAACACTAGTTTTTATTTGTAATTTTAACTACGTTTTAACACGCCTATCTAATTGTGCGAATTCTCGAAAATTCCAAAATCATGCATTAATTTTATAGAAAAATATTATCTTAATATTTTAAATTAATTTTTATTTGTAATTTTATTTATTTAATTAATAGACAAAAATTTAAAATGAAGGGAAAGTTAAAATGCACTCTAATAAATAGCCAACGATGCATTTAAAATAAATTATTATAAAAAAGGCAAGAAGGGAAAAGAAGAGCTGATTCGAAATTTCGATTTTCGAGGCCAGGTCTTTTTCTATCGCTTTCGACTCTTTGACATATTTTTAATTTTCGAAAATTTCCAAACATTATTTTTAAGTAGTGACACTAGAAAGGATTGTGGCTGAATAGCCATCAGAAATTAAAAAATTCGCCATTAGCGCAAAGGAATCATTTTCGATTTTCACTGTTATATTTTCCAAAGTAAGTGTTAAAAAGTATGAGTGAGATCTTTATTTTGTCCTATTTCAGGCTCATTGGAGTTTTGTGAATAGTTTTCTTAAAGAAACATCACTGTTGAGGATAATAACAATTATTCACCCTTTTTAATGGCAAAAATTCAATTAGTTAAAAAAGCCTCGAAAATCGAAATTTCGAAACAGCTCTTCTTCTCCCTTCATGCCTTCCTTATAATAATTTATTTTAAATGCATCATTGGCTGTTTACATATTATTAGAGTGCATTTTAACTTTCCCTTCATTTTAAATTTTTGTCTTTTAATTAGAGAATTAAAATTACAAATAAAAAATTAATTTCAAATAGAGGCGCTCGTTTTGTTTTGGCCATATGTTTCTTTAAACTTAACAAAAATTGAAAATAACACCTAATATCTGTTCTCTAAAAAATTCTCTAATGGAATGCCTGGGCATTTTCTCTAATGGATTCTCTAATGGAATGCCTGGGCATTTTTAATTTTTCAATACCTTCCAAATGTGCATTCTTTTAGAGTGGACATTCAAGCTGGATGGCAGCATTATATTTTCCAATCATGAAACATTCTATTAGAGATTTTATGATAGTATATTAGAAAAAGGCTATTTTAAAAAATTTAGATTATTATAAAGTTTATACCTAGCATTCATTTTTATAATATGATTTCTATCTTGAAAGCTCAAGGTGTTAAAATAATCTAAAATATCCTTTTCTCTATTGACTGCGTTGTTTTCTCTGTCTGTATCCATCTGAGATATCTTCAGAGCAAAACATTTATTTTTTTTAGGGTTAAAAGCATGTTTAACCTTAAATTAAAAGACTATTGAATGATATTAACTTTTGAAATAAATTATTATTTCAATTATATATAGGTAACTAAACCCCAGTTGTGGTGGAAATTTTTAAAAAGCAAAAGATGAAAGTCGGATCTCTAGATGACCATCTAGAGAGAAATAATCAAAGCTTTAAGTAAATAACTAATTTAAAAGCTTTGGCCATTCACAGAAATTTGATATCCCTTTTAATCTTTAAATCGAGATATCAGATGATGTTGACGGATTCACGACGGAAAAAAGTTTCGGAGAAAAATTTTGAATTTACGTATTTGTTATTTTTCTATTTCTAAAAATCAATCTTAATTTGTTGAGAATAGGATTGGCTTATCCTGAGAATCACCGGAATTTGATTTCCTGAAATCGAGGAATTTAAAAATTTCAAGAATTCCTGATTTCCGGGATCGGAAAAAAACACGAGCCTTTTTCGGACCTAACCTTATCGAGTCGAACCGTACGAATCTTTTTCGGGCAAATATCTAACGACCGACATGATCTTTCGGTCCGAGTCGGTACATTTTGGCAACCCTAATTATAATATTTTATAAATAAATATTAATCCTTGGAAATTGTTTTCAATTTATTTAAAATTGGGAATTAATTATAAGTTTACTTAGTCTCGCCAACAAATACTGGTATTAGACCTCTAAATCTCTCTTTTCTAATTCAGATATTAAGGATTCACAAAAGCTGGATCTTTCAGCAAAATTCATCCACTACTCATAAAATTAATGAAAGTTTGTGCTCAGCCAATTTACCCGGTTTTAACTAGTCTCAAATATGGCCACCGTACTCATCGGAGTTGAATCCGATTGGTTACTGCTTTTAGTTTTTTTAAGATAAAGGTCGGTTTTTGATAATCCGAAAGTTTGAAGTCGCTCCGGTTCGCATTCGTCCGGGAATGAGAGAAAAGCTCTCATGAGAAGTGAGTAAATTTGCCATAAAATTTTCTAATCGACTTCTACTCTGTATCCAAGCAAGGGGTGGGAACTTATAAATTCTAGATTATATTTGTTCCTTAGTTATTCCTCTTTTATATAAATTTTAGTTGACCTCAATATCTTTAACTTGAAAAAAGTTATGCCATAAGAAGTTTGTCATAAACTTCTGTTGTCACCCGAAAAACGTCGACATGCGGATGGTTAGCCATTCCTAGAGCAACTTTGGCTCGGATGATCTGCGAGATCTCAACGGATTTCGAAACCAAACAAAATTATCTCAAAATGCATTTTTTGTTTAGATTTTTAGGTAGATATAATCGTAAACTTTAGATATGGCCTAAACTTTAAATGTGGTCGAGTGTGTGAAAAGTCAGACTTCGCGACCGTGGGTTCGACCGGGCATAACTTTACCCAAAAAATTAAGTTTGACACCATTTGTTCTGTAAGAATGCAGGCAAAAAATTTCGGCTCCGGGAAAATTTTGGCTAATTTCAAAACAGAATATAGTCAAAATAACTCACATGAGCAAATTGACCATGACCCATTTCCTTATCTTGTGGTTGAATTTTTAATTGAATTTTTTGAATTTTAATGGTTTTGTTTAGCTCCGTAATTGTAAATCGTCCACAATGACATCTATCTCCGCCTACCTGAGAAGTTGAAGCTAGTTCTTAATTGTCAAAAATTTAAGAATTAAAATTGAAAAATTCAACCAGATTCTCCAGTTCCATGCTTTTGAGTGCTTTGAAAACAACCCGCAAACGATTCTTTATTCAAAATTAAAAATTGTTACAATTAGACTAATAAAATTATAAACAATAAATTTAAGCTTAGCTTCTCTTCACTTTAATGGGTTGTCAGATAAATAATGAGCCCTTTGCGCATTTTTAGTCTTTTTTGCTCTATAGGTATTCGAATTTTAGTTAGAATTATTTTAAATTTACTAGAGTAGATAGTTCACTCTTTTTTCTACTAGCCAGAACCATTTAAAAAATAAATTTTGATTTTTGCAGTTTTTTAAAATTTTTTTAAAATTATGTCCTCAAAATCTGAAATTCGGACTGTTATTTAGTATTACTTCAAACGCGGTATAGGTACAACTCAATCTAAAAAAGAAAATGCCGCCTTGAAGGGCACAAGTTGAGCATCTTTTGCATCAATTAAGCGATGTTACAAAAAATTCCGTGATGGAATTTTTTGAAGCAGAAACCCCAAATTAGGGCTAAATTTGGGATTTTACACTGGGAATTAACTCCTAAGGGCAATGGATTGCCGGGCGAACTCTACAAAACAATATTGGATATAGTTCAGATTGCCATCGATGGTTTCACTGCTTGCGGGGTTCGTTATGATAAAGTTGACTTTCAACAGGAAACTGCAACCTTGCATCGCTCGAACGCAACTCGAGCCTACATCACGGAGACACTCGGATGGGAACTTTTAGTTGATCCTCCTTATTCTACGGATATTGCGCCGTCTGACTAGCAGCTATTTCGTTCGATGAAATTTAATTTGCGGGAGGTGATGTTCCAAAACTATGCTCAACTCTAAATTTGGGTTGCCAACTTTCTTAATACCAAATCTGCCACTAAATTTTATCAAATGGGAATTCAAAAACTGCCAAGCAAGAGGCAAGAAGTGATAGATAATAATGGACATTAATTTGTTTTTTGATTTCATTTCATTACTTAGTTATAGTAAATTGTATAATTTATGCGCAAAGGGCTCATTATTTATCTGACAACCCATTACTACACACATTCAAATTTATTTTTTATTATTATAATCACATTGCACTTAATAAAGAAAAAATATTTACCACGAAATAAATTTGGCAATGTCAAAATAAATGCCAAAATAATATGCAATTGAAATAAAATCATTTAATAATATCTTAAATTATTTTTAAAATTAATTAAAAATTATTTAGCATTGTGAAAAATATTCTGTAAAATTAAAAAATGTCGTTACTTGAATACATAAAATAATATGGCCAAACGATTTTTGGCCATACGATTATACAAATGTTCATCGGAAATTCCTAATAGAATTTTTAACTTTGTGATAATTTATGCCATTATATTCAATCATTATTGATTCTAATTAGTATACTGGGAATTTTAGAATATCAATTGGCAAGATTAGTTTCGTTTCTGAGCCGCATGCAACAATTTTTAAAATTTACCCCGACTTCGATCCATAGGTTAGATAAAAAGAAAACCAATTAGTAGTACTAATTTGTCAATTAGAAATTTCCGAAATTTTTTTCGCAATCGTAATTTGTAACTAAAAAAATTCCGTGATACGTAATTTTAATTCGTTATTTATAAAAATATTTAAATTAATTTAGAAAATCATATATTTTCTAATAATTAATTTTCTAAAATATTAATTTTAGGTCTTGTCATCTCCCCACCCTAGTGACCGGCATGTATATCCCTTTTTGAATCACATTAAAAGTTTACAATAAAAGTTTCTCGCAAACTCGATACCTGAGATACTTTAATGTACATATAACAAAATAATAAATAATTTAAATTAATTTTTTTAATTTTTTAATTAAATGAAAAAATTAAAGAGTAGAATAATATGTATTTAGTAGTGTTCACTTTAAGGCAATACCACTATGGTAGTCTATCATTACATGGAAGGCAATGAGGGCCTTAGAGCTGTTTCGAAATTTCGATCCCGCTCTAATTAATCGCTTAGCATTGATTAATCTTACTTATAAATTAAGCTTTTAAAGTTGAAAAATTAATTTTTAACTTTAAATAATAAAAAATGAAATTTTAAAAAGATAATTCTATTTTCATGATGATACCAGTGTTATTTTATATAGTTTCAACAATAAAAGTTGGAATATATGACGAAGATCTATTTTAAGAAAAGGCGATTTCAATGTTAATTTTTTAATTGTTTGCATGGCCCGGGAACCGGTTATTTTATAAAATTCTATGGTAAAATATATAATTTTATTGCAAACATGACAAGTTTATGGTAAATCCAATCTGGTTTAGAACTAAAACACGAAAACCCAAAAAACGAATTTTATAAAATAACCGGTTCACGGGCTACGTTAAGCAAAACAATGAAATAGCCTTTTTTAAGATGAATCTTCTTCTTATATAAACCCAACTTTTATTGTTTAAATAAATAAAATAGCACTGGCATCATCATAAAAATAAAAGTTTGTTTTCAACTTTTATTTTTTATTATTTAAAGTTAAAAAATAATTTTTTAATTTTAAAAGCTAAATTTTTAAGTAAGACTAATCAATGTTGAGCGATTAATTAGAGCGGGATCGAAATTTCGAAACATCACTAAGGCCCTCATTGCCTTCCCTATAATGATAGACTACCATAGTGGTATTGCCTTAAAGTGAACACAACTATTTAAATACATAATATTCTACTTTTTAATTTTTTCATTTAATTAAGAAATTTAAAAAATTAATTTAAATTATTTATTATTTTGTTATTAAATTAACTCAGTTTCGATTTTTGCGAGAAACTTTTATATTATACTTGTTAAATTATTGTAGTGTCGCATTATAAAATAAAATTATCTACATAGTATTAGAAAATCCAACTTGATAATGTAAAACGTATAACTTTTAGACTAGAGATCAGTAAAATCTGGAGTAGCTCAATGGTAGAGCTCCTGCATATAGTGAGCGAAAGCGCCTAGCAACAGCTAGCAGGTGGTCGCAGGTTCGAATCCTGCCCGGTGGCAAACTTTTGCAAACTCTTTCTCTAGTTATATGAGATAAGATAACAACCTATTCAAACCTAAAACCTATTTAAACATATTTCGGACTTTTTTGAACCTATTTTAGGTTTTTTGAAAAAAATATTAAAAATTGCCTTTATTTTTGCAAAAGGCATAAAATTTGAAGGAGAGAAAAGGCCATAGCGCAGCTGCTTTGCTTAAAAAAATATAAAATTAAAATGACTATAATAGTCGTCTGATTGAAGCTATTTATTTACTCTTGAATGAGAATTTAAAATGCACTTTTATGATGATAAAATATACCAATTATTCTTAAATATACGATTCCTACGATTTAAAGTATATTTTAATACAATGTTGATTTCTTGCTTTAATAAAGAATAAGTCGGGTGATTGCTAAGAAATTCTTTGAATTAATTTTCCCTCATTAATTCACGACAATTAAATAAGTCACAAGTGTAAAGGAAATTTTGAAATAAATTTTTAATTTTTATAAAAAATTTATATTTATTTTCCCTAAAATAATTTTAAAATATTTAAGAGCAAATTTAAATTTAACAAATTTAAAGTTGTGCAATTAAATAGGATTGATACAGACATGATAACCTAATTAAGGATTGAGGATATTAAACCGAAATAGACTCCTTTTTGACGCTGCAGGCGACAATATATGAAGTTGTAAGGCTTTAGGTATTTTCTTTCTTTTCCTCTCACAACTTTATTTCGCTTAATATTTTGCTTTGCCAATATCTCGCATATTTATAAGAAAGAGTTGCAAAGTGATTCAATCTCACTTTTGAGCGAGATCATTAAAACCGCGACCGAGTTTTATCTTTCAGTCTCAAAAACAGTAAAATTGAATGTTTATTAAAATTCGGGATAACCTGGCCGATCGAGATCTCGATCGGCCAGGTTATCACGAATTTTAATACAGACACTACTTTGTTGTTATGAGAAGAAAGATAAATCTCGATTCCGGTTAAATCTTTTTTATAAATATGTGATATATTGGTAAAGCAAAATATTAAGCGAAAGAAAGTTGTGAGAGGAAAAGTAGGAAAATACCTAAAGCCTTATAACTTCATATATTGTCGCCTGCAGCGCCAAAAAGGAGTCCATTCAGGTTTAATATTTTCAATCCTTAATGAGGTTATCATGTCTGTATCAATCCTCATTTAATTGCACAACTTTAAATTTGTTAAATTTAAGTTTGCTTTTAAGTTTTTTAAAATTATTTTAGGAAAAATAAATATAGATTCTTTATAAAAATCAAAAATTTATTTAAAAATTTTCTTTAAACTTGTGACTTATTTAATTGTGTAAATTAATAAAGGGGAAATTAAGTCAAAGAATTTCTTAGCAATCACCCGACTTATTCTTTATTAAAGCAAGAAATCCACACATTGTATGTGTTAAAATATACATTAAATCGTAGAAATCGCATATTTAGGATTAATTGGTATATTTTATCATCATAAAAGTGCATTTTAAATTCTCATTCACGAGTATATAAATAGCTTCAATCAGACGACTTTTATAGTCATTTTTAATTTTATATTTTTTACAAATTATTTATTTTAGTAAAATTCTATTTTCGGGAATTTAGTGTTTATACAATGACTATGGAGCAATTATTTTTTTTCAAAAAATTTTCTCCTCAAATATAAACAAATAACGGTAAATGTCCAGTTGACTCCGTAAATGTCCTCAAATAGAATGCACACTTTTCTTCCCTTTCTTTTCATTTTTGGCGTTAGAAAAATTCCCGCTTAAAGGAAAAGTCTCGCTCATTTTTCATTTTCTGTTATGTATTGTGCCCTTTGACTTATTGAAAGGAAGGAGAGAAAATACTAAAAATTAATTAAAGTGAAAATAAATATATTTTTTAGAGTTCGAACCGGATCAGGGTCCGGGGGTCACTTTAGTACGTGGCTGCAGGCTTTAATATACAAATGTTATATCATTTGAAAGAGCTAGTCGAGTTGAGTCGAATGAAAATTTTGATAAATTGAATAGGGTTGTCGGTTCCTAGAAATCTTCGGATATCAGAAACCGAACTGATGAAGCGATCCGATAATTTTCGGATATCTGGGACCGAACCGAAAATTTTTTTGAGGGTTAAGGATTATTAAGGATTAGCAGTGGTTTATATGAGAATTTGTTGAATATAAGAGGTTTGATATCGTGTGATAAAAGAGGGTCTGGATTGATCAAGGGGGATTTAAGTGCTATCAAAGGAAATTAACCTATTGATTTTTCGATATCACGCAAAATAAGGATACCAGCGGATTCGAATGGATATCGGAATAATATCTCGATGATTGTGAGGATATAGGATTAACAAAGTTTTGGAAGAATAATAGAGATATGAGATGTACCGTGGCTTTAAAGAGTATTTATAATTTTGGAATAACAATCAACAGATTTCTTCCTTTTTCAGAGCCGCAGGCGAAAATTTTGAAATTTTTGGAAGGCTATGGGGCCATATCTCTTTTTCTGGCAGCGCAGGCGAAAATTTTGAGAATTTCTGTAGGCCATGTGAGAAATTTCCAAATTTCCATATTTTTCCTCTACTTTGAAAACTGAAATGATTATATTTAATAATGATCACTATTTGCTCGTTAGGCCTTGAGCAAGCCATAAAATTATAAAATTTAAATTTTTTAAACATAAAATTAACATTATTTATTTTTTAATTTTTTTTGACATTAGAGTATCCTCAAATGTCTGATCCTCAAAAGGTCGCATCCTCAAAAGTCGCGTCCTCAAAAGTCTGTCCTCAAGTGTCTGGTCCTCAAAAGTCATATTTTCAAGTGTCGGTTAGCCATTTATACATATAGTAAAAATATATTTTTTTGTTCAACGATTCCGCCTAGATAAATTTTTTTCTGAACTTCAGTAAACCTGTTTTGTCAATGTAGGTTAAGAACTTCTGTATTGGCATCGTTCATAATATATTTTCAATAATTAATTTTCTAAAACAATGTCTTTATTATTGAGAGTTCTGCTTTTAAATTTAAAATTCTTATTTATTTATTCTTAATTAATTTAAGTTTAAATCCGGATTTTCGAACTTTATGAGAACTTTTATATACTTTGGCGCTTAATCAGTAAAATCTTCGGGCCGTTTTCATTATAAAATAATAATCTAACACTAGAAATCCCCATAAAACATTATGAAACCTACAATATGAAATTAAAATAAAATGATGAAATATCCTCGAAATTAAATTTTTTAGACAAAATTTTAAAAAAATGAAATTCGAAAGAATTATTTTATTTTCAATTATTATACTATTTTCATTTCATGGGTGTTCATCAACATCGGGAAAACAATTTTCGAATAAAGGAAAAGGTAATTTAATTGTTAATTCTTGATTGTTTGCCTAGTAATGGCCCTTATATGGAGTCGGAAATATTATTTAAAAGTCATCCCTGTTAAGGAGTTAAAACAGGGTTTCGATCGACAAAATGCCAACCAAAAGTATAAAAATCTCGATTTAAAAGTATATAGGGAGAAAATTTCCAAATTTAAAGTATACTCCAAATTAAATTAGAAAATATTTATTCGTGCTCAAATCTTTTATATTTCTCTCCTAAATGAATCTTTTCTAATAATTTCTTGCTTCCACTGAGCATTTTGTGCATTTAACGCATGACATGTAAAAATTCGCTGATACAAGAAATAAAGCCCTGACAGTCTTAACCTCGAGCAAATTACTTTCTTTCGTCCATTTTCAGCGCCGCCGCGATAATTTTGAGAATTTTTTAGCTCTAGAAGCCAGATTTCTCCCATTTTCAGCGCCGCAGGCGAAAATTTTTTGAAATTTGGAGCCCAAGAAGCTAGATTTCTTTCTTTTTCAGCGCCGCAGGCGAAAATTTTGAGAATTTCGAAGGCCCTAGGCTAAAAAAATTCACTTTTTTGCCCAATCCCTTCCCCAATTTCATTTTCAATCAAAAATGCTGATTTCAAAGTATATACTTTCAATAAAGTATAAATTCAATTTCGTAAGTATGGAGGTCGGTTTCAAAGTAGAATACTTTCAATTAAAGCACGAATCGGAACCCTGAGTTAAAATATCCCTTTTAAAGTGTTGAACAAAGATGGCAACTCTCCTGTCTTTTTAAAGAGTTGACCTGTTTTTTGAGAGTTGACAAATATAGACTTGTCAGATTTTTCTTGTATATAATACAATTAATAAAAAACGATAATTATATTTTTATTATTCGAAATTATGCATTAAACGATATTTGACAAAATATACATATTTTTCGTTTTCACCGCTTATATGGAAGATAAGTACGGCTATCTAAGCATTTAATAGCTAACCCATTTAAACCGAACTTCGAACAAGAAGATTTTGGTTCGGTATCTGTTAATTGAAAAATTTAATGCAACCTAGTATCCTTATCCTGAAATTTTATTTTATTCAATTATTGAAAAAAAATAATTTAAGATGTTTCGACATCAACAATTTTTAATGAAAAATGTCAATGTGGTCGAGTTCCCAAGGCTGATCTAGATATTGATGTAAAGATTAATGGACACATATTTAAATATAATAGAGCTGATGAATTAGGAAGTGGTGGATTTGGAAATGCAAGTTTTTGATTTAACTATATAAAAATAATGAATTTTATATACAACAGTTTAAATTTTAAAGGTTTCCTTTGTTGTATACTTAAATCCCTAACAGGTACACTTGAGAAAATTTCATGCAATTTATTTTATTTTATATTTTTTCAAATTTTTCCAAGTCAAATTTTTTGATCAGTTTATTTAAATTTGGTCTGTCTCTATTATCCATTTTATTAAACTTCAAGATTATGATGGAGTAAAGTAGAGCTGGGCTAGCTATTTCCTTCCTTCAGCTAGTTAAAAGTTTATTTAACGTGGGAATGAACAAGAAAATTTAGTAGACCGATTTGTCTCGATTCACGAAAATCGTTAATTCAAAATTTTCATGAATTCACGTTCCCGATTCACTACATTTTTCCTGAAAATCTTGCAAAAATCGGTAATTTTTATTAATTATGGGAGATGAAAAAGGAAAAAATCTGATAACTTGGTCTTCAAAAATTCTTTAAATGTTTACCTGCGGTGCTGAAAAAATGAAGAAATATGGTTACATGGTTTTCAAAAATTCACAAATTTGTCGCCTGTGGCGCTGAATAAGGAACACTTATAGCTTCTATGCCTTCCGAAATTCGCAAAATTTTTGCTTGCGGCGCAGAAAATTGAAGAAATCTGGCTACCTGAGATCCAATCGTCAAATCCCATTATCCTTGATACACTTATATCGCTTAAATATCCGCTAATCAATTAAAAACCTCTAGTACATCTTCCCCCTCGTAATTACTTCTAATCACCCAAATAAAGAAAATTCCCGAAATACCCAAAATCGTGAATTAGATTTTCTGTCGTCGCGATCCCTGATACGATCATTATACAATTCAGTCACTAATAAGTTTAAATTTAAGGTTTACCACGCATTTTGGCCGGAAAAGAATATTTGTGTTGCATTGAAAATAACTGAATTAAATTATGATATTCCATTTATTCATAGAGAAACCGAAGTTCTTGAATATTTCAAAAACAATGTTGATGAAGAAGATAAGAGTTATATAATTAAAATGTTTGAATAGTATGTGTTTTTTTATTTATGGTAAATAAGTAATACTTTCTTTGCTGCGAGGCATGATCATATAAAATTTTAAATTAGGGTATAGTGATATAGCGATTTAAGTGGCGGAAAATTACTTGGTAAGCGCTATTATCTTGTTTACATATGTCTCGAATGATTTTATATTGGATGATTAATTCTTGGGTAAGCAGTGTTTTGGTTTTTCCCAAGTATTTCCAATACTTCAGCGCCAACTAAAATCATTCTTAAATTGTCAGTTTGTATAGATGAATTTTAATTTTATGATTAATCTTCTACAAAAACTCCTTTATGAGCAAATACATCTAGAATAAAATTTATTTACAAATTAATTTTAACATACATAAATGCTAATTATAGTGAAGTCAAATCAGGAGAATATTACCCAATGATGCACGTTGTCTTAGAACTTGGTGGAGATAAATTAGGAAACTATTATTGGAAAAATAGGAAAAGTGATCAAAATCTTTTAAATAAAATTTTAAAAGGAGCTGTTTTAGCACTTCAACAATTCCATAAATGTAAGTAAATAATAAATTCATAAATTCATCATTCTGGCTTAAATTTGAAAACCAAGCCTTAAGAGGTCATGGTTAAATAAATAAGTAAATACTAATCGAGAGACATAAACAACACTATAAATATTTATAAAATAAAATTTAAATTATAAAAATACACATTATTTTTTATATTAATTCATATATGAATATATTAAGATGGAATACACGGTGATGTTAAGGAATCTAATTTCCTTTTATCAACTGAGCAAAATCCAAATGATAGCTTCATCGCCTTTAAATTAATTGATTTTAACACTTCTGTTTTAAAAAATCAAGCAATTTTACCTGGTATGGAGGATATGGGAGTGCGTACAAAAGCACCAGAGACTTTTAAAACTGACAACGTAACTATAATATTATATTAATAAATACATTTAAGTACGAGCTTAAGCTTAGAAAAAAACGTAATGAAAAGAATATCAAATAAGTATAATCAGTTCAAAAGTCATCCTTTAATCCAGGGCTGCCAGATGTACTTATTTTGGAAGTACAGTACTTACAAATCGACCTTCGTACTTATTAAATTGAAAATGTACTTATTTGTAAGTAGTACTTACAAATAGACTTTTTTTTTAAAAAATTAAATTTAACCTTAAAATTTCTTAAAATTTTCGCCTGCGGCAGCGAAAAAGGAATAAATTTTGCTCCTTGGACTTTGAAACTTCCCAAAATTTTCGCCTGCGGCGCTGATAAGTAAGATTTATGTGTATATCGGAGGATTTGAATGGAGCTAGGTGGATTTTAGTAAAATCCGGATATTTCAGGGGACCTAAGGGAATAGCAAGCAGTGCTGCACGCAATTGGAAAAAAATTCCGCAACTCGCAATCCGCAATTTTTAACCCTGCGACCGTTGACTCCCGCGAGGCGCGTGCCGCAAAATCCCGCGCGAAGCGACGGATTTTGCACAAGCGCCTCGTCGATGCCCTAGGATTACGTTGTTTGATTTTGTGTTATTTTTGTATAAATAAAAAATTAACTCCGACGCCCAAATTCCCCGCGCCTAAAATTCCAGTGACGAATATTCCATTTTTTCGTTTTGGTGACGAATATTCCGCTGTAGACGAAAGTTCCGAAAAACCTTAGAGACGAATTTTCAAGAGACGTAAATTCCGACACCCGTACTTTGAGTGCCTCACTCGTTGGGTATATAAAAAACGGCACCAAAATACTTAACTACATATATTTATTATATTATTTTTAGGTATCCATAGAGGCCGACATTTGGGCGTTTGGATTAATGGTCTATGAGCTGTCTATCTATCAGTGTATTTTATTTAAAATTTTCGATAAGTACTATGTTTTTGTTTTTTTTTAAATCAACATTAAGTAGTACACCCCAACAAATCCGGGACGACCTAGTTGACAAATCCGGGACTACCAAGCAGAGATGTTTCGAAATTTCGATTTTCGTTTTTCGATTTTCGAAGTTTTTCTCCTTTCGATTTCCGAATTTTTGAAAAAATTTGAATTTTTGGCGCCAAAAAGGAAGAATTCTGACCTATCGGTTTATGAAGATTTTTGCGTTAAGGATCCTCCAAAATTTTCAAAATTTTCGCCTGCGGCGCAGAAAATGAAAGATTTTTGGCTTAGGGATCCTCCAAATTTTTAAAAACTTTCGCCTGCGGCGCTGAAAAAGGAAGAATTCTGGTGACTTGGTCTTCCAAAATTCTTAAAATTTTCGCCTACGGCGCTAATTGGAGGAATCCCTGATCTATTAACAATATTATGCTCCGACCCGGTATATTGGAGGATTTTCTTGAATTAAGGTGGATTTGGAAGCCTCCCCCCACTATGCCGAAACTCTATGCCAGGTACCGCCCAGCCCTATGGTTAAAGCGGCCTAGCTCTGCTTTACTATATCAAGGAATTTTGCTCAAATCCTCCATTATTCCTCTTAATCCACACAGATCTCATAATGAAATACATATTAATCTTTAACTTAACACCCGGAGTCTGGAGACAACATGAAGCGGCTCAGAAAATCACCGGCTACAGGGCCCAGATTTGAATAGGTCCGGAGCCTATGCCGTAGATTCGGATATGCAAAATTTTGGGTTTGGATATCCGTGATTTCCCTGGATCTCCGATTCTAATTATTAGTTTCTCCGATTCCTTAGAGTTCAAGCAAAAGTTCCAACTGAGACCTGACATAAAAATTTATTTTAAATTTTTTATTAAAAATTTTTTTCGGTTTTTGTTTTTCGATTTTCGAGGTTAGGTATTTTTGTTTCTATTTTCGATTTCGAAGATTTTGAAAAATATTTTCGATTTCGATATTTTTGGATTTCTTTCGATTTCCGATTTTCGAAAAATTTTTTGTTTCGAAAGATCTCTGCTACCTAGTATGGTTCGATTCAGCTCGTCGATTTGCTTGGTCACTAGAGAGCGAGCTGGGCCTGGACCAAGTCCTGGGTTTTTCCTGTACCCAGAGTCCAGGCCCAGGCATTTTTTAACCTTCCATGGTTTTTCCTGGGCCTGGGTTTTTCCTGGACTACAGGCCCAGGACTCGACCCAGGTCAATAGATCAAACCCAGAACCCAGGAACAGGCCCAGGCAATTTTTATGCCTGGTTTTCCTGGATTAATTTTCTGCCAAAGATTTAATTTTTCTAGCAAAATTTTCACTTTAGCCATAAGAAAATTCTAATATTTTTGCCTGCGGCGCTGGTAATGGAAAAATTCTGGTTTTTTGGCTTTCCAACATTGTCAAAATTTTCGCCAGCGGCGCTGAAAATGGACTTAATATCCTGATATCCGTCTAAGTAAATTTACCAAGAAACAAGTTTAGATTCTTGAGACCCAACTCGATCAGCGGGATATCGGTAGATTTAGAGGGATATCGAGAGATCTAGACGCAGTAAGGCATATGGAGGATTTGGGGGATTATGAGGGATATCAAGGGATTTTGGGGAGTAAGACGGATATTGTGAGTCATATGGGATGAATATCAGAGGATTTGTGAGCATCAAGAGGGATATCAGGATATATATGTGTGTATAGAAGGACGACGGTATATGGGGATTAAGGGGATTTCGGTAGGTTTAAGTGGATTAAGATGGATTTCGTATCCTCTAAATGCTCTAATATCCACGATATCCGAGCAAAAATCTCCCGATATCCAACTTAATCCTACTTTATACCCCTAAATCCCTTGATATTACACTAATACCCAAATAACCAATATCCGTCTTAATCCCTCTAAATCACTTGATATCCACCTTATAGAACACCTATCCACCTTAATCCTTTAAAATTCCCTTGAATCCCCCGATATACCTCTTATTTCCTCTGTATATTATTGCAATTTAATTGAAATTTGATAATTTATAAAAAATCTAAAAAACCCAGGAATCCGTGCCTGGGCCCAGGTAATAAAATTCCTGGGTTTATCCTGAGCCTGGTTTTTTCCTGGACTAAAGGCCCAGGTCAATAGATAAACCCGGAACCCAGGAACAGGCCCAGGCTTTTCAAAAATCTCGATCTCTATTGGTCACCCTTATGGTTTTTCTATTTTCGAGGACCTATATCTCGGTCCACAGGCTTCTTCGGAAGAAAGTGGTTCTATTCGACTCAGCTCGTCGAGACGAATCGAATGGTATATTTCTAGTATCGAAACCTTTCACCGTTATCTAACTAAATCCAAAATTTTTTATAATAATTCATAATTTATAATTAAAGTGCCGGATCGATATTTTCATCTTCAAGGAATTGTTTCAGAATATATGTCAAACAAAAGTAAAGATGGATTTTTTGATCGTATTATAAAGGTAAAAATCTTGATATTTTAAATATTCAAAATTTGTAACTTCTTTTATATTCAGTCCCTTTCTGAAATCCGTTTTACACAATATTATTTATTTTCCGTTCCCAAATATAATAATTTAAAAACAAAAATTTAAATTTGGATATAATGATTAGGGATAGCCAAAATATGCCGGAAAATCGCCAAATATGCGCAGCACGAAATGGTCGAAATATGCAAAGATATGCATTAAGAACCGGGTCCTAAAGTGCTCGGACCTATGTAAAAACACCATTTTTGGGCTTCCCACTTCAAGGCATATCCGCATACAAATGCATTTGCATGTTTTGGCTGTCCCTAATAATGGTTTAATCCAACTAATTTTATTTAAATAGTATATGTTTACAGGCTTGTCTTCAGCAAGATCCGAACGATCGTCCAACAATTGATGATATTCTCAAATTTCTGAATGGGGATATTACTTATTTTGATTACGAGGTTCGTGAGATGGAGAAAGAAACTGGAAAAAAGCCGGAAGAAGAGGAAAAAAGCAGTAAAGGTAAACGTCCTGAAATTCGTGGCAAAGGTAAACATAGTGGAAAAAAGGCGAAGCATCTAAAACTTGGTTAATCTTTCGACTTTCTTTTAGACAACTTTGGTGATTAACATTTCTGATTCAGTCTATTTTTAAAATTTAGTAAAACTTTTAACTATTATTATCAAAGTAATTAAGGCTAGCAAATAGAAATTTAGTTTTTCGAAAGAAGAAAGTAATGAAACATACAAAAATATTTTTTAGTTAGGATTGAAACATTTAGGATGGGTTTCTATTCCTACTTTTGATATTTCGTCCATGTTTCTATAGTTTGCTCGTACATATTTAATATTTTTAGTTATTTCGACAGTGATCCTTAATTTTGACATTTTACCCAGTTTCCGTCCATAAATTGTGATTTCCCACTTCATAATTTTCAAATTTTGAATCCAAATTATTTTTGCATAATAGATATTAATTCCAAGCAAATTTATTGTTTTGCTAGCCTTAATTATAGTATCTAAGAATTAAAGTTTTACATTTTTTGGTATAATCGTTCCCATTTATTTAAAAGTTTATCATTTGTGTTTAGTGTGCGGATTTTTATTGAAAAACGACTTTGGTTATGAACAAGCCTTGACTGATCATTGTCTGACCATTTAGTTCGAGTAGAAGAAAGGCATAACTGAACAGTAATAGGTGTAATGAAAAATTGGAGAGACAGTGGTCAGTCCGCGGGCAGGGTCGCTTCAGTGATTTATTTGAATAAAAATCCACACACTATATATGATTGGTTTTATTTTAAAAGTAAGTATTTTTGGAAGTAGTTTTAAAATTTAAATTAAGAATTTTTCAAAAAATTCTCTTCTTTATTATGTAAAATTTCGTGCTTCATCTGATATATTTACATACAGGCTTTCGATTTTAAACAGATCGAGTTATGGTTAATTCTTTGATCACGTTGAAGCACTTCAATTCCCTCAATTTAGTTTATAGTCAAATTAAGAAAGAAAATGTTTGTTGCACTTTTCGTAAATACTCTAATATTAAAAGGTTGACTAGGGTTATTGCTTTTAAAGTATATCCAGCTTAAAATAACGTAGAACTGAACTCAAAAAATTCAAAAATACCGAAAGTTTAATTATTGGATATCTATTTATTGGAGTATTTACGATAAAATGGTTTTGTGGGTTTTAATTTAAAAAATTTTTGTGGTATTTGGTATTGACAAATCGAAAATTTTATCTAATGTTTATCAGCCAATTTATATAAACACATTAGTTTTTAACTAATTTAAATTAAATACCTAGAACCTCAAAACCATTAACAGTATGTACATTTATTTGGTTTTTATCTTTTTTTTGTCTTTTTCTTATTGGAGCTTATCTCTATATTTGACATATTCAAAAATATTTTCATTATTTCTTTCTCTTGTATGCTTTAAATCTTTTGAAATTATTCATCAAGATTAACTAGAAATATTTTAAAACATGTTTTTTAATTATAATATTTTCTTTTATTTCTGTTTAATTTAAGATTATTTTCAAGTTGTTGTGGACGTTGGCTAGCTTTGGATAAGCCGGAACCCAACGAACACGTTTTTTGTTTCTTTAAGAGAAACTAGGCTAACAAACAACTATTAAGTTGTTTGTACGAAAATGTTTGAAATAGATCAAACGGTGGTTTGATCTGGTTGATAGTTAAGAGTGGTTTTGCCAACTCTTATGTAAAAAATACACAATTTTTTGATTAAATGTTTATTTAAAGAATAAATTTATTGGTGATTGTTTATTTGTGTGGTTTGATTGGTAATGGTAGGGGTGAATGCTAGAACATACATGCATTAAAAATTGGAATTCTAGAAAGGGTATATATATGGATAGAAATGGGCGTAAAAGTAAAAGTAAATTTGAAATAGGCGATAATGGGACAATAAAATGAAGGGGAAAATTTTAAACATTTGAATTTCACAAAGAGAATTTCAAATTATATTTCTTTGTTGGTTGTCCTTAAACATGGAGTGGCATGTTGAACAAAAGGGGGCATTTGAAAACATAGCATCCAAACATAAGCTTCCCAAAGGAGTAGTTGAACAAAGGAGAAAAACTATTTGAATTTTAGTTGTTGAGCAACCAAAACAAAGGCATTTGAAAGGAATGGGTTGTTTGGAAGGGCATTGGTTGTTGACAAAGAGCAACCATATTCTTCTAACATCGGGCAACAACTAAAAATAGAGAAAGGGAAAAAGTTTTGTGTAGGCACAAAGAACGGCCGGGGAAAAATAAGGAAAATTCCTTATTTTTAAATTTGTCGAAGACAAAAGTCCCGCGCGGCCAGCTTGCCTTCGATTCATTATTTTCTCATCTGAATCCGAATTAGAGACATAACGTGGCCTACGATTTCGTCGACGACGTTTACAAATACTCTTCACCATTCGGCAGAAGCAAAAGCAATTTTTAAATGTTTTGCGTGTGCATGAAATGCACAGACAGGTAATGACTAGGCATGTCATAATAATTGCTAAAAGAAAGGCAATTATTGTGTATGATAGCCATGGACTGCATTGTGTGTTCATAATACGTTCCCAACATAAAATACAGTCGATCAGAAGACATCCTTCTATTGCTGGACAAGATACATTATATCTTGTAGTGGTATTTGGATTTATCAAAGCTGAAGCGAAACAGCTAAATCCAATTAATTGCTGTTCTCTTGGTATGGCGAAAGATAACGGTTCTTTTATATTAGAACTCATAGCGCTTTCGCCTTCACAGCATAACTCAATATTTTGAGTTCCTAGTGGAGGGTATACTGTAATGCCTTTTAGACTGCACGCTAGGATGTTTTCACACCTGGCTTGAGGCATAATTAGTAAAAGAAAGGCAATAGATGCTAAAAATGACGAGGCTTTATAGAACCTTGTTTTTGATTTAATAAGCTCAGTAATCGAGCTTATTGTTAACTGAGATGGGTTTATATCATCGGTAGACCTTTTGGGTCTATTGGCCTTAAATTTAAGGAGATTTCCTAATTTGACTGCCAAACAATGAAAAATAAATGAGACAGAAAATATCAATCTGTTCCATCTATTAAACCGGTTTGGTTTAATAATTTCTTTAGAGTGTTCGGTAATATTAGCAGATGCTAATACTGTAATTTTATTATCCAATATAGAGGGAATTGGACTTTCTTCTGGTGGAAGTTCTGGTGGTGTGAACTTTTGGTCTTCCAACTTAATTTTGATTGTCTGATTGGAATGACGGACTGCCTTTTCTTTATTTCTTTGGTCAGGCAAATTTTGTGTTTGTATTGCCTCCAATAAACAAGGTTTATTTTTTATAAATAAGGCTGAATTATTTCCACAAATAACGGGAAATGAGTGTGTGTTACGGTGTACAGAGTTAGTATTGTTCTCCGTAAATTCACCGCAAATAATAGGACCAAATATCGTATCTACACGATAAAGGTCTTTATTAATTTCCTCAAACTGGATTATGAATTTCCAGAAATCTTTGACACCGATCAATATTTTCGGTTCAGCTGTGTGGACTTCTAGCTCCGGTTGACACCCTGGAGGTGCATTTTTTATGTAATCGAAGCTAGGCGTAATTTTAGGAGACTTATTAAGAATTATCTTCTCCCATCCGCCATCCTCTCTCTGAATCATTATAAAATGCAGAGAGGATTCAAATCGAGTAGGATTATTTGTTCCAAATCCGGTTACAGATAAAGTTTCACTACCCACTTTTGGTGGTGAAATTTCTCTTACGAGATCAGATGAAATAAAACTGGTTTGTGAACCAGCATCAAAAAATATGTGGGTTCGGATTGGCTCTGTGTTACGGCGATTTGAAAGTACCGTAACCTCTCTCATCATTAAGTAAGTATTTTTACTTAATTTATTTGACTGACAAGCGCCCAAGAAAATTGATTTTTCTTTCGGCTCTTCTTGAGTCAACGAGAGAATGTTTGATTGTGACTGGCGATTACCAAGAGGTATCTTGTTTGCGCCAGATTTATATGGATGATTCTGTTCTGATTTTCTGCAGATCAATCGGTGATGATTGCCAGAACAAAAATGACATTTTAATTGTGATGGGCAATTGGCTTTTTCATGCCCTTGCCTCAAGCAAACTGTGCAACGTCTTTGATTGATGAGACGTTTTTCTCGTTTCTCTACCGTATTATAGAACGGACAATTTGAAGGAAAATGTCCTGTTCTTTCACATAGAGAACAATTCTTGATTGGATTTTCTGTTTTGTGTCCAGAAAATTTTCTTTCTTGAATTATAGGAAAAGCTCGGCGAAATGAGCCTTGGTTATTGGTAAATGCTGGCCGATGTGTTTTAGGTAATATGTGGGTATTAGAAGGCATATCGGAATGTGCGGCCTCTTTAACCTTAACAGCCTTTGCTAAGCCATCTTTCCATTGTTTTGGAGACCAAGTGGTCTCCGATTCAATTTCTTTATCTGCTAGGTAAGCTCTGATTTCGGCTGGAATCTTGGATTTGATTGCTGTGATCAAAAATGGATTTTCATCCATGTTAATTCCAAGGGAAATAAGCTGTCTACAAATGCGCTCGATTTGTTCATGAAAATTTCTCAACGAATGAGAATTGTTATTAGCACGTGGTAATGCTAATAATTCATCTTGAAGATCGCTGGTCCGTTTTTCTTTGTTTCCATAACGATCTTTGAGAGTTTGAATTACGATATTGTAATTCTCGTTAGTTAAAGGAAAACCTTCAACCATTGATTTTGCAGGCCCTTTCAACTTTCCTACAAGGTAAGTAAGTTTTTGGGCATCGGTTAAACCAGTATGTGAATCTACTGATTGTGAAAATGCCTCCCAAAATCCGAACCATTGAGCTGGTTCTCCTGAGAATTCTGGGAGCTGAAGTGTTGGGAGGTGTACTTGGATGGCTCCTCCATTTTGTAAGTTCGGTAGACCATTGGCCACTCCATTTTGGACTGGAGCTCGAATGGTGTCAATCCGAATATCGATACCTGTAAGAACTTCTTCAGCTTCGGCTAGAAGCTCAGCTGGGGATTCTCCTTGGTGTAGGTAATTGGCAAAACGGGCTTCCTCATTAGTGAGTGCATCGCCGGCTAGTTTTGCCATCAAATCACTCCAACGGTCAAGCTGTGCTTGAGTGGAGTTGATAGAGCGTTTTAAATGCTCGGATAATCCTGCTAGAGCGGTGGCTGATTGACCGTTAGCAGGTTGATCAAGTGCTGTAGTGCCTTGATTAATATAGCCTTTAAGACGGGCTAAAATTGGTCCGAGTGAAGATCGGATTACTTGCGACATACGGCAAGATTTTTTAGACAGAATGAGTCTAATTTGTGATTATATGTCCGGTGAGCTCAATTGGTAGAGCACCAGACTCTTAATCCTTGTTGTGGACGTTGGCTAGCTTTGGATAAGCCGGAACCCAACGAACACGTTTTTTGTTTCTTTATAAGAAACTAGACTAATAAGAGCACCAGACTCTTAATCCCTGTTGTGGACGTTGGCTAGCTTTGGATAAGCCGGAACCCAACGAACACGTTTTTTGTTTCTTTAAGAGAAACTAGGCTAACAAACAACTATTAAGTTGTTTGTACGAAAATGTTTGAAATAGATCAAACGGTGGTTTGATCTGGTTGATAGTTAAGAGTGGTTTTGCCAACTCTTATGTAAAAAATACACAATTTTTTGATTAAATGTTTATTTAAAGAATAAATTTATTGGTGATTGTTTATTTGTGTGGTTTGATTGGTAATGGTAGGGGTGAATGCTTGAACATACATGCATTAAAAATTGGAATTCTAGAAAGGGTATATATATGGATAGAAATGGGCGTAAAAGTAAAAGTAAATTTGAAATAGGCGATAATGGGACAATAAAATGAAGGGGAAAATTTTAAACATTTGAATTTCACAAAGAGAATTTCAAATTATATTTCTTTGTTGGTTGTCCTTAAACATGGAGTGGCATGTTGAACAAAAGGGGGCATTTGAAAACATAGCATCCAAACATAAGCTTCCCAAAGGAGTAGTTGAACAAAGGAGAAAAACTATTTGAATTTTAGTTGTTGAGCAACCAAAACAAAGGCATTTGAAAGGAATGGGTTGTTTGGAAGGGCATTGGTTGTTGACAAAGAGCAACCATATTCTTCTAACATCGGGCAACAACTAAAAATAGAGAAAGGGAAAAAGTTTTGTGTAGGCACAAAGAACGGCCGGGGAAAAATAAGGAAAATTCCTTATTTTTAAATTTGTCGAAGACACAAGTATAAAGTGCAACATTCAAAACTCGTTTTTAATTAAAAAAAGGTCATTTATTTTAGTTTCTTATGGAAAAATGGTGTTTAACATGCTTTAAATTGCGTTTAAATTTAGTTTAAAAATATTTTTAAAAAAATTAAAAATATTTTTCTGTGCTTTAAAATTACAAAAAGCTTTAACAAACTTAATATTATGATGTAATAAAGCAAGATTGAAATTCCCAATTCCTAACAGGAATTTTAAAATGATATTCAATAAAGCATTATATTATCAAGGCCTACTCCAAAAATTAAATTTTACATTATTCGGATTTTAAGTTTTTCGCTCTAAAAGTTACTAAAGATTTATTTTATGAAAGGTTTTAGAGAGATTTAAAATTAATTTTTAAAATTTTAAATGAAGCTAAATTCTAAATGAAGTCTAATCAATGTAAGGCGATTTATTTAACAAAATTTGGAATAGGTAAAAGGGGATTAGGTCATGCGAGTTTTTTCTTTTGAAGTTTATTCTGCTGTAGCAAAATAGAAAATGTTTAGTGCAATTTGAATATTAAAAAAAACATTTTAATACAAAACAATATTGGAGTAAAAAATATAATTTTACATATGAAAAAGTACTGATCTTCGTGCCTAAATGCTCATAGATGCTGGTTTTTTAAAAAGGACAAATGTTCTTCAAAAGAGCTTTTGTATCTTTACGGACAGTTTTGTTTAATATCAGGTATATAACTGGAGGAAAGCCTGTAATTAATAAATATATTATTTATTTAAAAAAATAAATGTTGGTATCCATTTTTTAAAGTCGGGTCTAGTTTCGTAACCTTCTCAATGCTACTGTGTGTATAACAATTTTTGTGTCCGGATCTGAGAAAGATCATAAGGCAATAACCAATAAAATGAGTGGATGTGAACAGTCGGTTGTGCTTAAGTCTTAGCTTATTCATGATAGTTTATTTCCATATCCGATTCAACTTTTTTTTCATTAGCGTGAACATAACGATAATAAAATACCTACCATGTATATGTATCCTTAAAAATATAAATTGATGATGTAATATTACATATAATAAATTTACCAAGCAAAATGTCCAATCATTGAAAGGAGTATTGCCTGATCGGCTTGATGAAAGTTGTAAGCATAGATTATACCAGCTAATGTATTTAACATTGAAATAATAAATACTTGAATAAAAACCTTAAAAAGTTTATTTCTATTAAAAATGTTTTGTTTAATGAATGGGGATAGTAGCAGTTTGCTTGCTGTCTTCCTTTACAATATTTCACAATATCGTGATAAACGTATCAAAGAAACAACATGCACTTTTCCATCCTAATTCATTAAATCTTAATCTCTCAATTTTCATTTGGGTTACTACAATTAAGGGAAGGATAATGGAATTTGAAAATATTTAAGTGGACAATATCCTTGAATTATAAATTTTCTTTGATTTCAAGTTAAAAATTAATTTTACCATAATCTCATCTTTTGTAACTCTCGTTGTCATTTCTTTAATTTTAAAATACAAACAAAAACCAAATAAAGTGTATGTTAATGGTGAACCTATAGCTAATATTGTATCATGTATTGAAATTTCAAGTATATCCCATGTGATCTAAAATAATGTAAAGAAACTAATTAATATTTACATAAAAACTGCTATACTAAGGATAAATATGTCTCGGAGTTTTATTAGATACCTTAAACGGAAGAGTACACAGAAATACCCTTACACGATTTTTCTTTCTAGTTGCTAATTTCGAAAGCCAGCGAACGAGCTCAGAAAAGCTGATTTTTGGGATGAAAAATTCTATTTTATAAATTTTCAACTCAGCTCAATGAACTGAGTCGTATTTGACAAGCTGAGCCGCCCTACATCGGCCTTTCATGGAAGAATTCAAATGCGCTGTCGATGAACAAGCAATTTCGGATAAACGAAAATTGCAATATCTTTTTGGAGCACTAAATGGAGAGCCTAAAGAAATGGCCAGACAATATCCCCTAGAGGGACAAAATTATAAAATTGTTTTAGAACTTTTGGAAAAAATTTTGGGGATAAATCAAATATAAAAAGTCCCTAGGGCGTCGAAGTACGTACCCGAAAGGCGTCGAAGTACGTACCCGAAATTCGACAAACATTAAGAAAAGTCGAAGCGATCATTAATCAATTAAATAATTTGGGGGAATATACAAATAATGAACAATTAATTTTGTAAATTGAATCAAAATTGCCGAAATGGCTCTTAACTGAAATTTATAAGAAAAAAAGAAATAATCTTGATTGGTCTGTCAAAAAAATGCTCGAATTTTTAGACAATTCGTTAAAATTGGAAGAAGACGTTTTTAGAGCCCATAAAAATTTTGAACAAGAAAAAACAGACAATCTTCCCAATTTTCGGCAAAATGTAAAATATAATAATAATTTTCAAAATAATAATAAGGGAAGAAAATTTCAAATGAATTATAATAATATTAGAAATAATTTTGGAAATAAAGGAACAGGAATGTTCGCTGTAACTGAGAAAAAATTTTTACATATTTGTAGATTTTGTGAAGAAAATCACTGGGAAAATAATTGCTCTAAATACAGTGTGCGGCAAATTTAGCGCCGACTTTGTTTTGGCTATAACTTTTTTAATTTTAAACGAAAATTGATAATTCTTTTTTTCCTGGATTCCCAACACTTTAGGAAAATTGTTGATACCAAAATCGTTTTTAAAATTTATAATTAAGTTTGATTAATTTTTTATCAAATTTCGAGCAAAAATTTTTGGATAAAATATGGCCTGGATTCAAGGCTATTATTTTAATTTATGAAGTTTATATATCATTCTTATCAGCTCTCCAATCTGATTCGAATGACGTCAAAATCAGGCGTCTATCACATAAATGGACCGAGATATGGCTCACTGAATGATAAATTAAACAAATTTTGGCAAATACGAATTTTTTGTGTGAAATTTTCAAAAATGAGATTATAAGCTATTTCGATACGCCTGAACGAGATAAGTCGATTGTTACCAAAATTATTCGGATTGGATGATTTTGAACAAAGTTATGATCAATTAAACATTGACATGAAAAATCCATTTTTACCCGTTTTTATGTTCGGACTCGTTTTTCATTGATATCCGCAAACAAAATGTTTATTATTTGGTACCAATAGATTTCCTAAAGTGTTAGGTGTAAAACAAAAAAAGAATTATCAATTTTCGATTAAAATTAAAAAAGTTATAGCCAAAACAAAGTCGGCGCTAAATTTGCCGCACCCTGTATATAAATCCTGAAAAAAGACTAGAAAGAGCAAAAGAACTCAAATTATGTTTTAAATGTTTAAAAAACAATCATAGGTCTGAAAAATGTGTAAAATTAAATTTATGCTTTCACTGCAAAGGCAGTCATAACACTGCTTTTTGTAGGACGAAGCCGCACACCGAGAACCCGTTGAAGAGAAAAAATGATGTTAAAGAAATAAAAGAAAAAAGAATTGGAATTAAAAATAATCAAAATAATAAAAATTCAAATATTTGTTTAGAAATTCAAGATGAAGATAATTTAAAAGATTCTAATGATATTTTAATAAATTATTTAACAAAAAATTCGCAAAATTCAATTTTTCCAACCTTTCTCCAAGTAACTCAAGCAAAAATAGTAAACCCAAAAATTCCAATTTTAATGCAAAATGCTATTTTTAGATTCCGGTGCAGAAATTTGTCTAATAAAAACCACTTTAGCCGAAAAATTAAAATTAGAGCCCATAGCAATAAATAATTTCAAAGCAACTTGTGTCTTTGGTCAAAGTATGGTTAGAAGAATGCCTATATTTGATTTTGAAATAAAGTGTATAAATAACGAATCAATAAAGGTCCGAGCAAGAGGAATCGATGAAAATTTTGTTGAAAAATTAAAAACTATTTTTGTTGAAAAAATAGGCTTAGATAGATTAAATGAAAATAGAATTCCCTATGAATTTGTAGAAGAAGTTACGCCAGAAATATTGATTGGTACAAGTGTTTACAATAAAATAATGGGATATGAAAGACTTCAAAATGGATTTTCTGTAATACAAACTAAACTAGGAAAAGTTCTTTCGGGTAGAGGCGTAATTAGTTTAAACGTAAATGAATCAAAAATCTTTTCAATGGAAAATGTAGAAAAATTTATGGAGCTAGAATCGTTTGGTATTACCGATAACCCCTTAAACGAGGATGATAAAAACGATTTAGAATTATTTAAAAAATCAGTAACCCGAACACCAGAAGGAAGATACGAAATAGAATTCCCTTTCAAAGAAAAGAAAATAAATATATCAAGTAATTTCGCGCCTTGCATTAAACGATTACAAAGTTCTTGGGCCAAGGGGAACAAAGAAGACGTATTGGAAAAAATGAAAGTAAGTTTCTTAGAACAAGCAAAAAATAATCAAATAGAAAATTGCGAAAGAAATGATTCTACTTTATGTCATTATATTCCCTGGCACTACGTTTATCACCCACAAAAGAAAAAAATGCGAATCGTCTTTGCGGCTAATTGTAAAACAGCGGAAGAAAAAATAAGTTTAAATGATATAATATACCGTATTTCCTATATTAGAGCCTCACCCTTTGTTAGAGCCCCACCCTCTAATACAGCCCCACTTTGGAGGATAGTTGAAAAATAGAGCCCCACCCTCAATTAGAGCCCCACCCCTAATACAGCCCCACGTAAAAATATTGGAGAAAAAATAAGTTTTTTTTAAATTTTTTTCCCTTCAGTGAATTGAGTGAAGTGAACAAAGGGGGTATCGATGTTTAAAAGAAAGATTAGGGGGATATAAGGATTGATGGATATCGTGGTATTCGGCCGACTCGAAAACCCCAACCCTAATTTCCACGATATCTATCCAAATACTTTAATATCACATATTCCAAAAAAAATCCCTTGATATCACTTCCAATACCCCAAATCCACAATGCCTCTCTTGCTAATCTAATTCTCTGATATATCGCCTTAATCCTGCTATATTTCACATGATCTCTTAAAGTCCGCTTATAGGTATGCCTCGATAATATCAACTGTTACCCTTCTAGATCCATCGATGACAAATACAAGTCCTTGAAATTCCTTTTTAATCATAGCAAGTCCAAATATCCCATTTGAAAACCCTAAAAATATCGGCCATTTTTCGATATTTTTTTATTTATCGAAAAAATCTCTCAAAACCTCCGACCGACGTTTAGCTGCAATAGATATTAATAAATGGAATTTCATCTCAAAAGAGGGTTGAAAAATAGAGCCCCACCCTCAATTAGAGCCCCACCCTTTAATACACCCCCACCTTAGAGGATAGTTGAAAAATAGAGCCCCATGGGGCTCTAATATAGGAAATACGGTATAGAGGTCCTGTCTTGCTTCCGGATTTGTGCGGACTCCTAATACGAATTAGAACGTTTCCAATTTTGACATCAGCGGATGTTAAATCTGCTTTTCACCAGATAGGATTGAAAGAAAATCAACGCGATTTAATGCGTTTCCTACTGCCTAAAAATTGGAATCTTCCTCCTACTAACCTAAATTTGGCTTACTGGCGTTGGACTAAAATGCCATTTGGAATTTCTGCAGCACCTTTTTGCCTTGCAGCAGTAATAAATTTACATTTAGAAAAGACTGCCGGAGAATTTGGAAGAGAATTAAGAAGAGGAATTTAAACCGATAATATTTTCTTCTCTGCAACCACAACTGAAGAAGGGTTGAATAAATGTAAAAAAGTAATAGAAATCTTTAAAGAAGCTCAAATGCCGCTACAAGAATTTATTTCAAATTCCGAAACAATCAATAAAAATTTTGGAGATAAAGCGTTAGAAAATAATACAAAAATATTAGGAGTTGGTTGGGATGTTAAAAAGGATGCATTGATTGTTGAAATGAAAAAAAATTAAGACGCCAGAAAAATGGACAAAACGATCGATTCTAAAAGAAATCGCAAAACTTTTTGACCCAATGGGTGTTCTTCTCCCAGCAAATTTATGTAGAAAATTATTATTACAGAAACTATGGGTAGATAAAGAAAAGACTTGGGATGACGAAATATCGATTGAACATATAAAAGAAATTGAAAAAATAAAAGACGATTACGGTACTTTAAAATTTAGAAGACAGCTTTTAAAAGAAAAGGGTCCGAGTGAACTGCACATTTTTGTAGATGCTTCACAAAACGCCTTCGCCGCAGTCGCTTATATAAGAGTTGAATATGATTTAAATAAAATTTTTTCCTCAATTATTATGGCCAAGGGGAGATTGGCCCCGTTAAAATCTCGTCTTACAATTCCAAAAATGGAATTGATGGCCGCAATTGCAGGTAAACGATTGAGTGATTTCATACAAAAGGAGTCAGACATTGAATTAGAAAAAATATTTATTTGGTCTGATAGTAAGTTAGTGCTAAATTGGATACTAATAAGCGACAAAGAAAAACAGCCACGGTTTATAAAGAGAAGAATAGAAGAAGTAACTCAAAATAAAAATTTGATTTGGAAATATGTTCCCACTGAATTAAATATAGCTGATATCGCAACTAGGGGTTTAACTTGTAATGAATTGACAGAAAAGAAAAGTTGGTGGCAAGGTCCAACATTCCTTCGAAAAAATAAAAACGAATGGCCGAAAGCAATAGAATTTGAAAAAATAGCTAGCCCCAAAGAGACAAAAATAGAATTTATAATGAATGTCACGACAGAAAAAATAATGAATTTAAATGCGCGAAGTGAGTGGAATAAAACAATTACAATTGGAACAATAATTTGCAAATTCTTTTAGAAAATAATTAAAAATATTAATTTAAAAACTCAATTTTTCATTGCACTAAAAAATACTAAAACAAACGTAGGTCTTCGAAAATTCGGTGAAATATTAATTCTAAAAGAAGCTCAAAACCAAAATAAACCTACAGAAAAAGAAATCTTTGAGTTATATATGAGAAAAAATGAATTTGGAATCTGGGTCTGTCCAGGACGCGTTGAGTCTTCAGGAATTCCAACACCAGTTTATGTCTCATATGATTCTCCTGTTTCCGAAAAAATTTGTTTAGAATATCATAAACGCGCAATGCATAGTGGACTACGACAAAGTTTATGTGAATTAAGTCAATGCTTTTGGCACAGCAACTTAAAATAGGCAAAGGCTGCAACCAGATCTTTAGAGTCTTAGTTAGAGTCTTAGCCCGTTTTGAAGCGAAGGCATGTATCTCGGTCCAATGTCATTTCTATGACTTTATAGTGATACCATTCGACTCAGCTCGCCGAGCCGAATCGAATGATATATAAATCGAAGACTTTGGAACTGTATACTGGCTAAAATAATTCTAAAAGCGCTTAATACAAAATGGATGATTATAAAGCGAAATACTGGTTTATTTGAGGGGTTATTTTTTTAAAAGTATCTTTAGGGTATTATCTTTGTTTTTGCCAGACAGAATTTTAAAGATCCAACGTTTTGTCGAGAAAAAGCTTCTCAAAGTTGGCAGCTCAAAAATGACAATATCCTTATAAAAATAGCACGCGAAAAAAATAGAGTAAAAAGAAAAGGAGAAAAATTCAGTATGCACTGAAACGGCTCTTGGTTGCAGGTTAAGTTGCTGTGTTTGGGTAACAAAAGGAAGACAAAAAATGAAAAGTACGATTAATAAATGTTTTCAATGCCGAAAACAATTATTAAAACCTTTTGAAATACCAAAAATGCCAATATTACCCGAAGAAAGAATAAAAAGATGTTCGCCCTTTAAAAATTCAGGGTTGGATTATGCAGGCCCGTTTCAAGTAAAAACACAAGAAAATAAAATAATTAAAATATGGATAGAAATATTTACATGCTTAACAACAAGATTTTCGCATTTAGAGCTAATTACTGACCTTTCCGCAAATACATGTGTTCAAGCTCTAAGGCGGTTTATAGCGGAATATGGAAAACCGGCATTGATTTTAAGCGACAATGGAACCCAATATAGATTGACTAGTAAAGTAATAAATGAAATTGAAAAGAATTTGGATTGTGAAAAAATTGAATGGCGATTCATACCCGCTGTTTCTCCCTGGTTCGGTGGCGTGTATGAATCAATAGTAAAAATTATGAAAAAGGCTCTTAAAAATTCTGTTGGCCGAAAAATGTTAAATATAGAAGAGCTCAGAACACTATTGCCAGAAATAAAATACGTAATCAATTCTCGTCCCCTTACTTATTTGTATAATGATTTGGAAGAAATTGAAGTATTGCGTCCAATAGATTTAGTTCACCCAACAAGGATTAAACAAGGGATTAATTTTGAAGATTTTGAGACAGATAATTATGATGAAAAGGTTTCCCAAAAAATAACAATAATTAATAATTGGAAAGAAACAAATAAAATAGTAAATACATTTTGGGAAAAATTTGAAAAGGAATATTTAAATGATATTAAAGAAAGAACAAATAGGCACGCGCAAAAACAATACAGAAAAAATTATTCACCAAAAGTTAGAGAACTAGTGCTTATTCAAAATTCAAATCTCCCAAAACATTTTTGGAGTTTAGGCAAAATACAATATTTAATCAAGAGCCGAGATGGATTGTATCGGTCCGCGAAAGTTTTGTGTAAAAATAAAATCATTACTCGCGCCGTCGCTCTTTTATATCCCTTAGAACTGGCAATAGAAGATGAAGAGAAAAATAAAGAATTGGAAATAAATAATAGTATTGACTCGCATCTAAAGGGAAAAACCCATCCAATGACCCTCAGAGAAAGAAAGAGAATAAATTACGATGAAATAGATAATGCAGACATAAATTTTCTGATCAATAATGAAAATAATTCACGACTGTGATTTTCAAACAGGTTCAAGTCATGACTGGCAACCCAGGGAAAAATCGTTCGACAAAATATTTAAAAACAGGATAGGCAACCAAGAGATAAATCTTCTGATTATAAATATAAAACTTTAGAAGATGAAAATAAAATTCTGAAGAGAGAAATAAAAATTAGCAAAGATGAAATTTCTAGACTTAAAATCGATAATAATGCGAATGAAAATTTGATTAATAATAATAAAGTAGAAATCTCACACTTACAAAATGAATTAAAAGAAACAAAATTAATTTTAAATAATGTAAATAAAAAAATAACCGAGCTTGAAAAAACTCGTAATGAAGAAATTCAAACATTAAAAACACAAAATGAAAGGTTAAATAATGACTTTAAAAGAATGAGAGCAGATTTGTATTCAAAAGATATTTTGGACGAAGGCGTTACTAAAAAAAGACAAAAAATTGTTAAAAATAAATCGATTGGGAATAATAAAAACAAAAATAAAGGTGCAGCAATCCTTAAACCTAATACACTTTCTGCCTCTATTACACTCACAATACTGATCCTTTTCTCTCTGTGTCTAAACCTTGCTGCAAGTCCGTGTAAATCACACGAGGAAACAAAAAGAATACAAATTGACGACGAATGTATCGTTAACGTTTTTCTATACACAAGCGTGCGGGCGGCACTTTTTGTTGGAAAAGAAACAAGTGCGGAAAAGGAAATTGCAACCCGGCGTGTGTCTGTCCCGACTGGGCAATAGAATGTTCGTTTTACAAAGGGTTAGAGATAAAAAGATCAAAAGCCAACGACCCATCTGTAAAAAATATTATAGAACATAATAGACCAAAAATAAATTCATTTGAGTATAACCAAAATTGTAAAAACTTTTCGGAAATTAAAAAATTTAAACAAATCGAGTTATACGATGGTACAAAACATTTAGTCAATGAATTAAAGATAGAAATGAAAGAAAACTTAAATGACGAATTTATCTGTTTTGGGGTTGGGGAAACAACTGGATCACCTCTATACTGTTTTAAACACGCATGTTCTGAAAATGGGAAAAAATTTTGTTTTTATTCGAAAAATGAAGTGGCATATTTTGTTTCAAATCACGGTAAAGTCGTCATTAAAGCGTGGGGTGAAATTTCAAAAAGAGTATACGATTTTAAAAACGAAAATGAAAAAGGATGTAAGGAATGCGAGATAGAGTGCGCCAAAGAAGGACTATCAATAAAAATAAATAAAGAAATAAACGGAATAGAAATTTGTTTGAAAAAATGCATTTATATACCTTTCCCCGACACTACACAAGAAATTACATTACCTAAGGAAGACTTAATAAATGGGTTTGAAGCAACAATTAAATTCTTTAATAACGGTCAAAATATAAAAGAAAAAGGGATTAAATGCCAACCATTAGATATGTGTGGACTAATAAAATGTAACTTATGTATTGAACGATTAACCAACCCTAAATGCAACCCCGAACTAGCTATGATTATAGTAGCCCTTGCAGTGTACTTATTTTCTAATATAATTTACTTTGTTGGCAGAATTACAATCGCAATAATTTCCATTTTTATTTGGATATTAAAAAGAAAATGGTCCTTAATTAGATTTCTTATAAAATGTTGTAAAAAGCCAAAAACAGAAAATAAGGAAAAAATAGTAGAAAAAATTAAACTTCTAAAAAATAATAGAAAAAATCGATTGCCAATGAAAGTCACAATTGCAATAATCATTTTTGTTAGCTCACTACAAAGAGCTCTGTGTCTTACAACTATCACAGCCGATGAAGAAAAATGCATACTAGACAAAACAGGGGTTAGAAACTGCCTCTTTGAAAAAACTCTTGAGATAAGTTTTAATCCAACGGACCAAGAAATAGATATAATATTGCAAGACTACCAAGACAACTTTGTAGGATCCATGAAATTTATTTTACACCGCTTAAAAGCATCCTGTGTTAAAACAATAAAATACTTTTCACGCTCCTACGATATACAAGTAATTTCGGGGTGGAGGTGTGCTCATACAGGAAGCTGTGTTAATCAAAAATGTAGTTCCATTAAAATGAATGATACAATTATTGAATTAAACATGGAAAATCAAAAATTCCCAGGTATCACAAGGTGTATGGAAACTGAAGGCGGTTGGGCAAATGGTTGTTTTTATGTCGACCCTGCCTGTTTATTTTATCGCTTTTCTGCCGTACCAACGAATGACCATAAAATACTTGAAATTTTTAGATGTCCGAAATGGGATCTTGAATTGGATGTAAAAATTATAATTGAAACCCAAAATGATAAACAAGAAAAATTAATTTCGTTAAAACCCGGATTCACTACGGAATGGAATGATCTACGAATCACCGCTACAAGCATGACAGTAGCTCCTCTTCCTATACTCAATCAACTTTTCGTGTCGGATGAAAATAGAGTAGCAATTCTTGAATCGGAAAGCGAAGATAAATTGAGAAGTTTTAAATGTTCTTCAAAAGCGGCAGCCATTAAATTTAATGAATGTAAATTAGACCCACTATCGTGTGACTGTAATTCGGCCGATCATAATGTAGCTTGTCTGTGTTATGAATTGTTAGAAACGAGACAACTTTTTAAAAGAGATTTAACATTGCCATTTGAGCATAACGGTATACTACTTGACGTGGACCACGGCACAATTAAAGTCTCGCCTGATCTTTCCGCCGCTCAAATCCAAACACAAATTAAAGGATTAACACTCAAAACAGAAATTCTCGCAAATAAATGTAAAGTAACAAATGTTAAATTAATCGGATGCTACAAATGTAATCGCGGCGCAAAGCTAGAGCTAACTTGTAAAACTGATTTTGGAAACTCCTTAGGAAATATTGTTTGTCCTTCTCTTACTACATTTACGACCTGTGTGCCTAAAGGAGAAACTTGAAATCTTTCAGTACATTTAAGCCATTCACAAATTGAAGAAACATGCGAAATTTTTTGTGGATCTTCGTACTCAAAATTTGAACTTAAAGGGATATTAAATCACCCAGAAGAAATAATAGAAACAAAATGGCACAGAAACATAGCACTAAAATGCAAAGTTTAATGGATATTGATTTAAATCATTTACTTAAATTTTTATTTTTTCCACGCTATCTTCTAATTTTATTATTAGCGTTGTTTTGTTTTGTCCTTATCGGCTACTGCTTTCTTCACTGCCTAACACGTTTTTTACTCTTCAAATTATTCAACATTTTCTCTGCGCGGAGTGTTGCGCCGAAACGCAATTTTTATAAAGATATTTAATATTTATTTTTAAACTTTTCTATTAATCATGTTGTTTTTATATTTTTAAAATATTTATGTTCACAAATTTTCGCCCAATCATCTTTTCAATTTTTATCTTTTCCCTCTAAAAAATGTATCATTTTTTGGCCCTATTTAAGCTGATTTATATTCCCTTTATTTTTAACTTCTTCACACTTCCTTTTTAAATTCCCCTTTAATATTAAAACTTGTATTTTTTTCTTGGAATAAAAAATTAATATTTTAAATTAGGGTTTGACCCCGAACGCTCGGGGGTGGGTATGTCGGGGTACGGGGTTTTCTAAATGTTTCGGGGCGGGGTTCGGGTCGGGGGAGCAAAATATGGTCGGGGTTCGGGTCGGGGTACGGGGGTTTACTGAAAAAATTTTTTAAAGAAAAAATGCTCTAAAAATAAGCCATTTTCGATCTATTTTCTCAATTAATTCAGAAATTAATGAGAATAAGGTGGGATTAAATGGAAATACGAGAAATTGGAGTGAAAAATTAGATCTGGAGGTGATTAAGGAGGATTTGGAGGGATTAAAGCGGATATCCGGGGATATAAGAAGATTTGTAGGGACTGAGGGTAGTTTCAAGGGATATCATTGATTTGTAGGGTTATCGAGTGATTAGGGATTTGGAGGATATCAGGGTATCTCTTTCTTTTCTGCGCCGCAGGCGAAATTTTGAGAATTTTATAAGGCCAAGAAGCCCGATTTTTTCGCTTTTTTTGCGCCGCAAGCGAAAATTTTAAAAATTTTTTAGGTCAAAAAGCCGCATGTCTTCGTTTTTTTAGCGAAAAAATCTTTACATTATTTTTTATGGTTGATAATATTTAAAAATAGATTCACATTTTAAATTAAAATTGAGCTTGCAAAAAATCTTGCATTGCAAACGTTTCTGCCTATTTTGATCCAAACCCAAATCTATGTATATTAATGGACCTATAGGCTAGAAACAACAACTAAGCCACTCAACCACAAGTCTCTTAACAGGGTAGGAAAAAGAATTTTGATATTTCTTTCATTTTTCTTTCAAAAATAATAAAAGCAAAGTAAATTGGGAGGAAATTTTTAAAATTTTTCTCTTAAAATTCTCCCAAAAATGGCATTTTTTGGGTATATAAAACCCCGATAACCCCGAAACTTTTCGGGTCGGGGTACGGGGTTTTCACTTTTTTTCGGGGCGGGGTTCGGGTCGGGGAGTATCGTGAAAAAATCGTTCGGGAACGGGGTCGGGGTTCGGGGTCGGGGTCAAACCCTATTTTAAATATTTGGTTAAAATTATTTGGTAAAAATTATTGTTATATTATTGGAATATAACATTAGCAAACGATACCCTGATGAATTATGAAATATTAAAATATACTTCTTCCCATAATGAGTTTATGCAAGTTACGTGATAAATTTTACATAGTAAAAACTTTTACGAATTTAAAAATGTTATGAAAATAATATTTTAGTTCAAATTATAAAAAGATTGCTCCACAACATTTTAAATATATTTTTCTTAATTTTTGGATAGACTTTAAAGTGATTGTAATTTTCATAAAAAAATTTTTTTTGATAAACTGTTAGGGAAAATTTAAGTTAGTTGTGTAGCAAAAGTATAATAAAAATATGATAACAAATATACATTGGTGAGCAAAATTACTGGCATTTTGCTCCGTTTAGTTTTTGAAAAATTAATTTTACCAAAAAAATAATTTTTAGACAAAAAATTCTCAAAAAATGCCAAATTGCACAAATTTTAGAAAAATAGGCTGGGTGTCAGGTATCGGAAGAGACGGGTATCGGAACTGGCTCAAAAGTCGGAAACGTCGGGAATCGGAATTCCGACCCATCTCTGCTGTAGAGTGTGACAATATAAGAATGAGGAAATATGGATAAAGTCAAAAATTACACCCACATACCTTTCTCCAAGGTATGTAGTAGTAAAATTAGAATTGACGCACAAAAAAACAAATAAAATGTGAAATTTAGAGATGCAGGCAGTACTTTTTGTTTATACCGTTCCGCAATTTTAATATCATTGCTTAAAATGAACGTGATGGCAGACTGTCACTTTTTTAATTTCACTTCTTTAGAAGATCATTTTTAATTTTATCAATACAAAGTAACATTTTGGTTTTTACCTTTTTCATTAAAGTATTAAAAATACTAGACACAGGCCCATAAATTAATACCGAATCATGGATTTTAAAAATTTAAGTTATAGGCATAATTTTTAACACTTGGGACACAGGAATGAGAAAATTAATCTTCTTTTTGTAATTTCACTCATATAAATATTCCATGGAGAGTAGTGAAATTTAAGAAGCATTAACTCATACACAAATAGGAATGAGGGCGGTATAAACATTGAGTACCAAAATGACAATTCAAACATAAAAATGTACTAACACAAGGTCCCAAATAATAAAAAACATTTAACCCATGGTGAATTTTAAATAATTTTTAAAAATAGATTAAGGGAACCATGACTTTGTATATATTTTAAATATGATTGAGGTTAATAGAAACGTTAAAAACAGAAAAAACCCATGAATAATAGTAGAAAATCTCATTTAAAGGACGAATTTTGATTTTTTGGTTTAAATATTTTATAAATTCATGCGGCGAAGTCACAAAAATTCTCTATTAACGAGACCCCATTACTAAATCAAACTTGGTATATTGTTAAGTCAGTTTTATGGATAATTCAATTCTTTTTTTAAATTCTATCTAAATTTCTAAAAACTCGAAAAATTCGAAACTCTTTACCAATGCCGCAGATATGTTAAAAAATACTTTAATCAACCATGAATCTTTAACGTTTCTATTTTTCAATATACCAAAATAAGAAATAAAAACCCGAATAACCCCAAATTTACTTTAAATCTTTCTCAGCATAATCAATTTGCGCACAATCGTGCTTCGCTAGTACTAGCACCTTCGTAATGAAATTTGTCGCATTCATTTTTCAAAAAACTAACAATAGCTTTCATTGTTGGGCGATCATTTAGATTCTTTTGGAAGCAGGCCTGAAATTTTTGTAAATATTTACTAAAATTCATCCATTTGCTAATTCTATGTAATAAAAAATCTCGTCAATAGTTATTGTGATTTGAGAATAGTTACTTTGCTTTAGTTACTTTGCCCAATAGTTACTTTGCTTTAGTTACTTTGCCCAATTTACTTTGCTTTTATTATTTTTGAAAGAAAAATGAAAGAAATATCAAAATTCTTTTTCCTACCCTGTTAAGAGACTTGTGGTTGAGTGGCTTAGTTGTTGTTTCTAGCCTATAGGTCCATTAATATACATAGATTTGGGTTTGGATCAAAATAGGCAGAAACGTTTGCAATGCAAGATTTTTTGCAAGCTCAATTTTAATTTAAAATGTGAATCTATTTTTAAATATTATCAACCATAAAAAATAATGTAAAGATTTTTTCGCTAAAAAAACGAAGACATGCGGCTTTTTGACCTAAAAAATTTTTAAAATTTTCGCTTGCGGCGCAAAAAAAGCGAAAAAATCGGGCTTCTTGGCCTTATAAAATTCTCAAAATTTCGCCTGCGGCGCAGAAAAGAAAGAGATACCCTGATATCCTCCAAATCCCTAATCACTCGATAACCCTACAAATCAATGATATCCCTTGAAACTACCCTCAGTCCCTACAAATCTTCTTATATCCCCGGATATCCGCTTTAATCCCTCCAAATCCTCCTTAATCACCTCCAGATCTAATTTTTCACTCCAATTTCTCGTATTTCCATTTAATCCCACCTTATTCTCATTAATTTCTGAATTAATTGAGAAAATAGATCGAAAATGGCTTATTTTTAGAGCATTTTTTCTTTAAAAAATTTTTTCAGTAAACCCCCGTACCCCGACCCGAACCCCGACCATATTTTGCTCCCCCGACCCGAACCCCGCCCCGAAACATTTAGAAAACCCCGTACCCCGACATACCCACCCCCGAGCGTTCGGGGTCAAACCCTAATTTAAAATATTAATTTTTTATTCCAAGAAAAAAATACAAGTTTTAATATTAAAGGGGAATTTAAAAAGGAAGTGTGAAGAAGTTAAAAATAAAGGGAATATAAATCAGCTTAAATAGGGCCAAAAAATGATACATTTTTTAGAGGGAAAAGATAAAAATTGAAAAGATGATTGGGCGAAAATTTGTGAACATAAATATTTTAAAAATATAAAAACAACATGATTAATAGAAAAGTTTAAAAATAAATATTAAATATCTTTATAAAAATTGCGTTTCGGCGCAACACTCCGCGCAGAGAAAATGTTGAATAATTTGAAGAGTAAAAAACGTGTTAGGCAGTCTGAGTCGAATGACACCAAAATCAGCTGGATTGGACGATTTTTGACAAAGTTATGACCAACAGAATCTTCGCTGGAAAAACTGTTTTTGTGCTGCTACGGAGGGTAGGCCGGGCATGGTCTTCGCTACACGATGGCCGTGCTTCGCTGCGGTCGTGCTCGCTGCGCTCGCGGCGACCGTAGCGAAGCGGCGGCCGTCGTTCCGCTCGACATGCCCGGCTTCCTCCGCAGCGGCAAAAACTTTTTTCCGCGAAACCCTTGTGGAAGGGGCTAAAACAAACGGTCATAACTTTGTCAAATGACGTCTGATTTCATTGATTTTGGTGTCATTCGACTCAGCTCGATGAGCTCTTTCGAATGAGGTATAATTTGCATATTCGAATTTTTCACCCCCAGAAAACAGCTTGGTCCCCCCTATGGTTTTTTGAACTTTAGGGGTCTGTAACTCGGCTCAGAATTTTTTCCGCTGAATAATTTTGATGTCGTTCGACTCAGCTCACCGAGCTCTTTCGAATGAAATATAAAACGTCCGATTCTGAGCCTGATCCGGAAACTGTAGTTTAGCCCCGATATTATGGTTATTCTGACTCGTCTCTTTATTTTGAGTCGAATGGTATCAAAATTATTAAGTTCTGACATTTTAAACGAAGTTATGTTCAATTAAATACCCGTTAGTATAGACTTCTGTGTAGAAAATCGGCATCATAACTTTGTCCAAAGTTGTCGAAACTTAATAATTTTGATACCATTCTACTCTACTCGAATAGTCGTGATAGAATAGCTCTAAATTTTTAATTTCGAATTTTTACCCCTAATTCGACTTGGTCGAATCCGGGTCCGGGATTCGAAATAAACAGTTTCTAAACTCAAATTCGGACTCAGCACACTCGATTACCTACTGGTAACCCTCAAAAATATCAAAACAGCACAGCTTCCTAATTTTTTTCTCGGGACCAGTAAACTAGAAGATTACCAAGATTCTTAAATATTCTTGTGTAAAAAAATGATTATTTAATCCATTATTCTCCAATCACTTTAGTCAATTTTTCACTGAATTCGTTTCTTTCTTTAACACAGCTATAGAGATAAATTAACATGACCGTAGATTATAGATAATAGATTTAGATAAGACAAACAATTATTTGCCATAGGAAAATCAACTAATTAAATTTTATTTGATTTTATTTGTCAATTATTAATTGGATTACGGTATATACATTGATACTCAAATTTACGTCATCCCTTGCTTAGAAAAATCTTGCTTTAATGTGCGAGTAACAGTAATATAAAGTATTTACGTCTAAACGAGGATATATAACACTAGCACAGAGATTTGCATGTTACTAATGATTTACTTTATATAAAAAGCCACAAAATGCAAGAGTTATGACAAATTTTGATGTCTTTTACATTTCGATTTCTATTAAAATTAATTGAAGTTTTGAATATAATCCCTAACTCTTTCAAAAAGGACCAAACATCAATATTATTTCACTTGAAAATAAGCAATAAACTTTATTTTATTAAGTGAGAGTGACTCAAAATTAATTTGAAAAATTTAAGTTAAAGTGAAAGTCCGGGTCCATCTGATCGAGGTATTATGTAGTAGCTCCTCCCATTAACCAATAATTTAATATTTCAATTAAATATAAATCATTCCGCAGAAATAAGCTCACGTGAAAATGTTATGAATCATATTAATGCTTATCTCAACAAAGGGGACCAACCAAAACGACCCCAACCCAGCGCGTATCTGTTATTGAATGATATTGCTCCCCTTTGTTGAGATAAGCATTAATATGATTCATAACATTTTCACGTGAGCTTATTTCTGCGGAATGATTTATATTTAATTGAAATATTAAATTATTGGTTAATGGGAGGAGCTACTACATAATACCTCGATCAGATGGACCCGGACTTTCACTTTAACTTAAATTTTTCAAATTAATTTTGAGTCACTCTCACTTAATAAAATAAAGTTTATTGCTTATTTTCAAGTGAAATAATATTGATGTTTGGTCCTTTTTGAAAGAGTTAGGGATTATATTCAAAACTTCAATTAATTTTAATAGAAATCGAAATGTAAAAGACATCAAAATTTGTCATAACTCTTGCATTTTGTGGCTTTTTATATAAAGTAAATCATTAGTAACATGCAAATCTCTGTGCTAGTGTTATATATCCTCGTTTAGACGTAAATACTTTATATTACTGTTACTCGCACATTAAAGCAAGATTTTTCTAAGCAAGGGATGACGTAAATTTGAGTATCAATGTATATACCGTAATCCAATTAATAATTGACAAATAAAATCAAATAAAATTTAATTAGTTGATTTTCCTATGGCAAATAATTGTTTGTCTTATCTAAATCTATTATCTATAATCTACGGTCATGTTAATTTATCTCTATAGCTGTGTTAAAGAAAGAAACGAATTCAGTGAAAAATTGACTAAAGTGATTGGAGAATAATGGATTAAATAATCATTTTTTTACACAAGAATATTTAAGAATCTTGGTAATCTTCTAGTTTACTGGTCCCGAGAAAAAAATTAGGAAGCTGTGCTGTTTTGATATTTTTGAGGGTTACCAGTAGGTAATCGAGTGTGCTGAGTCCGAATTTGAGTTTAGAAACTGTTTATTTCGAATCCCGGACCCGGATTCGACCAAGTCGAATTAGGGGTAAAAATTCGAAATTAAAAATTTAGAGCTATTCTATCACGACTATTCGAGTAGAGTAGAATGGTATCAAAATTATTAAGTTTCGACAACTTTGGACAAAGTTATGATGCCGATTTTCTACACAGAAGTCTATACTAACGGGTATTTAATTGAACATAACTTCGTTTAAAATGTCAGAACTTAATAATTTTGATACCATTCGACTCAAAATAAAGAGACGAGTCAGAATAACCATAATATCGGGGCTAAACTACAGTTTCCGGATCAGGCTCAGAATCGGACGTTTTATATTTCATTCGAAAGAGCTCGGTGAGCTGAGTCGAACGACATCAAAATTATTCAGCGGAAAAAATTCTGAGCCGAGTTACAGACCCCTAAAGTTCAAAAAACCATAGGGGGGACCAAGCTGTTTTCTGGGGGTGAAAAATTCGAATATGCAAATTATACCTCATTCGAAAGAGCTCATCGAGCTGAGTCGAATGACACCAAAATCAATGAAATCAGACGTCATTTGACAAAGTTATGACCGTTTGTTTTAGCCCCTTCCACAAGGGTTTCGCGGAAAAAAGTTTTTGCCGCTGCGGAGGAAGCCGGGCATGTCGAGCGGAACGACGGCCGCCGCTTCGCTACGGTCGCCGCGAGCGCAGCGAGCACGACCGCAGCGAAGCACGGCCATCGTGTAGCGAAGACCATGCCCGGCCTACCCTCCGTAGCAGCACAAAAACAGTTTTTCCAGCGAAGATTCTGTTGGTCATAACTTTGTCAAAAATCGTCCAATCCAGCTGATTTTGGTGTCATTCGACTCAGCTCGATGAGCTCTTTCGAATGAGGTATAATTTGCATATTCGAATTTTTCACCCCCAGAAAACAGCTTGGTCCCCCCTATGGTTTTTTGAGCTTTAGGGGTCTGTAACTCGGCTCCGAATTTTTTCCGCGGAAAAATTTTGGTGCCATTCGACTCAGCTCGACGAGCTCTTTCGAATGACATATAAATCGTCCAATTCTGAGCCTGATCCGGAAACTGTAGTTAGGCCAATATCGGAATTTCGAATTTTTACCCCTAATTCGACTTGGTCGAATTAGGGTCCGGGGTTCGAAATAAGCAAATTCTAAGCTCAGATTTGGACTCAGCACACTCGATTACCTACTGGTAACCCTTAAAAATATCGAAATAGCACCGCTTCCTACTTTTTTTTCTCGGGACCAGTAAACTAGAAGATTACCAGAATCTTAATAAAAACTTATTATCTGAACGACAAATGTAATTAATTCAAAAACTTACTGAAATCTGGATGATAAAAAAGTTGAAATGCCATTAAACCAAAAGACCAAACATCGGACTTTATGGTCACCTAAATTTTTTAATATTGAACTTTCGAAAAAATTTATTAAGTACCGTTTTTATATATAAAGTTTAATCTAATACTTACAAGTCTGTTGTTATGTAACTCTGGAGCCATTAATTTTTCATTTAAATGTTGGAAATTAACTGGAGTATTTCTTGCTATTAAACCCTCGTGATTAAACAAAATAGAAGTATTAAAGTTTATCAATTTACACTCAATAACACTTTCATCCTCATTTTGCTCAAGAGACAACGAAATTTTCTTCCTTTACGTTCAAATGGATGCCATCTAAATTTTAAATTTTAAAAATAAATGTTATACAACTGGCGGAAATATATTCAAGGAAAAGTTGTTTATCTCTGACTCTAAATTCCAGCAAAATTAGTCGAAATAGTGACAACCTTGTCTTTAATTATTTTTCTTACGTTGATGAAATTGTTGCAGTGCTTGGGCTGCTCCTAAAAGAATTTTTGTAAGAAGTTCTTCATTTTCACGGGGTTTCATAATTCGACCACTTTCTCTATCTTTTTGATGGAAATACTCCCATAATGTTTTGCCACCAAGTTCTAATATAATATACATCTTTTGTTCATCACGTTTTAATTCACTAAAAAATTAAATAATTAAAATACAGATATTGTTCCCCGTTATTGGGTCTATTTCACAAATTTTTCTCACTTCAAGTTATTAGACAATGAGAAATAATTTACTGAAACGCGCTGTGAGAACTTCAACTTTTAACAATTTGCCCAATCAACACCAATAAAAGTTATCAATATACAAAACACATTCTAATTGTTTGATAAAGATAAATACTTACCATCCTTCCATTTTTATCAGATGATTTCTGTTATTTTGATCCAATCGATTAAAATAATTCAAAATTTCAATTTCTCTATTAATTCCATCGCGCATGTCAGTATCCATTACACTTACTTTTAAGGCAAAGCACTTATTTCTTCTAAGATTATATGCGTGATAAACCTTTAAAAATAAAAATTTTCTAAATTTAGAGAATAATTGCAGATTATTCGATGTTAATGATAGGACAATGTACCAAAGTTCGTAATACATATAGTACTTTGTATACATACTTGATATGGATATGGAGAATACGAGCAAAACTTAGACATTTCCAAAATAATCGGGAAACAACATCCCTCCCTAAATATAATTATAAAAATGGACAACAAACTTTGCCAAATCTACTCTTTCCAATTAGTTCGTTCTCATTAACTTTATAGTTAATGGAAGATATTTTCTTTGGTATGGTAAATTGGTTCAAATCATATTTTTCACATTGACATTTGCCTTCGAGCTTTGTAGAGCTTCCAACGCACCCACCAAGAGCTCCTTTTTCAAAAATAATTATTATTTTATTTTCAGGTTAATAATAATTTTATTAAATTTCTTTAAATTAGCTACAATTAATAGTACAAAAGATCGAATTCTTGTAAAAAATAACTGCGAATCGGAAAATGATGTTGGAGAGACTAGAGGACCGGAACAAATAAACCTTACCATACAGATAAAAGTCTAACTAGATAGATAAAATACATAATATTGGACGTGAGGGTAAATGTACAGCTCGCTGTACACTCGTCCGCAAAAGGCATTCTGCAAAAAGGCATTTTTTGCTGCATTACTCCTTTCCTTCTCCTTAAAATGATGGGTTGACAGTTTGGCGCAGCAAGGAGAAGGGGCCTTGGAGTTAAACGAAACAAAGAAGAATTTGGATTTAAAAATTAAATATATAAACGATACATATGGTGTGTAACATAATTATAAAGGAACCCATATTTTCGATTATATCTCGAGTTTTTCTGGATGAATTGGGTTGAATTTTATATATGTGATAAAACACCCTATTTTGGCATAACATGCAAAAAATGAAGCGGCTTTATCAAAATTTAAATTTTATAAGATTTTTTTCTAAAATTTTGGTGTAACATAATTATAAAGGAAGTAAAAATAATTTAACTAAATATGGTAGAAAAAATCCACAAAAATTCTTGTGAACATAACTATCAATATAGATAAGAAATACAAAAGAAATGAAGTTCTGATGTACTTCCATCATCGAGATATTGAAACCCGAAAATCAACGGAAAACCGGGGTAGATGTCTTTAAAAAATATTTTCGACCCCTGACAGGTTAAATAAAAATTTCATTTTGGACTATTTGAAAGCCTTTGAAATTTGCTACAAGATAGCATTAATTTTATTTTCCGAAAAAAATTATACATAATTAAATATTCAAAAATTAATAGCCACCTTTATTAAAAGCCAAATTAATAGCCACCTTTATAAATAGCCACCTTTATTTAGCCACCTTTATTTAAAGCCAAATTAATAGCCACCTTTATAAATAGCCACCTTTATTTAAATGACCTCTCCAATTGGATGAAATTTTTTGGGGTATTGTAATTAAAATAGTAGCGGCTATTCAATTAAAATAAATACGGTAAGTTAGATTTTTAAATCCAAAGTCTATAGATTCTTTGCTTCGTTTAAATCCAAGGCCCCTTCCCTTTGCTGCGCCAAACTGTCAACCCATCATTTTAAGGAGGAGTGAATGCAGAAAAATGCCTTTTTGCACTATGCCTTTTGCGGACATGTGTACAGCGTGCTGGACATTTACCTGACGTGAGTTAGTTGAGGGGAGGCCGTTTCCAAATCTCTAAAATTGAGTTCAACTACTGAACAATGCGGAAAAATAAATTCAATCTCGAATTCATCCCGATAACAAAAAAAACTGTGAAATATATTGGGAACGAGATTCTTTTCATTATTTACATTTTTCATAAATTCCTATCTCTAATTTACCTTTAAATAAATATTGTAAACCCAATACAAATTGCAGAAGCAATAATAATTTTTCTCGAATTTTCATTGTTATATTTAACTGAAAAATTTTTACATTAAATAAAGTTTTTTTTCAATTTAAACATAAAAGATATAGTTAAAATTATATTTCAATAAAAGTAAATTACGTGGAAAACTCTAAAATATTTCAAGACTTAAATAAATGATTTGTAGAAAAATATAAAATTAAAAATAATTGTAGTCGTCTTAATGGAGATATTTATATACTCGTGAATGGGAATTTAGAATGCACTTTTATGATTTAAAATATACCAATTAATCTTAAACATACGATTCCTACGATTTTATGTATATTTTAATATAATACCTTCCCTCAATAAGGGAATATGTCGAGTGATTGCTTAGAAAGTCTTTGAATAAATTTTCCCTCATTAATTTAAACAATTAGCCAAGTCACAAGTTAAAGAAAATTTTAAAATAAATTTTTATAAAGAATTTATATTTATTTTCCCTAAAATAATTTTAAAAAATTTAAGAGCAAATTTAAATTTAACAAATTTAAAGTTTTGCAATTTAATGAGGATTGATACTGACATTATAACCTCATTACGGATTGAGGATATTAAACCGGAATAGACTCATTTTTAGCGCCGCTGGCGACAATATATGAAGCTGTAAGGCTTTAGGTATTTTCTTTCTTTTCCACTCACAACTTTTTTTTCGCTTAAATATTTGCTTTACCAATATCTCGCATATTTATAAGAGGGTCAAAATTTATCTTACGGTCTCAAGAACAGAAAATTGCATAGGATTAAAATTCGTGATAACCTGGCCGATCGAGATCTCGATCACGGCCATCTCTTTGCTACAAGTTAGCATTAATTATATAAGTATTTTCCGAAAAAATGTACCTGTAAGCCTAATGTTATAAAATTTCTTGTTTTAGAAAATATTTTGCTTCACCAATAGAAATCTCCCAAACGCCCCCCAAAAGGTGATGAAAATGAAACTTATAAACATAACTCTAGCAAAGAGATGGCCGTGATCGAGATCTCGATCGGCCAGGTTATCCCGAATTTTAATAAAATTCAATTTTACTGTTTTTGAGACTGAAAGATAAAACTCGGTCGCGGTTTTAATGATCTCGCTCAAAAGTGGGATTGAATCACTTTGCAACTCTTTCTTATCATAAATATGCGAGATATTGGTAAAGCAAAATATTGAGCGAAAGAAAGTTGTGAGAGGAAAAGTAGGAAAATACCTAAAGCCTTACAGCTTCATATATTGTCGCCTGCAGCGCCAAAAAGGAGACTATTCCGGTTTAATATACTCAATCCTTAATGAGGTTATCATGTCTGTATCAATCTCATTTGATTTCACAACTTTAAAGTTGTTAAATTTATGTTTGCTCTTAAGTTTTTTAAAATTAATTTAGGGAAAATAAATATAGATTCTTTATAAAAATTAAAAATTTATTTCAAAATTTTCTTTACATTTGTGACTTATTTAATAGTGGTAAATTAAAAAGGGTAAATTACTTCAAAGATTTTCTAAGCAATCACACGACTTATTCTCTTATTGAAGCAAGGAATCATCACATTGTATTAAAATATACATTAAATCGTAAAAATCGTATATTCTAGAATAATTCTGTACATTTATTATCATAAAAGTGCACTGTAAATTCCCATTCACGAGTAAATAAATAGCTTAAATAAGACGACTACAATTATTTTTAATTTTATATTTTTTAAAATAAGGGCAGCTGGGCTGTGGCTTTTTAACTCCTTCAAATTTTATGTCAATCGTGCAAAAATAAAGGAAATTTTTAAGATTTTTGCTAAAAAACCTAGAATAGGTTCAAAAAAATTGAAATAGGTTGCAAATAGGTTTTAGGTCCAAAAATTCCGAAATAGGTTTTAATAGTTCTAATAAATAATTATTATTTCGACCCAAAAGAGTTATTTGTGTTAAAAAAATTTGATAAAAATTTTTTATTGTAATTTTTACATTTATTCTTTGTTTCATCAGCAGAAATTTAATATATCTTGTAATTACAGTGTGTTAAGAAATTATAACCCCCCTTGAATTTTTTGAGTTTTTTACCTTCCCGATGTCGGATTGTTCTGAAATTTCTGTAGTAGTGTAGTAATGTATATTAAATAATATTTACAAAATATCTTTAAAAATTTCTGATCTCAGACTTTTTTTGGACGTTTTTTTCAAAAAATCAGTGTTAATAAATTATAACCCCCCTTTAAAAAAATTTTTTTAACGCATGGAATATCTCTACAAAAATTTTTCTGAACATATCTACCAATATAGATAAGAAATACAAAAGAAATGAAGTTCCTATGTATTCCCATCATTGAGATCTCGAAATCCGAAAATCAACGGAAAATCGGGGTAGACGTCTTTAAAAAATATTTTTGACACCTTACAGGTGAAATAAAAATTTTATTTTAGGCTTATCTGAAAGCCCTTTAAATTTGCTACAAGATAGCATTAATTTTATTTTCAGAAAAAAATTCGCTTATAAGAAACTATGAGTTTAAATAATAGGTTAAATTTCCATCAATTTTTGGGGGCGTTTGAGTGATTTCTATGACTTGAAAATTTATCACTTTGTCTCTCTACGGTGAATTTTTTCTATATAATGAGATAAAAACTATCTTGTAGCAAATTTAAAGGGCTTTAAGATAAGCCTAAAATAAAATTTTTATTTCACCTGTAAGGTGTCGAAAATATTTTTTAAAGACGTCTACACCGATTTTCCGTTGATTTTCGGATTTCGAGATCTCAATGATGGGAATACATAGGAACTTCATTTCTTTTGTATTTCTTATCTATATTGGTAGATATGTTCAGAAAAATTTTTGTAGAGATATTCCATGCGTTAAAAAAATTTTTTTAAAGGGGGGTTATAATTTATTAACACTGATTTTTTGAAAAAAACGTCCAAAAAAAGTCTGAGATCAGAAATTTTTAAAGATATTTTGTAAATATTATTTAATATACATTACTACACTACTACAGAAATTTCAGAACAATCCGACATCGGGAAGGTAAGAAACTCAAAAAATTCAAGGGGGGTTATAATTTATTAACACACTGTATTTTATTATTTCAAGTTTTTAAAATTTAATATTTTATTTTACATGGGTAGCGCGCCAAACCTAACTTTGCTTAAGGGCGGTTGTTTTGAATTTTTGCTACCAGTTGTTGTGATTTTGTGTGTCTAATTAATCGCTTAACATTGATTAGTCTTACTTAAAAATTTAGCTTTTAAAGTTGAAAAATTATTTTTTAACTTTAAATAATAAAAAATAAAAGTTGAAAACAAACTTTTATTTTTATGATGATGCCAGTGCTATTTTATTTAGTCTAAACAATAAAAGTTGGGTTTATATAAGAAGAAGATTCATCTTAAAAAAGGCTATTTCATTGTTTTGCTTAACACAGCCCGTGAACCGGTTATTATATAAAATGCGTTTTTTGAGTTCTCGTGATTTAGCTCTAAACCAGACTGGATTTACCATGAACTTGTTATATTTGCAATGAAATTATATATTTTACCATAAAATTTTATAAAATAAACGGTTCCCTGACTACGCCAAACAATTAAAAAATTAACATTGAAATCGTTTTTTTCTTAAAATAGATCTTCGTCATATATTCCAACTTTTATTGTTGAAACTATATAAAATAACACTGGTATCATCATGAAAATAGAATTATCTTTTTAAAATTTCATTTTTTATTATTTAAAGTTAAAAATTAATTTTTCAACTTTAAAAGCTTAATTTATAAGTAAGATTAATCAATGCTAAGCGATTAATTAGAGCGTGATCGAAATTTCGAAACAGCTCTAAGGCCCTCATTGCCTTCCCTATAATGATAGACTAATCCATAGTGGTATTGCCTTAAAGTGAAAACAACTATTTAAATAATATTATTCTACTCTTTAATCTTTTCATTTAATTAAAAAATTAAAATAAATTAATTTAAATTATTTATTATTTTGTTATATGGTAGGGGGATGGAAAAACCGAAAAGTTTTAAAAAAAACCGAAAAAAAACTAATAGAAGAAATTTGTCATTTTTTGGACAAACTTCTCCGTGGTTAGGACAACCTTCATTAATTTTTTCCATCATGAATCACTAAATATGAGCAAATGTAATATTAATTTTGTGACATAAGTGTTTGGAGGGATTGTTTTTGTGGTATATTGCGGAGATTTGGGGATTTGGAAATATATCTGAATATTTAGGGGATATTTTTAAGTATGTATTCTTTAAGTGGTCTTTAGTATCTTAAGTTAAGCTATCTTGAGTTTAAAAAATTAATATAAAGCCACTGGTGAGGATTAATTTGGGATCGGAATTGAACGAAATCGTTATCGAGATTTAGAATAATGGTATAATACCATCTGAGTAACGGCATCAGCAAAATCGGTACCTTTACTACTTATAGAATATTGGACAAATTTTGTAAGACTTGTAGATATGATTTACACTTTTCAAATAATGCATGTCTAGAAACTAAACATTAAATATAGAATTTTAATACAAATTTTACAATCATCGATACATTAATTAACCATATTTGGTTAATGTCCGACGCAAATGAATTTCTGCAAAAAAATACCCTAAAAATTAAATTTTTAGATAAAAGAGAAAATGATACTAAAAAACTCTCTAATCCTCTATACAGTAATATTCTCGTTTTGTGGGTTTGCTTCAATAGAAGGAATGTACCATGTCGAAGGATTAAACAAAGGGAAAGGTGATTTCGTTTAAATTGTTGTAAAAACTTTTTATCAGTTCTTACATTTTTGTTAAATACATATATGGATTCGTTAATATTACATTGATAAATTGGGGTTTTAACATAAAACAGCTTCTCTTATTCATACATTTGCGAAAATCTGTATAAATTTAATTTTAAGGTGTATCAACTTCAAATGATAATCAACATGCATGTGAATTTGACCGAGAAAAATTGGAGAAAATTTCCCTAATTGTGAAGGATTTTGATGGTAATGATTTCAAATTGAAATATACGACTGATGATTACGGCTTAATTGGGACTGGTTTATATAGCAAAGCAAGTTTTTAAACATAATAATATGCATTCTAGCGACATTTTTTTAATTTATATATTGTTATTTAACATTGCCAAAAACTTAGACATTCATTTTTAATTTAATAAAATGCCTTATATGTATAGAACCGAACCCTTATGCCTAAAATTATTTAAATAATTAAATTTTTATTCAAATCGTTTTAAAGGTTTACCACGCACATTTGATTGGCGAAAATAATACTTTTACTTGTGTGGCTTTAAAAGATACAACTTCTCATAAAAATGAACTTGTTGTTTTTCAATATTTAAATCGGATTGACTATTTCGAAAGGAATCATCTCATTAAAATGATTGCACAGTAAGTATAAATAATAGAGCTGTCCGAGACCGAAATTTTTCCAAGACACAAGACCCAAGACAAAATTTTTTCCAAGACCAAGACTCAAGACCAAAACTCCAAGACTCAAGACCAAAAATCAAGACCAAATCTTTAAATCCCATAGGTCAAATTTTTGGTTTATTTTTTGTTATTTTGATGCGATCAGTCAACTTCAGCACAATTATCTATAATTTCGAAAAATTTATGCGAAATTCAAAGAATTTCGGGGAATTTATTCGAGTGGAAAATCAATAAAATAGGTTATTATTTCAGAGGATTTGGGTGGATTAACGGGATATTAGTGATTAAGAGGGATTGCCGTGGGATTTAGTGAATACGAGGGATGTCGTGGGATTTCACGTCTGGAACGCCAAGGTAAAGCCAAAATTTTGGCGATACCCAACGTTAGCCCCCCCCCCCCCATTGGAAATCGACCCCCTGGCTACGCCCTTGGATTAAGGAAGATATCGAGGTTTAAAGGGGAATCTAAGTGGATTAAGAGGGATCAAAAGCAATAGTATGAAATTGGAGGACCAGGGTGATTAGGTGATGATGGCTGCGGATATCCATCCTCTATTTTATCCCTATCTTTTTGCGCGCATGCGAAAATTTGTACAATTTTGGAAGGCCAAGAAGCCAGAATTTTTCATTTTCCAGCGCCGCAGGCGAAAACTTTGGGAATTATGAAGGCCGAGAAGCCAAAAATCTTCCTTTTCCTGCGCCGCAGGCAAAAATTTTGAGAATTTTGGAAGGCCGTGTGCCAAAAAATTCACTTTTTCAGCGCCGCAGTCGAAAATTTTTTTAATTTTGGGACTCAAGAAGCCAGATTTCTTCCATTTTCTGCGCCGCAGGCGAAAATTTTGAGGATTTTGGATGGCCAAGCACTAGGTCCAAAAAGGCCAAAAAACCAAGACCAAAAAATAAAACCAAGACAAGACCAAGACAAATACTCCAAGACCAAGACCAAGACCGAAAAAAAACCAAGAAAAGTCTTGGTTCCAAGACCAAGACCAAGAGTCTCGGACAGCTCTAATAAATAATATTGAAACATTTGATCTGAAATCACCCCCTATTTAATAAACCACGCCGCCTACTGCACAGCCTGAGGAATTAAATAGCTATAAGATATACAATACTATAAACACTTTTTATAAAAGTGTAAAAAATGAGGAAAAAATTTTGAAAAACGGAAAATTTTTTAACGAATATTTTTAGTATTTTGGCTATAACTTTATGGCCAGAAAGGTGGAAAGCATCTACTGGAACACCTCCAGAGTATGCGCTATCCAATGAGTTATAATGGTTAATTATAGTAACATTCCTCAGAATTCATAATTATTAGAGTTATAATAAATTATTAGAAGTAGATATATCATGTTGCATTAACAAAAGATAATTGTTATTTCGTAACAAGTAATTGTGCAAATGGCACGACGTTTCGACAAAGGACTTTTCGACAATGGATTTTTCGACAATAAATTAAAATTTTATAAAATGATTTAAAAATAACAAATATTGTCATTTTAATCAGCTAGATGATATGGGGAACGAAACTAATGAGTACCACCGATTGTTTACTGACGTTTGATTCAATACCGCCGTTTACTTTTAGGATTTATGCGCTGCTGGCAAAAATTTTTAAAATTTCAGTATACCATAAATATTTCTGAAAAATTTTTAGTGGAAAAACTGCTAGAAGGTATGGACTTGTTTTAGAACTTGGAGGAAAGGATTTACAAGATTATTATTATGAAAGAGATCCACAGGATGGAGAACGATTGCCAAGATCTAATGAACCAGTTCTTATTGAAATTATAAAAGGAGCAGCCCGAGCACTCGCACAATTCCATAAATGTATTATAACTACGTTTTATTTTAAACAAATATTATAAAATTCAGTTGGAGGCCATGGTGATATTGGCTACTATAATTTTGTTGTTTCTCGTGATCAAGCTCCAGACTCTGGTGTAATTGATGTTAAATTGATTGATTTTGAAATTTCTAAACTTTATGAGGTAGAGAAAAGTACTTATTTACAAATTTAATAACATTTATCAGGGAAATGAAAGAGATATTATTGAAAAATTGCAAAGAGATGACGTTTCTGATTTCGGTAAAATGGTTTATGAGATATTCAATGAACAGTATCATAAAGGTTAATATTCACTGATTTTCCTTTATTCTTACTAAGAGCTTTATTTGTATCCGAAATATTAAAATTACAAGGGATTTTGAGTCATTTAAGGAGATTAATCAAATAATCAAATAATATGGAATGATAAAGGAATATTTTTAATTTTGAAGATTTAAAAGTAATATTTTAGGCATACCAAAAAATTATGAATGCAATCCTGACTCAAAATTGGATCGTGTTATAAAGGTAGAAATTATGCTAGGACATAAACATTTAACTAAACATAAACCGAAAACGGATTATTTACGAAAAGGCTCTATCCGAATGGAATGTCGGAATCCAATTTTCCCATCTTATTAAAAATGGTTTTTATAATTTTATATAAATCTGGTAAATATTTGCAGGCTTGTATTCAGAAAGAACCGATTGATCGTCCAAAAATTGATGATATTCTCAAATTTCTGAATGAGGATATTACTCATTTTGCTTACGAGCTTCGTGAGATTGAGAAAAAAACTGGAAAAAAGCCGAAAGAAGAAGAAAAAAACGGTAAAGGTAAACGTTCTGAAATTAGCGGCAAAGGTAAACATGGTGGGAAAAAGGAGAAGCATCTAAAACTTGGTTAATCTTTCGACTTTCTTATAGAAAACTTTGGTGATTAACATTTCTGAATCAGTCTATTTTTAAAATTTATTAAAACTTTAAACTATTATTATCAAAGTAATTAAGGCTAGTATAGTTAATTAAATTATTTTTTCAAAATAGGAAAGCAATGAAACATACAAAAATATTTTTTAGTTTGGATTGAAACATTTAGGATGGGTTTCTATTCTTACTTTTGATATTTCGTCTATGTTTCCATAGTTGGCTTATATTTAATATTTTTAGTTATTTCGACAATAATCCTTATTTTTAAAATTTTACACAGTTTCCGTTCATAAATTTTGATTTCCTACTTCATAATTTTCAAATTTTGAATCCAGATTATTTTTGAATAATAGATATTAATTCCAAACAAATTTATTATTTTGCTAGCCTTAATGATAGTATCTAAAAATTAAAGTTTTACATTTTTTGGCATAATCGTCACCCTTTATTTAAAAGTTTATCATTTATGATTAGTGTGCGGATTTTTATTGAAAAACGACTTTGTATGAACAAGCCTTGACTGACCATTGTCTGACCCTTTAGTTCGAGTAGAAGAAATGCATAACTGACCAGTAATAGGTGTTAGAGGTCGGCAAAATCGCACTTCCGGGATCCCGAGTCGGGATTTTTTTTCTTAACAGAGGCCGGGACGGGATCCCGAGGGATAAATCCCGAAAAAATCCCAAATTTCAAAAATCCCGAAAATAATTACCCGGGATCCCGCCCGGGATTCGGGATTTTTTAAAAAATAAAAAATTTAAAATTTTTATAAATAAAGTGCATCAAAATACTGCAATTTATATGTAAATAATATTAAATTTGTAAAAATCTAATAGATTTAGAGGGATATCGGTGGCTTAACCACTAGGTACCTTGATAAAATCCCACTATATACTAATCCATCCACTTTACCTCCGATAATACCTCCAAATCTCTCCATTTGCAGCGCCGCAGGCGAACATTTTGAGAATTTTGGAGCATATGAAGCCAGATTTCTTCCATTTTCAGCGCCGCAGGCGAAAATTTTTAAAATTTCGAAGACCGTAGGCTAAAATAATACACTTTAACAGCGCCGCAGGCAAAAATTTTGAGAATCACTAGAGCAAGACATACTTTGGATATGCTAATTTAAAAATCCCGAAAATTATAAATTTTGTCAGGGATCCCGAGTCGGGATTTTATTTTTTAACCGATGCCGGGACTGGATCCCGAGGGATAAATCCCGAAAAAATCCCGGATCCCGAATGATCCCGAAAATCAAAAAAATCCGGGATTTCGGGAGCGGGATCCCGGAAAATCCCGTCGGGATCCCGTCCCGCGCCGACCTCTAATAGGTGTAATGATAAATTGGGCAGACAGTGGTCAGTTCGCGGGCAGGGTCGCTTCAGTGATTTATTTGAATAAAAATCCACACACTATATATTATTGGTTTTATTTATTTTAAAAGTATTTTTGGAAGTATTTTAAAATTTAAATTGAGAATTTTTCAAAAAATTATCTTCTATATTATGTAAAAATTTGTGCTTCAACGGATATACAAAATGCTTTTGATTTTAAACTGATCGAGATATGGTTATTTATTTGATCACGTTGAAGCACTTCAATTCCCCATTTTAGTTTATAGTCAAATCGAGAAAAAGAAAATGTTTGTTGCACTTTTCGTAAATACTCTAATATTAAAAGGTTGACAAGGGTTATTGCTTTTAAAGTATATCCATCTTAAAAATTACGTAGAAATGAACTCAAAAATGTTCAAAAATATTAAAAGTTTAATTATTGGTTATCTATTTATTGGAGTATTTACGATAAAATGGTTTTGTGGGTTTTAATTTAAAGAAATTTTGTGGTATTGGGTGTTTACAAATCGAATATTTTTATAATGTTTATCATTCGATTTATGTAAATACATTAGTTTTTACTAATTTAAATTAAATACCTAAAACCTCAAAACCATTCATTTATTTTGTTATTTTATCTTTTTTTGTCTTTTTTCTTATTGGTGCTAATTTATACTGATATTGTCATTATAAAATGCTGTTATGGACCGTACTTATTTAATAATTACCTATTCTAAGTAATAGGTCCAACTTCCACGGCCCAACTTCTTAATAGACGAGTAATTAACCAAGAACATAAGGTATAATGGCACCAAAACTAATTTTCGTTTTTTTCTATATTTGGCAATATTCAAACATATTTTCATCATTTCTTTCAATTTATATACTTTAAATCTTTTAAAATTATTCATCAAGATTAACTAGAAATATTTTAAAACATGTATTTTAATTATTATATTTCCTTCTATTTCTGTTTAATTTAAAATTATTTTCAAGTATAAAGTGCAACATCCAAAACTCGTTTTTAATTAAAAAGTCATTTATTTTAGTTTCTTATGGAAGAATGGTCGTTTTTTTCACTTAGAAATTCAGGTTCCCTGGGATTTCAGGGAAATTATTTTTTTATTTTATAGACAAGGATTTTTCTTTGTTTTAGATTAAAGGGTCTAGCATTTTAACTTCTCATAGGCTTCGAAAACAAGGAGTTAATTACTCACAAAATAGTAAAAATTATAATTTAAATATATTTTCTGAAATTAAATTTTTTTATTTAATTTAATTGAGAATACGAAAACAGTAGGATTAGTTGAATTAGAAATATTAAAATACATGAAATATTAAAATATAATTCTTCCCATAATGAGTTTATGCAGGTTATGTGATAAATTTTACAAATTTAGTAGAAATAGTTATGAAATTAAAAATAACATAATAATACGTTAATATTTAGTTCAAATTATAACCAATTGCTCCACAACATTTGAAATAATATTTTAAAATTTTGGTTAGTTTCCTAAACATATCGTAATTTTTATAAAAATTCTCGGACAGTATTTGGATACATTGTTAAGGAAAATTTAATTAGTTGTGTAACAAGAATATAAAATTTTTAGAATTTGTCTATAAATATTCTCCAGATAAACTCCAGATTGTAGACGAAGCACTTTATGTGTATATGCCATTCTAGTTTGATTATCAGTGTTTAAAATGTGCGTAATTGACAGACTTTCTCCCTTTTTCAATTTCACTCCATTTTTGGTAGTATATTCGAATAAGATAAAGAGAAGTTTATTTTTTCTAACCTCACTAAATACAGAGTAACATTTTCGTTTTTATCATTTTCATTAAATTATTAAACAAACTAGACACCGGACCGTGGATTCTAAAATGCTAGCTTGTTTAGTTATTGGCATATATCTATAACATTTCTTCTCTTTGTAATGTCTCGCATTTGATTATTGTACCATGGGGAGATGGAGTGAAATTTAAAAGGGATAAACTCATACTCAAATTAAACTCATACTCAAATAGGAATGAGGACGGTATAAACATAAAGTACCAAAATAACAAACAAAACCAAAAAGTGCTAAGTAAAGTCGCAATAATAAAAAAACATTTAACCCACGGTGAATTTTAAATAATTTTTTACAATAGTTTAAGGGAACCATAACTTTGTTTATATTTAAATAATAGAATTGAGGTTAATAGAGACGTCAAAGACAAAAAAATTCCCAGGAATAATAGAAAATTTCATTTAAAGCACGAATTTTGTTTTTTCCATAGTTAAGATATTTTATACCTTGATGCGGCGAAGTCCCAAAAATTCAAAATTAACGAGACCCCATTAAAAATCAAATTTTTGGTACTAACTAGCGGAGGGGGTCGCCCTTCTGGCGCGCCCCTTCCGCTAGCTAAATTCTAAACATTACATAAGCTTAAATTAAAACACCTCATAGATAAAACTTACTCGTCAACTATTAACTTTAATTCAACTATTAACAATGACTAAACTATTAACTTAGACTTTCAGCTTCCAACTATTAACTATTAACATCTCTTTACTATTAACTATCAATTTTCACTATTAACTATTAGCAATGATTCGACTATTAACTAAGATTTTTAACTTTCAATTATCAATATCTATGTCAACTATTAACTATCAATTTTCAACTATTAACTATTAACAGTGATTAAACTATTAACTAAAACTTTCAATTTTCACAATCAACTATTAATATCTATTTCAACTATAAACTATTAACCTACTTTCAAATATTAATATACAAATATTAACCAACTTTCAAGAATTAATTTACAACTATGAACTATTAACCACCCTTCAAATAGTAATTTTGAACTATTACTATCAACTATTAACAACACTAACTATAAGCTATTAACAACCCTTGTTACTTAACCGTTGTCAGACTCTTATATCTCAGTCATTACCGCTTTTTTCTCACCCATTGTAGGACCGTTTTCTCAAGACTATTGAACGACTATTTTCTCTTTCCTATTGACGGGATCTTTTATCTTGTATATTGGCGAACCCTTTTCTCAAGCCATTTGACGGACACTTTTCTCTTGCTTATTGCTCGAAATCTTTTCTTCCCAGCATTGTCAGACCCTTTTCACCCAGTTACAGGACCGTTTTCGCTTACCATTATTTCAACCATTTCCAGACCATTTTCACGCAGTTATGGGACCTTTTTCGCTTACTTCCAACCATCGCCATATTCTTTCCACCCATTTACGGGACCCTTTTCGCTCACCATTATTTCAACCATTTCCAGACCCTTTTCACCCATTTATGGGACCCTTTTTGCTCACCGTTATTCCGACCATTGCCAGACCCGTTTCACCCAGTTACGAGACCATTTTCGCTTACCATTATTACAACCATCGCCATATTCTTTTCACCCATTTTCGGGACCTTTTCGACCACCATTATACCAACCATTACCAGACCTAATTCACCCAATTAAAACCTCACAATAAAACAAACTGTTGGACACTAACTTTGTTAAATAAATGATCGCTTTGTTTTTGAATCTAAAAACTATTTCCAAATAAAACCAATTTAAAAAACAAAAAAATCAATCAAAACAAATCCTAAATATAATTAACAAACAAAAAAATTTAAAAAAATCCAAAAAAAGAAAAACAACTTCTAAAAAATTCACATTTTTTCTTTTCTTCTCTAAATACACACTATTTTCTTTTTTGGGATATTTTGTCATTTTTAAACAAAAAATAAACACAACGCCAAACACATCAAAATTCAAAGCTGTGGACAAACAAACAAACAAAGCATTCTAAAATTATATATAGGATTTAAGCCAGTTCTGGGAAAGATTTAATTCTTCATTTTTTATTCTATCTAAAGAAATGTGTAAATGCATGAGAAGGTCGAAACCCTTAACAAATTTCGAAGATATGAAAGAAAACCCATGGACAACCAAGAATCTGTAACGTCTCTAGTTTTTAATATACATACCTAAATAGTAGGAAATAAAAGCCCGGATAACACATAATTTTCATCAATTTTAAATTTTCCTCAATTTGAGCACAATCGTGCTCGACTACTTCTAGCACGACGACTTTCGTAATGAAAATAGTCGCATTCGTTTTTCAGAAAACTAACAATAGCATTCATAGATGGACGATTATTTGGATCATCTTGGAAGCAGGCCTGAAATTTTTGTAAATATTTATATCAATTCATTCATTTTGCTAATTCTTGTAATAATTAATCTTGTCAATAAATAGTTAATGCGATTTGAGAATAGTGAAGCCAATCCGTATCGAGATTGTGAGTGAAAAATATTTTTGGTATCGGTTTGCTAAGTATAGGTTTCAGCATATAACGTAGTATTTAAAGGTCGGGATTTTATAATAGCTGAAAGAATTTTAAATTAAATAAAATGCCGATACTTAAACCCGATGTCGGGCATTTAATTGCTAGTGCAACGTTCATAGAAAAGCTTAATAATATTATACAATTTACCTTTATAAGTTGATCCAAGCGCGTATATTTTATTGAATGATATTGCCCTCTTTTGTTGAAATAAGCATTAATTGTATCCTTAACATTGCCATATCGATGAATTCCCGCTGAATTATTTATTTTTAAAAGAAATATTAAATTTTTGATCACTGGGAGCAGCTGCTACATAATAACCTCAATTTTTTAATTAATTTGGTTTCACTCTCTCTTAAACAAGCCATAGTTTAACATCAGCCTCTTATTTTAATCTTTTGAAAGCGAGAGAGTATATCAAAATTTCAATAGAAATCGAAATGTTAAGTTATCATCAAAATTTGTCATAACTCTCGCTTATGAGTTAGTATTGCGAGTGGTTAGTACATATTAGTGGATTTGGATCAACGATGTCACCACGTTCACAGATGGCATTTAAATCCACCTTAATCCATGTAAATCACTTATATTCATCTTAGTTCTCATAAATCCACTGATATCATTCATGATCCCCAATTTCTCTTGAGCCTTCGCATTATCAATACAAATCCCTTGTTATCTCTGCAAATTACTATAACACATGTATTACCGATATACATACTTCTATCACTCCAAATCTACCGATACCCTTAACCCCTCATGATCGGAGAATTAGAAATGATATATCACAATTAATAAATCACACCCAAATTCTCAACATCCCTTTAAGAATAAACATCCCTTTAAGAATCAATATTTATCAGCGCTTTATCGAAAATTTTGAAAGGTTTCGAAGGCCAAGGACCCAGATTCTTAAATTTTGAGTGCCGGTTTCAATTTATGTAAATAATTGAAAATCCCGTAAAATTGAAAAAAATTCCCAAGATCTCGGAGCGTGATTACATGTCAAAGGTTCGACCGGCTTCGTAACTCAAGAAAATTCGTTTTCCGTGCAAAACCAAGGATTCCGGGACGGGATCTCGCAAAATTCCGTGTGTGCTCCCGTGCCGTGCAGACCTCTAATGTAAATAAAAATTTGTTGTCAGCATGACAAATTTAACTAATTTAAAAATTTACTGAAATATTGAAGATAAAAAAGCTGAAATGCCATTAAACCAAAAGAATAAACATCTGACTTTTTGGTTACCTAAAAGTTTTAATATTTGATTCTCGAAAAAATTTATTAAGTACCGTTTTATATGTATATACTTTAATCTAAAACTCACACGTCTGGTATCATCTTCTTGTACCTCTGGAGCCATTAGAGTTTTATTCAAATATTGAAAATTAACTGGAGTATTAGTTGCTATATTACCCTCGATATTTAACAAAACGGAAGTATTAAAGTCTATTAATTTACACTCAATAACACTTTCATCCCGACTTTGCTCAAGAGAGACAACGAAATTTCCTTCCTTTATGTCCAAATGGATGCCATCTAAATTTTAAATTTTCAAAATAAATGTTTAAGCTAGCGGAGTTATTTTTCTTAAGCCCAGTTATTTTTTCTTACGTTGATGAAATTGTTGTAGTGCTTGGGCTGCTCCTAAAAGTATTTTTGTAAGAAGAACTTCATTTGCTTTAGTTATTAGCATTATTAAACGTTGACCAGATTCTTCAATTTTTTGATGAAAATAATTCATTAATGTTTTTCCACCAAGTTCTAATACAATATACATCCTTTGCCCATTATCTTTTAGTTTACTAAATAATAAAATATTTAATTGAAATACAAATATTGTTCACCGTAATTGGGTCTATTTCACACATTTTTATAAAAGTTATCCGACAATATGAAATAATTTACTGAAATACGCTGTGAGAATTTCAACCAATTTGCCTAATCAACACAAATACAAGTATCAATATGTATGGAAAACAAATTCTAATTGGATGATAAAGATAAATACTTACTGTCCTTCCATTTTTATAATATGATTTCTTGCATTTTGATCCAATGCATTAAAATAATTCAAAATTTCAATTTCTCTATTTACTCCATCGCGCTTGTTAATATGCATTTCACTTACTTTTAAGGCAAAACACATATTTTTTCGACGATTATATGCGTGATAAACCTTTAAAAATAAAAAAATTTTAAATCTAGAGAATAATTTCATGTTATTCGATGTTAATGATAGAATAATGTACCAAAGCTAGTATATTGTACCTACTTGTACCTATATTTGTACCTATTATAATTACCTAATATAATTGTACCTATTGTACCTGCTTGTAATTATTATGGAGAATACAAGCAAAAAATAAGACATTTCCAAAATAATCGGGAAACAACATCCCTCCCTAATCATGATCATAAAAATTGACAACAAACTTTGCCAAATCTATTCTCTCCAATTAGTTCGTTCTCATTAACTTTTAAGTTAATGGAAGATATCTTTTTTTGTACGTTAAATTGGTTCAAATCATATTTTTCACATTGACATCTGCCTTCGAGTGTTGTAGAGCTTCCACCGCACCCGCCAAGAGCTCCTTTTTGTTAATAAATAATGTCTTTTATCTACATTTTTGTTTACCGATCAAAATAGTCAAGAACGTGAAAGATTGAGGTAGGGATAGGAACCAGGAAATCTGATCCAATTTGCATCCCGGCAGCTCCAAAAAAAGTAGGAAAAAATATTGGGACCGGGAAACGGCATTCGTGACCGAGCCCGCTCTGATCTGTAAATATTGTTTACCTTTAAATAAATATTTAATTGCAAATACAAATTGCAGAATTAATAATAGTTGTTGAATTTTCATTTTTTATATTTCTCTAAAAATTGTTTAAATTTGGTAATTTAACTTTTGATGAAAATTTCTAATGAATTTTATTTGACACTTTAATGTACCGCCGACAATTATACAAATAAACACATTAAAAATACAGTAAAAATATAGAGTTGGCGGATTTCTCGGTTTTGCCATAACCATAGCCAGATTGACCCGTGCGAGATTATCCCTTTCCTAAATATCTATCAAGATTTTACTGCTCCTGAGACTATAATAGTTATACGCTTTACTATATCAAGTTGGATTTTCTAATGCTAGATAATTTTATTTTATAATGCTACACTCCAGATTTTATTAGCAATTACACTATAAAAGTTCGAAACAAGTGTTAATTAAATAACAAAATAATGAATAATTTAAATAAATTTTAATTTTTTAATTAAATGCAAAAATTAAAGGAGTAGAAAAATATTTATTTAATTTTTAATAAATAATTACATGGAAGGCAATGAGAGAGTGAGAGCTGTCTCTAAATTTTGATCCGGCTCCCTCTACAAGTAATTAATCGCTTAACATTGACTAGTCTTACTTTTAAATTTTTATTTTAAAATAAAAAATTATTTACAAATTTTGAATGTTAAAAAATGAAATTTGAAAACAAAATTCTATTTTCAAGGATGCTGCCAGTGCTATTTTCAATGAAATAAAGTTTTTTAGATGAATCTTCGTTATATATGCCAACTTTTGTTGTTGAAACTATATAAAATAGCAATGGCATCATCATTGAAAATAGAAGTTTGTTTTTAAATTTCATTTTTTAACATTTAAAGTTAATAAATAATTTTTTTATCTTAAAAGCTAAATTTTTAAAGAGTAATCAATGTTAAGCTATTAATTGAATGTTGAGCAGAGCGGGATCGAAATTTCGAATCAGCTCTCACTCTCTCCTTGACTTCCAATAATGATTTATCAAAAATAAATATTATTCTACTCTAATTTTCGTCATTTAATTAAAAAATTAATTAAAATTATTTATTATTTTGTTATATATTAATTCTGGTTTCGAATTTTGCGAGAAACTTTTATAGTATACTCGTTAAATAAATTGTCGGTTAGCATTATAAAATAAAATTATCTAGCATTAAAAAATCCGGTACTTGTGAGTTATCCCAAACCAGTTTTTGCGGACATATTTTGCGGACTCTTTTGTATACACAGAATGGTCAGTCCTCCTCCTTTCCTCAATTTCACTCTATTTCACTATGGCATTATTTAATGAGAGGCAATAAAGAAAGGATTATTTTTAAAATGACAATTCAAAACCCAAAAATGTAATAACACACGTCCCCAAATAAAAAAATTTAACCCATGGTGAATTTTAAATAATTGTTAAAAATAGTTTAAGAGATGATTTAGGTTAATAGAAACGTTAAAAACAGAAAAAACCCAGGAATCGAAAGAAAATTTCATTTAAAGGACGAAATTTGATTTTTCCTTGGTTGGAATATTTTACTACTTGATGAGGCGAAGTCCCAAAAATCCAAAATTAACGAAACAGCATTACAACTCATATGTTTTGGTATTACTATTGTTAAGTCAGTTTTAGGTAAAATTCAATTCTTCATTTTTTATTCTATCTAGAGGAATATGTAAAAGCTCGGAAAAGTCGAACCAATGTCGAAGATATGAAAAAAATTTCTTTGTAAACCAAGAATCTTTAACGTCTCTAATTTTTAATATACCCAAATAAGAATATTCCCAAACTAGATTTTCTTCAAATCTGTCTCAGCATAATCAATTTACGCACAATCGTGCTCGATTACCTCTAGCACGACGACTTTCGTAATGAAAATAGTCGCATTCGTTTTTCAGAAAACTAACAATAGCATTCATAGATGGACGTTGATCTGGATCATCTTGGAAGCAGGCCTGAAATTTTATTTAATATTTATATAAATTCATTCATTTTGCTAATTCTCTGTAATAAATAATCTTGTCACTAGTTATTGTGATTTGAGAATAGTGAAACCAACTCGGTATCGAGATTGTAAGTGAAAAATATTATTGGTATCGGTTGGCTAGGTATAGGTTTTAGCATATAACGTAGTATTTAAAAAGTTAGGATTTTATAATAGCTGAAAGAATTTTAAATTAAATGCCGATACTAAACCCGATGTCGGGCATTTAATTACTAGTGCAACATTCACAGAAAAGCTTAATAATATTATACAATTTACCTTTATAAGTTGATCCAAGCGCGTATATTTAATTGAATGATATTGCCCTCTTTTGTTGAAATAAGCATTAATTGTATCCTTAACATTGCCATATCGATGAATTCCCGCTGAATTATTTATTTTTAAAAGAAATATTAAATTTTTGATCACTGGGAGCAGCTGCTACATAATAACCTCAATTTTTTAATTAATTTGTTTCACTCTCTCTTAAACAAGCCATAGTTTAACATCAGCCTCTTATTTTTATGTGAAATAACTAATCTTTTGAAAGAGAGAGATTATATCAAAATTTCAATAGAAATCGGAATGTTAAGTTTTCATCAAAATTTGTCAAAACTCTCGCTTATGAGTTAGTATTGCGAGTGGTTAGTATTAGTGGATTTGGATCAACGATGTCACCACGTTCACAGATGGCATTTAAATCCACCTTAATCCATGTAAATCACTTATATCCATCTTTGTCCTCATAAATCCACTGATATCATTCATAATCCCCAATTTCTTTTGAGTCTTCGCTTTATCAATACAACTCCCTTGAGATCTCTGCAAATTACTATAACACATGTATTACCGATATACATACTTCTATCACTCCAAATCTACCGATACCCTCAACCCCTCATGATCGGAGGATTAGAAATGATATATCACAATTAATAAATCACATCCAAATTCTCAACATCCCTTTAAGAATAATATTCAATAGATTTCAATATTTATCAGCGCTTTATCGAAAATTTTGAAAGGTTTGAAGGCCAAGTACCCAGATTCTTAAATTTTGAGTGCCGGTTTCAATTTATGTAAATAATTGAAAATCCCGTAAAATTGAAAAAAATTCCCGAGATCTCGGAACGTGATTACATGTCAAAGGTTCGACCGGTTTCGTAACTCAAGAAAATTCGTTTTCCGTGCAAAACCAAAGATTCCGGGACGGGATCTCGCAAAATTCCGTGTGTCTGATCCCGTGCCGTGCAGATCTCTAATGTAAATAAAAATTTGTTGTCAGCATGACAAATTTAACTAATTTAAAAATTTACTGAAAGATTGAAGATAAAAAAGCTGAAATGCCATTAAACCAAAAGAATAAACATCTGACTTTTTGGTTACCTAAAAGTTTTAATATTTGATTCTCGAAAAAATTTATTAAGTACCGTTTTATATGTATATACTTTAATCTAAAACTTACACGTCTGGTATCATCTTCTTGTACCTCTGGAGCCATTAGAGTTTTATTCAAATATTGAAAATTAACTGGAGTATTAGTTGCTATATTACCCTCGATATTTAACAAAACGGAACTATTAAAGTCTATTAATTTACACTCAATAACACTTTCATCCTGGCTTTGCTCAAGAGAGACAACGAAATTTCCTTCCTTTACGTCCAGATGGATGCCATCTAAATTTTAAATTTTCAAAATAAATGTTTAAGCTAGCGGAGTTATTTTTCTTAAGCCCAGTTATTTTTTCTTACGTTGATGAAATTGTTGTAGTGCTCGGGCTGCTCCTAAAAGTATTTTTGTAAGAAGAACTTCATTTTCTTTAGTTATTAGCATTATTAAACGTTGACCAGATTCTTCAATTTTTTGATGAAAATAATTCATTAATGTTTTTCCACCAAGTTCTAATACAATATACATCCTTTGCCCATTATCTTTTAATTTACTAAATAATAAAATATTTAACTAAATAATAAAATAATAATAAAATATCCCCGTTATTGGGTCTATTTCACATTTTTATAAAAGTTATCCGACAATGAGAAATAATTTACTGAAATACGCTGTGAGCAGTGATGTCAAAGTTCCAAAATTTCTCTGGAACTAGTTCCAGTTCCAGAACTAGGTTTTTAATTTTTGTAGTTCCAGTTCCGGAACCAGGTTTTAAATTTTCGTAGTTCTAGTTCCAGTTCCGAAACTCCATTTTTGAAATTCCTTAGTTCCAGTTCCAGTTCTGGAACTAGTTCCAAGCTAGTTCTAGTTCCAAATTTTTAAATTTTTTGAATATGAAAATATGGCTGTAGTATACAGGGTGACAAGAAAGCCTTGATATCACTCTTTATCTTTTTTCAAATCCCTCCTTATCCACCCAAATCTCTGTTCCCTCTTATTATCTTCCTTATCCATGATGTGGACCATGTAGTCTGGAAAGATACCGAGATTAGGAAATATGCAAAAAGATAATGCTACCGTGGGATTACGTAGGATTTGGAGGTATCTCTCAAAATCTTTAGATCTCCTCATAATTATTCCATTTTCAGCGACGCAGGGAAAAATTTGAAGAATTTTTGAAGACCAGAAGCCAAATTTCTTCAATTTTCTGCGCCGCAGACAAAAATTTTGAGAATTTCGGAAGGCCAAGAAGCCAGAAGTCTTCCATTTTCAGCGCCGCAGGCGAAAAATTTGTGAATTTGCAAAGACCAAGCCACCAGATTTCTTCATTTTTTGGCGCCGCAGGCGAAAATTTTGAGAATTTTGGAAGGCCAATTCACCAGATTTCTTCCTTTTTTAGCGCCGCTGGCGAAAATTTTGAGAATTTTGGAAGGCCAATTCACCAGATTTCTTCCTTTTTTAGCGCCGCAGGCGAAAAGTTCGAGAATTTTTGAGCTCAAGCGGCCAGATTTCTTCCATACTCAGCGCGCTGCAGGTAATTTTCGAGGAAATTTTGCCAAAAATATACCCCCAAGAACTAGTTCCAGAACTAGTTCCAAAGCTAGTTCCAGACATTTACTAGTTCCTTAGTTCCAGTTCCAAGCTAGTTCCAGACATTTACTAGTTCCGTAGTTCTAGTTCCAAACTAGTTCCAGATAATCGTTAGTTCCGTAGTTCTAGTTCCGGAACTGGAACTGGAACTAATTAGTTCCGGAACTGGAACTGGAACTTTGACATCACTGGCTGTGAGAACTTTCAACCAATTTGCCTAATCAACACAAATACAAGTATCAATATGTATGGAAAACAAATTCTAATTGGTTGCTAAATATAAATACTTACTGTCCTTCCATTTTTATAATATGATTTCTTGCATTTTGATTCTGCATTCTATTAAAATATGTCAAAATTTCAATTTCTCTATTTATTCCATCACGCCTGTTAATACCCATTTCACATGATTTTAAGGCAAAGCACATATTTCTTGAACGATTATATGCGTGATAAACCTTTAATGATAAAAAATTTTAAATCTAGAGAATAATTTCATGTTATTCGATGTTAATGATAGAATAATGTACCAAGCTAGTATATTGTACCTACTTGTACCTATATTTGTACCTATTATATTTACCTAATATAATTGTACCTATTGTACCTGCTTGTACTTATTATGGAGAATACAAGCAAAAAATAAGACATTTCCAAAATAATCGGGAAACAACATCCCTCCCTAATCATGATCATAAAAATTGACAACAAACTTTGCCAAATCTATTCTCTCCAATTAGTTCGTTCTCATTAACTTTTAAGTTAATGGAAGATATCTTTTTTTGTACGTTAAATTGGTTCAAATCATATTTTTCACATTGACATCTGCCTTCGAGTGTTGTAGAGCTTCCACCGCACCCGCCAAGAGCTCCTTTTTGTTAATAAATAATGTCTTTTATCTACATTTTTGTTTACCGATCAAAATAGTCAAGAACGTGAAAGATTGAGGTAGGGATAGGAACCAGGAAATCTGATCCAATTTGCATCCCGGCAGCTCCAAAAAAAGTAGGAAAAAATATTGGGACCGGGAAACGGCATTCGTGACCGAGCCCGCTCTGATCTGTAAATATTGTTTACCTTTAAATAAATATTTAATTGCAAATACAAATTGCAGAATTAATAATAGTTGTTGAATTTTCATTTTTTATATTTCTCTAAAAAGTTTTAAATTTGATAATTTAACTTTTGATGAAAATTTCTAATGAATTTTATTTGACACTTAATGTACCGCCGACAATTATACAAATAAACACATTAAAATTACTTACAGTAAAAATATAAAGTTGGCGGATTTCTCGGTTTTGCCATAACCATACCCAGATTGACCGGTGCGAGATTATCCCTTTCCTAAATCTCTATCAAGATTTTACTGCTCCTGAGACTATAATAGTTATATGCTTTACTATATCAAGTTGGATTTTCTTATGCTAGATAATTTTATTTTATAATCATACACTCCAGATTTTATTAACAATTACACTATAAAAGTTCGAAACAAGTGTTAATTAAATAACAAAATAATGAATAATTTAAATAAATTTTTTAAATTGTAATTTTTTAATTAAATGCAAAAATTAAAGGAACAGAAAAATATTTATTTAATTCTTAATAAATCATTATAGGGAAGGCAATGAGAGAGTGAGAGCTGTCTCGAGATTTCGATCCGGCTCCCTCTACATGTAATTAATCGCTTAACATTGATTAGTCTTACTTTAAATTTAGCTTTTCTATTAAAAAAATTATTTACTAATTTTAAATGTTAAAAGATGAAATTTGAAAACAAACTTCTATTTTCAATGGTGATGCCATTGCCATTTTATAGTTTCAACAACAAAAGTTGGCTTATATATGTATGTATAAGGAGATGATGCATCTAAAAAAATCAAAAATTTGCAATGAAATAAAGTTTTTTAGATGAATCTTCGTTATATATGCCAACTTTTGTTGTTGAAACTATATAAAATAGCACTGACATCATCAATGAAAATAGTAGAGTTGGGCGGGATCGGGATCCCGACGTAAAATCGGGATCGGGATTTTGGAATGATGATCCCGATCCCGATCCCGACTCGGGATCGGGACTGAAAAATCGGGATTGGGATTTAGTTTAAAAAATTTTAAAAATTTAAATTACTATTTACATTGCATATACCTCAATATAATTCCATAAGTTTCATCTGCTGTGCTGAAATATTGATTTTAAGTAGAGATCGGACCGTACCGTACTACGGCCGTATTTTTCGGTATTTATCGGTATTCCGTATCGGTAGTGCGGTACGGAATACGGTACGAAAAAATTTTGAAAAAAATACGGTACGGAATACGGTACCGATAAAAAACATCGGTATTTGTCGGTATTTCTCGGTATTTATCGGTATTACAGTCGGTAATACGGTACGGAATACGGTACGGCAACATTTTGAATTTCATCGGTATTTTTCGGTATCGGTATTTTTCGGTATTACGGTACGGAATACGGTACGGAACAAAATTCCGATCTCTAATTTTAAGTCCCAGCGCGCATTTGTTCTTGGCGTATCAGGGATTAAGTTTATCAGGGATTAAGTTTATTATAAACTTTTTATCCAGGATTCAAATTTATTTTTTAACATTTAAAGTTAATAAATAATTTTTTTTATCTTAAAAGCTAAATTTTTAAAGCAAGAGTAATCAATGTTAAGCAATTAATTACTTGTAGAGCTGAGCGGGATCGAAATTTCGAGGCAGCTCTCAAAACCCATTGCCTTCCATGTAATGATTTATTAAAAATAAATATTATTTTACTCCTTTAACTTTTGTCGTTTAATTAAAAAATTAATTAAAATTATTTATTATTTTGTTATAAATTAACTCAGGTTTCTAATTTTGCGAGAAACTTTTATAGTATACTTGTTAAATACATTGTAGTTTAGCATTAAAAAATAAAATTATCTGGCATTAGAAAATCAACTTGCTATTGCAAAGCGTATAACTCTTAGTCACGGGAGCAAAAAACTGGGATAGGAATTTAAGAAAATCAATTCTATCCCTAGAATTATCCTTCAATATCCCTCAATTATCTTTTTATCCAGGATGTCACCTTTTCTTTTGCCTAAATCATTTTTTACATAGTCTATGTAAATGTCCACTGCTAGATACTTATTTCATAATATATGTAGACAATCCAAAAGATTTTACATGATAAGGCCTTAAATAAAAGCTCTCGCAAACTTTGAAAACCTTTAGTAAACTTTTATTTATATGTATAAAAATAATAAATAAATTAATTAATTAATTAAACTTTTTAAATTTAAAGTCAAAAATTTAAAAAAATGAAGGATAGATTTAAAAAATAGACAAGTTAAAAATAATTAGTCAATAATGCACTCTTAATTTTTATTTAATTATTAAAGGAAAGGCAATGAAGGAGAGGGCATATGTAAAATTTTAAAGTGAATTTATTGACAAATTTTTATTGACAGGCTTTAAAAATTTTAAAAATCAAATTAAAAAACAGAAAATGTAAATAGAAATTTTTACATGTTTTATTTAATAAAACAATAGCAAAAACAAAATCATATAAGTTGATAAAACAACAAAATTTTAATGCTTAAAAATGTGCTTTATATCTTCAACATTTTTATTTGTCTATACGTTGTCCATTTTGTTTCTAATTTTTCTATTGGCCCGGGACAGCCTCGAGGGCCAGAATGTCCTGGTTAACCAAGTGAACCTTCCTTTAAAATTTTGTTAAAAGTCTGTTTTTACATAGTCTCTTTGAATTTAACTCCTTGAATCCTTAATGTCAATCGCCAAATGGCGCCTGGATGGCCTGGTAGACAAAGCGGCCAGATGCTCCCTTTGTAACAACCCCGCCTAAAAGTTTAGAAATGTTTGGAATGATCAGGGGGAATTTTGTTGTTTTATCAACTTATATGATTTTGTTTTCGCTATTGTTTTATTAAATAAAACTTGTAAAAATTTTTTTTACATTTTCTTTTTTTAATTTAATTTTTAAAAAACTATTAAAATAGGGCGCAGCCACTCAAAAATGAGGCAAAAAAAGGGCAAAATTTGACAAAGATAGGGCAAAATTTAGGGCAAGATTTTAAGAGCTTAAAATTAATTAACATTTCAAATAAAAAGCTTTATTTTGAACCCTTTTCACTAGTCTTAACTAAATTGAGCAAATCGGGATCAGAAATAAAGAGATCATATGCCTGAGTACAATTAAAATCAGAATTAAGTTTAATGGATACTAGTGAATTAAGTAATTTGGCCTTTGTTCTGATTCTCTCATTAGTTTTCACATTCTTAACAACAGAAAAATGCTTTAAGAGTTGATTCATCAGAAAACTTGCTTTCAGATCGAAAATAACACTACAATGCTGATTAATCCGAACTACCGTATTTCCTATATTAGAGCCCCACCCTCTGTTAGAGCCCCACCCTCTAATACAGCCCCACTTTGGAGGATAGTTGAAAAATAGAGCCCCACCCTCAATTAGAGCCCCACTCCAAATATAGCCCCACTAAAAATAGTGGAGGAAAAAATATCCCCAATAACTTTTTAGCTGTATTTCGAGAGTTAAGGAAGTAAAGGGGGATATTGGTGATATTGTGATCATGGAGGAGGAGGGATCATGGGGATATAGGGATGAAAAGGAGGAAATAACCCCGATATCCGTCCAAATACTCTTATATCACCTATATTTCTCCAAATCACTCCAGAAAATTGACGATAATTCGCGAGATTATTAGAGATCTATTAGGGATCTCGCTTATAATCAGTGAAGGAGAAGTTCCACAATTTCTCTGGAACCGGTTCCAGTTCTGGAAATGCTTTTTGAATTACTTCAGTTCCAGTTCTGGAACCTGTTCCAAGGCCTCATCAAACAAAATCGCTTCATATGCCTCCTAATCCAGAATATCCCTTTTACAAATTAATAAAATTTAATCCTAAATTAATAAATTTAATCCTAATATGTTCCCCATAATCCCTTAAAATCAACTTTTATACCTCTGATCCATCGATGTCAAATACTAGTCCCCTAATATTTCCTTTAATCCGTCAAAATCTACCAGAATTTCATACTTAGTATCTTACTCTCGAACTATTGCGACTATTTTGTTATTCATTGCTTATAAAGTTTTAATTTTTGTGGAAAATAGAAAATTTCGATTCTCTTTCGATATTTTTCGGTTTTAACGACCACCTCTCCAGCCTATCTCTAGTTGCAATGGATATTTAATAAATGGGATTTTATCACGAAAGAGTGTTGAAAAATAGAGCCCCACCCTCAATTAGAGCCCCACCCTTTAATACAGCCCCACCTTGGAGGATAGTTGAAAAATAGAGCCCCATGGGGCTCTAATATAGGAAATACGGTATTTCCTTAAACAAATCCCGTACTCATCCTGTGCGTGCCAATCTATAATAATAAGCTAGTAACCTCCCCCCAACCAGCGCCGCAGTCAAAAATTTTTAAAATTTAGAAGGTCAAGAAGCTGGATCTCTTCATTTTTTAGCGCCGCAGGCGAAAATTTTAAGAATTTTGGAAACCAGGAAGTTAGAAATCCTTCATTTTTACCATTTTTTTTACAAAATCCCAAAAAACTATAGAAACATTACGAAATGTTAAAAATAGGGCAATAATATGGCAAATGAAAAAATAGGGAAAAAATAGGGCGAAAAGTTCAAAAATAGGGCAAATGCCCTATAGATAAGGTAAAATGGTCACCCTGGGAATGATGGAAGATAGAAATGAATAAACTAAAAGTTTATTAAATAAAACTTTTAAAATTTAAATTTATAAATATATTTATTTAACATTTTTTTTATTTTAAAGCCTGTCAATAAAAATCTGTCAATAAATTCATTTTAAATTTTTTAATTTGCCTTCTCCCTATTGCTTTCCCTCGAATAATTTAATAAAAATAAATAATGTATTGCTGGCTAATTATTATAGACATCCTTCATAAATACATTTTTAAACTTACGTTTATTTTTAATTTTTGCCGTTGAATTAAAAAAAGTTATTTAACTTATTTATTAATCTTTATTTAATTTTAACATCGGATTGTCGAATTGTGCGATAATTTTTATAACTTTGACCAGCGAAGTGTAAAATATTATTTATTTTGATTATACATATAATGATTATTAGATACGTCAGTCGTGTCCGGACAATGCGTCAGTGGACAATCGGTCAGTATTGATATAAAGTGATTAAAAGTGATGATGTAAAGAGATAAAAATGATATAAAAAGACTAAAGATAGGTTATAAACAGATTAAAAGTAGTTACAAAGGGATTTTAGGGTTTATAAGAGATATAGAGGGATTTGTTGGGATTAAGGCCTATATCTCGGGTTTGAAAGGATTAACAGAGATATTAAGTTATTTGATTGGATTAAGATAGAGATCAGCCGATTTGGAGGGATATCAGTGGATTTTTATCTCTTTATATCATCACTTATAATCACTTTATATCAATACTGACCGATTGTCCACTGACGTATTTTCCACTGACGCATTGTCCACTGACGCATTGTCCACTGACGCATTGTCCGGGAGCCACGTCAGTTATACCTAAGTTCCGACCAATGGCAACTTCATAGAACATTAATAAAATGCAAAAATTTCTATTTAAATCTCGAATAACTATAAATTAAAACCTGCGCGAAACTTAAATTTTATAAGACAACACAAAATCAAGTAATTAAAAAACAAATTTATTGCTTCCTTATTCACTGTAGTCAATTATAGAAATACTTTCATTCAAAATTTTGTAACTTACTTTCGCCATGTAGGGAAACAACAATTATGTTATCGTTCTATGTAAATTCAAGCTATATAATATATTTTTAGGATAAATTTTATTAATGAACATTAACGCATTATTATTATTTTTGAAATTGGCATTGGCATTTCAATGTTTATATAAAGGTAATAACTAGAGTTATCGGGTTCAAATAGAACTGTATTAACGAACGGTTAAATCAGGGCCCGTACTATAAGAACATGGTTAGGTGACCAGGGTAGCTCAGCGCGGACTTGACCCTAAGCACCGGATTTGGCGTCGCCGTTTTTCCTCATTTCCCTCTTTTTAGGAAAAAAATCATAACTTTTTTAATGGAGGGTACGGGCCCAGGTAGGTTCTGGTTCAGTTAACTTTAGAATTTAATGACTATTTTTCAAATCTATTTCAATAAAATATACGAGTTTAATCTGTGTTTGAGTGATCAAACAGAAATCTTAAAATTTTCTTTTGTTTTAGGAGCATTGGCCGTAGGTAGAAATAGGGGAAAGGTGAGACAGATATTTGTAAATTATTTCAAAAATAAGCATTTAAAGAAATAGTCTCAGCATCCCATACTGAAAAATGCCCTTGTGGCAGAAGTAAAGTTGTCAATTTAAATATTGACGAAAATATTAATGGAATTAAATTGAAGGGTAATAACGATGTGATTGGAGGAAATTACTTTGGATTTGGAATTGCAAGTTTTTTTATTATATCGTTTTTAGATCCACAAAATTTAAAATAATATTTCATTCAATCAGTTTTTATCGTTTTTTTAATGTTTTTATGCTTTTAAAAAATCAAAAACGATTGAAAATTTTTACAAAAATTTTCTTTAATAGTTCAATATATGTTGATTAGAAACAGACGTGCATGGATACGTATAATATCCTGATTCCCGATGATGGATATGACTCAATAGTTGCACGGATAGTCGGCACAGATAGCAAAATGCGTGATAAATTGTTCATAAACCAGCCCCCACCCCATATTTTGGTCTCAGATTAATTTTCTTTCCTTGTTTTTTCCTTCATTAGAAAAATTTTTGTTAATTTTTATCGTTGAAAATTGTTTATTCGTAAAAGTTCTATTAAATGAAAATAATTTATATAAGTTTCTCTTTTTGTTAGAGCTCTGCCGGAAGTCGGTATTTGATGACAAAATCAAATATTTCTATAGGAAAAAGATAAATTAACTTTTAAGGTTCAACATGCATATTGGCCAGCTGAAAAAATATGTGTAGCCTTGAAAATATCTGTGGATGCTTCTGATGCGATACAAAGAGAAGTCGACGTTTTAACGTATTTTAATGACTTCCCAGAAAATGACAGAAATCATATAATAAATATGTTTGGATAGTAAGTTTATACAAGTTTATTTGAAAAATATAATTTAAATATAAACTTAATGCTTTTCAATTTCTGCTGACATGTATATGTCTTTTGAACAAAGAAAAATTTGACTTCGATTGTATTACTCTCACTTCTATTTAAACCCAAAGGATTGAGATCAAATGGGATCGAAGCGATTTGATTTAAATTAGGGTGATTTTAAGATAGGGATCAAATCTACAGTTAACGGGATTTGCTGGGAATTCGCATTCGGTGAACAGATTGGGGTTCTCAGCTTCTCATGAGGCACTCACCGGGGAATTTTATTGAATTAAAAGCAAATGTAAATTTAAATAAAATTTGATAAAACGCTTGTACTCATTGACGGGGGTTGAACCTTATTTAAACAAGCGCTCACATTCATATTTTATAAAAAATTTAAGTTTTATTTAAATAATCTCCTTGGATTAACTTTAATAAAAATGAAAAAAATATGTAAACCTATTTAATTTTAATTATGGTATTTAATAGTACTTATTAAAGCCAGAGTAAAGAAACAGAGAATGGTAAAGAGATGTTTATTGTTTTAGAACTTGGTGGGGTGCATTTGGGTTCGTATTTTTATAATACGATTAAAGATAGAGGAGGCATGATAAAGAAAAGAACACATGAAGACCTTCTTATCAAAATTATTAGAGGAGCTGCTCAAGCACTCGAACAATTCCATAAATGTAGGAATATTATTTTAATTATTATTATATAAGATGTTTTATAGTTGATGCAATTCATGGAGATATTAAATACGAAAATTTCATTGTTTCATTAAATCGGGGTCCAGATGATAATGTGGTTAATTGTAAATTGATAGATTTCAACACGGCTGTAGTAAAGGATATGAAACCTATAAAAAATATGGAATATATTGCTGAAATAACCAAAGCTCCTGAGATAAAAGGCACAAATGAGGTATTTTATTCATGATTAGGTTGACAATGTCTGAAAATCCGAAAATAAAATTTCGGTGCAGCTCTGCCTACATTCCATAAAAAAACCCATTTAGGTAACTCAAAAGGCTGACATTTGGGCTTTTGGCGTTATGGTCTTCGAACTGTTCCATTTTATAAAACGTAAGTATTCCTATCTTTTTACATTATTGGGTGAGTTGAACTTGTGAGATATAAATAAGATGTCAATTCTAACTTGCAAATCTTTAACCTAATTCAAGACTTAGAGAACACCAGGGTTTCTTTCTATTGAATAACATAACGTAACGTGAAATATTTTGAATTTAATTATGATTATTTACTTCTAGTGTATAATTTTTTGTTGAGAATAAAGTTAAGCAAAATTTTATATTTTGATATTTTGCTGTACCAACTTTGTAATCCGTCTAAAATTAACATTCTGAGGGTCACGTAATTCCTTTGGTTCAGTTACATAAAAAATTTAGTCGGTGTATTTATCTGATCCTAATCTAAGCTTGTGGTAGACTATTTTAGAAAACGTAGGCATTCTCTACATATGTTCCTGATTACAAAATCAACTCTAATTTTATTATGTATTGCAAGAAAATTTACAGATTTAATTATAAACTAATATTTATATAATAATCAGATGAGGCTAATTTTGAGGTGTGTGAGATGGCGGAAAGATACCGATCAAATACTAAATATAATACACGATTGGATCGTGTTATAAAGGTAATAAATGACGTATTGTCAGGAGTTTAATGTATCGATTTGAAAAGCATTTGATTAGAAGTTCTTAAAAAATATTTTGCAGGCTTGCGTACAATATGATCCAACTGATCGCCCTTCAATGGAAGAAATTTTTAAATTTCTCAACGGAGAAATTGAATATTTTGAATACGAACTGAGTGAAATGCTCAAAAAACTAACAATAAGAAATTGAACAATTCGAATCGAAATTTTACTATTTAATGCGTCGAACTTGAAGAAAATTGTTTATTATTAAACAATTTTGTTCAATGTTTAAATTCAAATTTTCCTGGTGCTGTGTTCTAAAATTCGATAGCGTGTTAACAACCTTCCCCACAAAAAAGAAACGGTACTTGTGAGTTATCCCAAACCAGTTTTTGCGGACATATTTTGCGGACTCTTTTGTATACACAGAGTGGTCAGTCTTCCTCCTTTCCTCAATTTCACTCTATTTCACTATGGCATTATTTAATGAGAGGCAAAAAAGAAAGGATTATTTTTAAATATAAATGACCGATTTTTAATTCATGTTTGCCTCTCATTGAATAATGCCATAGTGAACTCTTCTTAATTTGACTCACTCTATTCACAAATTTTCCTCACTCTATTCACTGTGTTAATAGAGGCAATAAAGAGAGGCAACAAAAAAGGATTATTTTTCTGCAATGCAATCAAATATGAAAATAACAGATCAATCTTTTCATTTTTATATACATATTTCAGTCATTTAGAAATATTTTTCTAGGATGATAAGCATCAAACTCCGCATTTTTAACTAATGGTCCGTTACTTCGTGTACGTACCCTAACAGTCTTACCAAATTAACCAAACACGGCCCAGAACAGCTTCATATTTTTGACAAATCTAACCAAATGTGGTATCAATCCAGCTCAAAATGGTCAAGGATTCCGTAAAAAAGTGGTGGGGATATAATACTATTACAGAAAAGATGCACTGAAGGCACAGATCGGTCCACATTTTGTTTATTCCGTATTTTGGTCGTTCCATGATTTGGTAAGACTGTGATTTGTCACGGTTTTTGTGGACGTATTTTGCGGATTCTTTTGTATACACAGAATGGTCAGTCTTCCTCCTTTCCTCAATTTCACTCTATCTCACTATGCATTATTCAATGAGAGGCAAACATGAATTAAAAATCGGTCATCTTTTTTGCCTCTCATTAAATAATGCCATAGTGAAATAGAGTGAAATTGAGGAAAGGAGGAAGACTGACCATTCTGTGTATACAAAAGAGTCCGCAAAATATGTCCGTAAAAACTGGTTTGGGATAACTCACAAGTACCAAAGAAACTATACTGTAGTAAATACTTGCTCATATTAGCTTTAAAAAGTAGCGTGTAAGATTTAGCCAACAAACAGCTAGGAGTATAACAAAAAATTTAAAACGTGTCCAGGAACTTTTATACGAATAAGCGATTTTGAGATATCAGAGCTATCCCGCTTTATACACTGCCCCACAATACTCATTTATAATTCGAATTTTACTCTACAATTTACTCAATTAACAATCGGGGACCATTTTAACGACATATTCGGCAGCCCATCCTTCAACTAAAAAAAACTAAATATTGTTTCGACAAAACAGCCATAAAAACGAAATAAAAACAAACAATCTTTAATTTTAAATTATAATGTCTTGTTTTTGTTATTTCAAATTTGTTTGATACATTTTATTCCACTATTATTTTACAATTATTACTAATTATCTAGCATTTTTTGGCAAATGTAAATTTTAGAAACTTCTAAGTTTTTAATTTAATTTAGAGACAATAACTGAAAAGTATTTTAAAAACACATCTAATCATAAATGTAACAGACCTAATTTTAAAAATATGAAAGCTCTCGTACCTTTATCTAGGTTCTCCAAATATTCAAAATTTTTGATCAAGAATTTCGGAAATTGTGGCCAAAAATGTTGATTCTTTGAAAAATGCCTAATTTTTCGAGGTTCATCGACTATAACTTCAGGAATATTTGATAAAAAATTCCGAAACTTCTGGAGCAGGTAGTCAAGGTTGTTAAAGATTTAAATTTTTAAAAATTATGTTTTGAAAATTAAAAGGAATGCCGATTTAAATTTAAAAGGGCATATAAAAAAATTTTTTTATAAAATTGCTATAGACTTGTCAAATCAATATAAAAAATTTTTAAAACGTAGGCATGAGCGTTAGTCTGGCCGACATTAAAGGCAATTTTCTAAGGGAATTTTTTGAGTAATGCACGTGCCTGCTGTATTTTGAAAAGCGGAAGACAGAAGGTGGAAGAAAGTAAGAAATGGTAAAAGGAAGCGGACGGCCAAAAAGTCGGAGTTGAAAAAGACAAATTTTTGTTCATAATTTTGATTACAACTTCTAATATGTATGTATAACGATGATAGGTAGTAGTGATGTTCGAGAGTCAAAAAATCCCGAGAGTCGAGAGTCGAGACCGAGACCGAGAATCAACCCCGAGACCGAGACCAAAACGAGAGTCGAGACCGAGAGTCGAGACCGAGAGATTAAGAGGGATATCACTTGATGTCCCTCCTAATCCCCAAAAATCCCTTGATATACCTCAAAATCCCCATACTCGCTTGAATCCACTTGTCCACAATATATATTCAATGATATTCACATTAATCTCTTAAAATCCCCTCATATCCTTCCATATCCCTACAAATCCAACAATATCTTTTTGATCCATCGATGCACCCATCCCTTGATATTAAATTTTATCCTTCAGAATCCACAGTATCTAATATACCACAAACCACAAAATCTAATCCTTTAATCTTATTAAATTCAAATTTTTGCTGCATTTTTGGCGCCGCAGGCGAAAATTTTTTGAATTTTGGAGCTCAAGAAGCCAAATTTCCTCCATTTTCAGCGCCGCAGGCGAAAATTTTGAGAATTTTGGAGCTCAAGAAGCCAGATTTCTTCCATTTTTCAGCGCCGCAGGCAAAATTTTGGGAATTTTGGAGACTTTTCCTTAAAAATTTTAATATCAAAGTACGCAAGGTCCGAGTAAAGTTCAAAAAATTTCCGTCATTAGGGGTGTAAATTTAGTCTCGTTTTCCGAGACCAAAACACCGAGACCGAGACCGAGAGCTCAAAAAACCCGAGAAATTTCTCGACTCGAGAGTCGAGACCGAGAGTCTCGAACATCACTAATAGGTAGTGACTTAAAATCAAAAATAAATTTTTAGGAATATGAAACCCAATCGGTAATTCTTGGAAAAGTTAGAAATGCTAATCGAACTTTATGAGTCCAAACACATTTTATTAAGTTCTGAACAAAATTATGATTAATTGAATCATGTGGAATGAGTTTTTGTGCTGAAACTTAGATTGAAAAAAAAACTTTGCTGAAACTTAAAAATTTATTTATATTTAGGGAGTAGATCGGCATTTCAAAGCTGAAAATCAGTAAAAAATTTTGAAGTTTGCTCCCAGCCGTTTATGGCAAGGAGTTGATATATAGGTATTTGCATGTTTTGCACACTGGAGGCGGGGAAAGGTCTAATCTGATACAAATACGATTGGAATTTCAGTAGAATCTTTAAATAACTAATTTAAATAACTAATTTAAAAATATTAAACATTTAAAAAATAAAATAAAAGGTCAATTATTGACTTTAAATTTTTTTCTCTCTAACACTCTCCTTCTTTGCCATTACCAAAAAGTTGGCACCTAAAAATTATGGTTGGCATATCACATGTTTGTGAGTATTTCTCCCTAACATACATATGTATACAGAGGGGAGAGGAATCGCTACCCTTCATTTTAGGAATCGCTACACTTCATTTTATATAATTTATTCGATTCCACTTTAAATTTCTTTATTAAAATTTTTTTAATTTCTAAGGAATTGTTTGTTTTAAATTGTCAATATGTAGTATTTGGTGAAACACTAAAGTTGACTGGATGTTTCAGTTTTAGTTTTCTTTTGAGTTCTTGTTTAAACATAAACTCTTAAAATATTATAAATTCGGGATGAGGATAAATGGGATTGTTAACCGAGGAATAGGCCAAGTGTAGAACAGCAATGTGAATAGTCCGTGGCGCGACATATGAGGATATGACTTTTGAGGACCAGACACTTGAGGACCGACTTTTGAGGACGCGACCTTTGAGGACGCGACCTTTGAGGATGCGACTCTTGAAGACGCGACTTTTGAGGATGCGACCTTTGGGGATGCGACATTTGAGGATCAGACATTTGAGGATACTCTAATGTCAAAAAAAATTAAAAAATAAATAATGTTAATTTTATGTTTAAAATTTAAATTTTATAATTTTATGGCTTGCTCAAGGCCTAACGAGCAAATGATATCTGGTTATTTGACCGTACAAAACTTGACATTTCTCATCTGGCCTTCAGATCTGGCCCCATAACCTACCAAAAATTTCAAAATTTACGCTGAAAAGGAAGAAATCTGATAGGCTGTTTTCCAAAATTCTAAATCCTCCTTGAAGCCCCGGTACACTGCATATCCCTCTTATCCTTCCAAAACTTTATTAATTTGATAATAATAAATGAAAACTTTCTTAATAATTGAAAACTATCTTAATTGGAACTTTCTTAATCATCCCCTTGATCAAATCAGACCCATTTTAACACCCGATATCAAACCTCTTATATCAACAAATTCACTTATATGTACAACACCGCTATCCTTAATAACTTCTTAACCCTCGAAAAAATTTTCGGTTCGGTCCAATATCCGAGAATTTTCGGTTTGTTTCTTCGGTTTCGGATATCCGAAGAATTTCTAGGAACCGACAACCCTATTGAATTCATCAAAATTTTCAACGAATTTTCAAAATTTCAACTACTTCGAAAACTGAAACGATTATATTTATTGATGATCACTATTTGCTCGTTAGGCCTTGAGCAAGCCATAAAATTATAAAATTTAAATTTTAAACATAAAATTAACATTATTTATTTTTAAATTTTTTTTGACATTAGAGTATCCTCAAATGTCTGATCCTCAAAAGTCGCATCCCCAAAGGTCGCATCCTCAAAAGTCGCGTCCTCAAGAGTCGCATCCTCAAAGGTCGCGTCCTCAAACGTCGGTCCTCAAGTGTCTGGTCCTCAAAAGTCATATCCTCAAGTGTCGGGTAGCCGAATAGTCAACCATGTTTTTATTGCCCCATCAGACCCCATCCTATAGGGCCGATAGGCCTTCCGATAGGGCCGATACTACTAATAGTATTCCGTATTCCGCCTATTCTCATCTAATGATATTCAGATATGCTTAAGTTTTCAAGCTTCTTCTATGTACATAATAGAGAAGCCTAATTTACATATTTACTTAATTCAGGACCGGGTTTGAACGAAATCGGTATCAAAGTTTAGAATAAATACATACTAATAAACATTTTCACGTAAATTTAAGTTAAATTATTTTGTCCTCTCAGATAATTATTTTTGTTCTCCCAGATAATTATCTCCCAGATAATTATATTTATACCAGATAATTATATTAAACTCCATTGTAATCGGAGTTTACTTTATATAGTAATTAAAAAATAAAAATTTTGTATCGAACCTATTACTTATATGTAATTATCATAGTATGAAATATAACTATTACATAAATAAATAAATTTATTTTAATTTAAGAAATTTTAATATGAATCTATTAAATATTACAATTTTTATTTTGTGGAGTTTTCAAGGTACTTATATTAATAATAGGGTTGTATGTTATAATCGAGGAAGCACACCCTAGTCGGGGATCGAAAAATAGAAGCATTATGCTAGAATTAGAATTTACGGTATAGTTCTCACACTTAACCTCTTTGTGTCTCACCGATTCCCTTTTTATAAAGAAAAGATTAATTATATTTGTTTGGATATCTTTGTAGATATGGTCTGTAAGTTCTGTTTTACTATTCTCGTCGGATCTCACTTTTTCGTTATTTCGCTTAAAAAATTGTGTTTTGCTATTTACATTTGGTTTCGGCACACCATGCCATCTGGCTATCTAGATGGAAGTAGGTTCGCGACGTTTAGTTGGTGTGTATGTACACCTTAAGAACATTTTATATAGATGAGTTTGATTTATTTACTGGCTGATTAAACATAAAGCTTTAAAATTTTATTTTTAGCTGCATATGTTGGGGGAAATGTTAAGGGAAAAGGTTAGTCATATATTTTTAGTTTATTTAAAAAATAAAAATTTAAAGAAATAGCCTTAACATCACACAGTAATCAAGATAAATGTCCATGTGGTAGAAGTAACCTTTTTGATTTGGATCAGGACGAAAATGTCAAAGAAATTAAATTGAAAGTTAAGAAATATGATCCGATTGGGGAAAGTAGTAGCTTTGGATATGCAAGTTTTTATTGCAACTTTTTAAAATATATTTTGAGAAAATTTGTTTTACGTAGTACAAACAAACCTATCTTGAAAACTCGGCTCCGTTGATTTCCAATCCATACATTTTTGGAATTTTTTGGGCTCTTCTCCGATCTCGATGAAATTTGAAAAATTAAGATTGGACAGTAATAGTTTGTAATTCGCCTCCCTTATTCCCTTTCTATGTTTTCCCTAGTTTCTTCTCATTTTATGGCAATTTATATCATTCGAAAGAGCTCTTCTAGCTGAGTCGAATAACATTAAAATCAACGAACTCTGACTTAAGTGAACAAAGTTGTGACCGTTTATTTTATCCACTTGCATTAGCACAAAGGTTTAACCAACTAGATTCGGCTTCATAATTTTGGTAAGAATGCTCAGATCAATCCAATCATGGTATCATTCGACTAAGCTCGAAGAGCTCTTTTGAATGATATATGATAAATTATGTATCATCTAAAAACAGCTCAAAATGGTCAGGGAAACGATGAAAAAGGGGGCGAATTCCAAACTATTACCGCTTGGACATTGGTTTCGATGTTTGGGCCGGTAACTCAGAAATTCCTAAACTCTAATCTTTCAACTCACTACATACATAAGTCTATTCGTGCAATTTACGAATCACAAATTATAATTAAATTTCTGTTAAAGGTTAAACATGCCTATTGGCCAGAAAGGAATTTGTGTGTAGCTTTGAAAATATCAAAAATTACGCGTCAATATTCAGAAGGAATACAAAGAGAAGTAGATGTTTTGGAGTATTTGAATAAAAAGGAAGAAGATGAAAGGAATCATATAATAAAAATGTTCGGATAGTAAGTATTATATACAAGTCGGCAAATGTCCAGTTTATGTTCTACCTGTCCGCAAAAGGGATGCGTACTTTTCTTCCCTTTAGTTGCATTTTTTCCTCTATGAGTAGCCCATTTTATAAATTGGTGTTAATATTCACATTTTCATGATAAATCACTAATTTTATACGGAACTTTATTTTGGAATAATTTTCATATAAGTAAAAAATTTTTAATTTAACATTTATACCGTATTTATTCTAATAGAGTGGCCGCCACTCTATTTTTCGATACCCCCAAAAAGGGGCCATTCTATTGGAGGGGCCATTCTAATGGAGGTGGCCATTCTATTTTTCATAGGTAAAAATCAGAGATAGGATGAATCAAATGTTCGATCGAATATTTTTTGACTTCGAAATTTAATCGATTTTTCGTGTAAAATTCTATATTTTCGACTTTGGTTAGTGAATCTTCATTTTTGTAACACTATAAAACATAAAAATCTTTTGCCTGCTGGGCAAAAAAGCAACTTTTTATTTACTTTGGTGCCAGACAATCAAAATTTCCGGTATAGTTTGCTCATAAAAGTTCGTGGGATCTCGGAATTTGGACGTAATATATGGGAATTGGGAGAGATTTGGAGGGATATTGATTAGTAATTAAAATTCTAAACTACCAAAAATTCCAAAATTTTCCTATGTCTTCAAGGGTCCTGAAATATCCAGAATTTTATCCCAAATCTCAATCAATCCATCATTATTCCTCAAAATCCTATGTCCCTGCAAGTCCCCTGATAAAATAAATGTATCCAACTAAGGTTGTCGGATAGATGAATTCCTCGGATATCCGGATCCAATATCCGAACCGGATCCGACAACCTTATATCCAACTTCCTTATATCGTCAAATTCATAAATATCTATTAATTCTCTTAATCCCATGCATCTTCATTAAATCGTTGTAATTTCTTGATATCTCTCCTAATCCTCTCAAATCCCTTAATATCCCTCTTAATCTCCCTTTTATGACTCCAAATTTGCTCAAAAATATTATGCTTATCCTCACTAAAGAGTAATATTTAATACATAATAGGAAAATAAAGAAATGTATTCAGGCATATACTTATTAGTTAAAAGGGCCATTCTATTAGAGGGCCATTCTAATGGAGGTGGCCATTCTATTTTTCATTACCCCCAAAATGGGGCCATTCTATTGGAGGGGCCATTCTAATGGAGGGGCCATTTTATTAGAATAAATACGGTAATTTAATATTGATATTTTAAAGCGAGATAAAAAAAATAAAAGACGATAAAATAATGTATACAGTTTTAGAACTTGGTGGAATGGAGTTGAGAGATTATTTTCATAAAACAATTATAAATGAAGGTGGTTTAGTAGGAGAAAGGACAAACGAAGAGTTTCTTATTAAAATTATTAGAGGAGCTGCTAAATCACTAGAACAATTCCATAAATGTAGGAGTACTTATATTTTAATAATTATATAAGTATTTATTATTTAATTTATAGTAGGTGGAATTCATGGAGATATTAAACGAGAAAATTTTGTAATGTCCTTAGAACAAAGTTGGAATAAAAATGTGATTGAAAGTAAACTGATAGATTTCAACACGGCCGTGATGCATGGGCAGTCTCCTATACTAAATATGGCGAATATTGCTAAATTATTCAAAGCTCCAGAGATTCATAACACAGATCGCGTAACATTTATATTCGGGACTAAGCTTGAATGGGCAAACTAAACTGGAAAAAATTTCGCTTTTTTATAAAGACAGTAAATATAACCTTAGATTCTCGTATAATTTTCGGATCTTAAGAGATGTTAATTTGATAAATTTAAAGAATTTATTAAAATTATCAAACCTATAAAGCTAAGAGGATTGGAGGTGATTCAAAGGATTTGGGATGATTAAGAGGAATTAAAAGTGAACGAAAGCATTCTGCCTTAAAACATGCGAGCATAACCTTTGATATCTGTTCTCTTATATCAAATATTTCTTCATTTTCAGCGCCGGAGGCGAAAATTCTTAGAATTTGGGGGGACACGTAGCCAGATTTCTTCTTTTTTCAGCGCTCCAGGCGAAAATTTTAAGATTTTGGAAGGCCAGGAAGACAAAAATCGGAATTTTTCAGCGCCGCAGGCGACTAAACAAAATCCTGAACCGTGAAAATTATTCAGGACGGATCTTGTAACAGGAATGGGTTTAAAATTTCATACAGAACAGGATCATGAAAATCCTGGAATCCTGACAATCCTGAAAATTGAAAAAAGGCAGGATTTCGGACAGGATCCTGAAAAATCCTGTGCAGGGTCCTGTCCCTATTACTATGTACATAAAACATATTTAGGTAACTCAAAAGGCGGACATTTGGGCTTTTGGAGTAATGGTTTACGAACTCTTCAATAATATAGATCGTAAGTTTTAACATATATAAACTTATTAAAATACAATAAAAAACTTAATATTTATTCATTAACAGATAATTATTCGCCGCGTTATGTCATGCCAATATACATTTCAAAAACGGAATATAACACAAAATTGGATCGTGTTATAAAGGTAAAAACATTAGGGCTGTGCTTAAGAAGCCTTAAGAAAACGAAATTTTTGAATTAGTTTTACAAGTTTAATGTACTTATAATCAATTTAAAGAACAATATTAAAAGTTAAAGATCATTCTTTTAAAAAAATTTTTAAAGGTCTGTGGCCGAAAAGATCCACTTAACCGCCCTACAATGAAAGAAATAGTTCAATTTCTAAACGGAGAAATTGAATATTTTAAATATGAACTACGTGAAATGGAACGTTTGGAAAATGAACGTTTAGAAGAACAACGTAGAAAGGATGAACGTCGTCGAAATCGTCGTTTTGGGTTTTGCTTTGGATTTTGTTCAAGGAATTAATGTTATTCAAAGGAACACTTGTAGCTGCAAATTTGGCTTATTTTTTGGAACCATTCAATAAAGGACCAGCAACTTCCTATTGCAAAATATTATCCATTGTTTTGCAAAATGAACGAGTTTTGGCCATTCAAATTTTCAGTCTTTGGGGTAGTTGAGTATAAGGCAAAGAGGGGTAATAGAAAAATGTTAAACACTTTAAACAAAGAGAAAATAGTCGGGCGGGTATTTTGAGGATGAAAAAGAAGAGAGAAGTTGATCGTTTGCCCTATAATTCCAGATTTAGCGGTCCGAATTTGATTGGCCATAACTCGGAACAAAGTCATTTTGCAAAAATACGGGGTCCTCTATAGAATTATACAAAAATATACATATATCAAATTCGTAGCTGCAATAAACAATGTTTCCTTGTAAGTGTGACCAGTCTCTTTTATTTAAATATTATTTAATTGATTTATCTTTTTAACATTTTGCTGGACTTCACACCTTTTTCAGCATGGTTCGAAAAATTCTGACATTAAAGGGAACTGAACAGTGCTTTTGGTTATCCGAACTAGTATCCATTCTCTTTTCGACTCCAGTTATCTTTAACCGCCAAACTTATTGGGTCACCATAGAGGGCTTCCGCCTTCCATTTTATTCCGTTTTTTTTCACCACCTTTCGTTTTTTTAATTCAAAATTATCCATTAATGGTATAAACCAGCAGGACATGGCTTACACCTAAACTTGCCCAATTGTTCGTCTACTCCCTAGTTGTCCACTCCTCAATTGTCCACTACCAAAATCTCAGGGAGCCAATTATGGCTATTCTTTTTTTTGTTTTAAATTAAATTCAGAAATATTCAGTATTAATTTTAAAATGGAATATATTTTATGGAATGTAAGGAATTTGACATAATATATAATTGTACAGGAATTAATGTTGATGATATTCCATTTCAACAAAGAAGTTATCCAATAGCTGCAATTATCTGTATAATACTTGGCTGTATACAGTCGTGGAAAAAAGTATGGAAGCGCTAGAAAATTTTTTCTTAATTCTTAATTTTTCATTCAAAAAATACGTTCTATATACCAATCGAAAGCTCTATTCATATCTCAGTTGACATGTTTCTGCATTTTTCATGAAAATGAAAATTGGCCGAGATAATCCGGATCTACCGGATATACCAAATCCCACTTTTTCGGAAAAATTTTTCGGAACAAATTTAACAAACCCAAATGATAAAGCATATTTTTGTGAGCATTTACCACAAAACCGCTTAGAAATATCTTATTCCGGAAAAGAGATATGATTTTTTGAAAATGGCATTTTTCGCTTAAAAATTGAATTTTTTGCAAAAATAGACGAAAAATGCCATTTTCAAAAAATCATATTTCTTTTACGGAATAAGATATTTCTAAGCGGTTTTGTGGTAAATGCTCACAAAAATATGCTTTATCATTTGGGTTTGTTAAATTTGTTCCGAAAAATTTTTCCGAAAAAGTGGGATTTGGTATATCCGGTAGATCCGGATTATCTCGGCCAATTTTCATTTTTATGAAAAATGCAGAAACATGTCAACTGAGATACGAATAGAGCTTTCGATTGATATATAGAACGTATTTTTTGCCTGAAAAATTAAAAATTAAGAAAAAATTTTCTAGCGCTTCGTTACTTTTTTCCACGACTGTATATGTACATATTTGAGGAGAAAATTTTTTGAAAAAAATAAATGCTCTGTAGACATTGCATAAACACAGGTTTCCCGAAAACTAAAATTTTAATAAAAAAATATGAAATTAAAAATGACTATAATAGTTGTTTTAATGAAGCTATTTATTTACTCGTGAATGAGAATTTAAAATGCACTTTTATGATGATAAAATATACCAATTAATCTTAAATATACGATTCCTACGATTTAATGTATATTTTAATACATACAATGTGTGGATTTCTTGCTTTAATAAAGAATAAGTCGGGTGATTGCTAAGAAATTCTTTGAATTAATTTTCTCTCATTAATTCACGACAATTAAATAAGTCACATGTGTAAAGAAAATTTTGAAATAAATTTTTAATTTTTATAAAGAATCTATATTTATTTTCCCTAAAATAATTTTAAAAAACTTAAGAGCAAACTTAAATTTAACAAATTTAGAGTTATGCAATTTAATGTGGATTGATACAGACATGATAACCTCATTACGGATTGAACATATTAAACCGGAATAGACCAGGGTGGCCCTTTTGCCCTATTTACAGGGCATTTGCCCTATTTTCGACCTTTCCGCCCTATTTTTCCCTATTTTTACATTTGCCATATTTTTGCCCTATTTTTACCATTTCGTAAAATTTTTACAATTTTAGAATTTTGTAAATGAAATGACAGAAAAAGTAAGAAATCTGGCTTCACGGCCTTCAAAATTCCTAAAATTTTCGCCTGCGGCGCGGAAAAAGGAAGAATCTGTAAAGACATTGTGTGAAATTTAGGGATTGGAAGGGCTTGAGTAGAATATGGGCGGATTTTACTATAGACGATTTAGAAGGATTTACTAGGATTATGGGGGTCTGACTGGATAACGAGGGATTTGTATGACAAAGAGAGATATCAATGGATTTGAGAGATTAATGGTGTATGCGAAGATTAACGTGGATAGAAGATAAATGTAATTTATAATAATTAAGAGTATATGAAGGGACATCGGAGGATTAATCCCCAAGTGCCTTGATATCTCTCTTAATCCCCCAATCCCAGCACTTAATCCACCAAAATTGGATTACCCCCAAATCCAGTGAATCCTCACAAATCTACCCCCAAATCCACTGAATCCTCACAAATCCCTAGATAACTACAAGTTTCTAACCATTTATCCATCTTAGATAACTTTCTTGATCCTGAATTCCCTAGATAACTCTGTTAACACCAATTCCATTAATAATTGCTCAAAATCCCCCTATATCCCTCCATTTGCTCAATTTAGTTAAACCTAGTTAAAAAATTTAGAATAAAGCTTTTTTGTTGAAATTTCAATTATTTTTAAGATTTTTAAATAATGCCCTATTTTTTGCCCTATTTTTGGCCGATTTCGCCCTATTTTTGCCCTATTTTTGAGTGGCTGCGCCCTATTTTAGTGGTTTGGAAAGGGCCACCCTGGAATAGACTCATTTTTAGCGCCGCATGCGACAATTTTTGCAGTGTAAGGCTTTAGGTCTTTTCTTTCTTTTCCTTTCACAACTTTATTTCGCTTAAATATTAGCTTTACCAATATCTCGCATATTTATAAGAGGGTGTTAACCGGAATCTAGATTTATCTTACGGTCTCAATAACAGAAAATTGCATAGGATTAAAATTCGGGAAACCTGGCCAATCAAGATCTCGATCACGGCCATCTCTTTGCTACACGTTAGCATTAATTATATTTTCGAAAAAAATGCACCTGTAAGCCTAATGTGATAATATTTCTTGTTTTAGAAAATATTTTGCTTCACCAATAGAAATCTCCCAAACGCCTCCCAAAAGGTGATGAAAATGAAACTTATAAACAAAACTCTAGCAAAGAGATGGCCGTGATCGGCATCCCAATCGGCCAGGTATCCCGAATTTTAATAAACATTCAATTTTGCTGTTTTTGAGACTGAAAGATAAATCTCGATCGCGGTTTTAATGATCTCGCTCACAAGTAGGATTGGATCACTTTGCAACTCTTTCTTATAAATATGCGAGATATTGGTAAAGCAAAATATTAAGCGAAATAAAGTTGTGAGAGGAAAAATAGGAAAATACCTAAAGCCTTACAACTTCATATATTGTCGCCTGCAGCGCCAAAAAGGAGTCTATTCCGGTTTAATATGTTCAATCCGTAATGAGGTTATCATGTCTGTATCAATCCTCATTTAATTGCACAACTTTAAATTTGGTAAATTTAAGTTTGCTCTTAAATTTTTTAAAATTATTTTAGGGAAAATACATGTAAATCCTTTATAAAAATTTATTTTAAAATTTTCTTTACACTTGTGATTATTTAATTGTGTAAATTAATCAGGGTAAATTAATTCAAAGAATTTCTTAGCAATCACTCGACCTATTGTCTTATTGAAGCAAGGAATCCAGACATTGTTTTAAAATATATATTAAATCGTAGAAATCGCATATTTAAGATTAATTGTTATATTTTATCATCATAAAAGTGCATTTTAAATTCTCATTCACGAGTAAATAAATAGCTTCAATCAGACGACTATTATAGTCATTTTTAATTTTATATTTTTTAAGCAAAGCAGCTGCGCTATGGCCTTTTCTCTCCTTCAAATTTTATGCCTTTTGCAAAAATAAAGGAAATTTTTAATATTTTCTTCAAAAAACCTAAAATAGGTTCAAAAAAGTCCGAAATATGTTTAAATAGGTTTTAGGTTTGAATAGGTCCAATAAAGACTCATTATTTCGACACAAAATATGTAGTGTTGTTATCTTATCTCATGTAACTAGAGAAAGAGTTTGCAAAAGCTACGTTAAGCAAAACAATGAAATTGTGTTGTTGTTTTTCAAACAGCAAAACAACAAAAAATATTACAACTTTTATTGTTGAAACTATATAAAATAACACTGGTATGACATGAAAATATAATTATCTTTTTAAAATTTCATTTTTTATTATTTAAAATTAAAAATAATTTTTTAATTTTAAAAGCTAAATTTTTAAGTAAGACTAATCAATGTTAAGCGATTAATTTTAGCGGGATCGAAATTTCGAGACAGCACTAAGTCACTCATTGCCTTCCCTATAATGATAGACTAATCCATAGTGGTATTGCCTTAAAGTGAACACTACCATTTAAATACATATTATTCTACTCTTTAATTTTTGTCATTTAATTAAAAAATTAAAAATATTAATTGAAATTATTTATTATTTTGTTATATGTACATTAAATTAACTCAGGCTTCGAGTTTTGCGAGAAACTTTTATTGTATACTTTTAAATATGTAAATTGAAGTGTCACATTATAAAGTAAAATAATCTATCATTAGAAAATCCAACTTTATATTGTAAAAAGTATAATTAAAGTCTCGGGATAGTTAAAACCTGGACCGTGATTTAAAAAAGTGATATCCAGGCAGGTCACTAGGGTGGGGGGGGGGATGGCAAGACCTAAAATTAATATTTTAGAAAATTAATTATTAATAAATATATTTGATTTTTTAAATTAATTTAAATATTTTTTTAAATAACGAATTAAAATTACGTATCACGGTATTTTTTGAGTTACAAATTAGGATTGCGAAAAAAATTCCGGAAATTTTCTCATTGACAAATTAGTATTACAAATTGTTTCTTTTTATCTAACCTATGGATCGAAGTCGGGCGTAAGTTTAAAAAATTGTTGCATGCGGCTCAGAAACGAAACTAATCTTGCCAATTGATATTCTAAAATTCCAAGTATACTAATTAGAATCAATAATGATTGAATATAATGGCATAAATTATCACAAAGTTAAAAATTCTATTAGGAATTTCCGATGAACATTTGTATAATCGTATGGCCAAAAATCGTTTTGCCATATTATTTTATGTATTCAAGTAACGACATTTTTTAATTTTACAGAATATTTTTCACAATGCTAAATAATTTCTAATTAATTTTAAAAATAATTTAAGATATTATTAAATGATTTTATTTCAATTGCATATTATTTTGGCATTTATTTTGACATTGCCAAATTTATTTCGTGGTAAATATTTTTCTTTATTAAGTGCAATGTGATTATAATAATAAAAAATAAATTTGAATGTGTGTAGTAATGGGTTGTCAGATAAATAATGAGCCCTTTGCGCATAAATTATACAATTTACTATAACTAAGTAATGAAATCAAAAAACAAATTAATGTCCATTATTATCTATCACTTCTTGCCTCTTGCTTGGCAGTTTTTGAATTCTCATTTGATAAAATTTAGTGGCAGATTTGGTAATAAGAAAGTTGACAACCCAAATTTAGAGTTGAGCATAGTTTTGAAACATCACCTCCCGCAAATTAAATTTCATCGAAAGAAAAAACTGCTAGGTACTTTATGGATATGTCACCCCCCCCCTCCTATTTTGAGTCTCAGAGTTTTCCTTAAACGTAGAAAATGGTCAGCGATTATTTTCTTCTCCATGTCAATCATTTTTCTTTTTTCAAGCAAAACAAGTGAAATGTGGTAAATGTAGAAACGAAATGAGTGAAATGCAAGTAAAAAATATGTGAAAAGGCAAAATAAACAAGCAAAATACTTGAAAAAGAAAAAAATGATTGACATGGAGAAGAAAATAATCTCTGACCATTTTCTACGTTTAAGGAAAACTTTGAGACTCAAAATAGGAGGAATTTTAGGAGGAATACTTGGAATTTTAGAATATCAATTGGCAAGATTAGTTTCGTTTCTGAGCCGCATGCAACAATTTTTTAAACTTACGCCCGACTTCGATCCATAGGTTAGATAAAAAGAAACAATTTGTAATACTAATTTGTCAATGAGAAAATTTCCGGAATTTTTTTCGCAATCCTAATTTGTAACTCAAAAAATACCGTGATACGTAATTTTAATTCGTTATTTAAAAAAATATTTAAATTAATTTAAAAAATCAAATATATTTATTAATAATTAATTTTCTAAAATATTAATTTTAGGTCTTGCCATCCCCCCCCCCCCCACCCTAGTGACCTGCCTGGATATCACTTTTTTAAATCACGGTCCAGGTTTTAACTATCCCGAGACTTTAATTATACTTTTTACAATATAAAGTTGGATTTTCTAATGATAGATTATTTTACTTTATAATGTGACACTTCAATTTACATATTTAAAAGTATACAATAAAAGTTTCTCGCAAAACTCGAAGCCTGAGTTAATTTAATGTACATATAACAAAATAATAAATAATTTCAATTAATATTTTTAATTTTTTAATTAAATGACAAAAATTAAAGAGTAGAATAATATGTATTTAAATGGTAGTGTTCACTTTAAGGCAATACCACTATGGATTAGTCTATCATTATAGGGAAGGCAATGAGTGACTTAGTGCTGTCTCGAAATTTCGATCCCGCTAAAATTAATCGCTTAACATTGATTAGTCTTACTTAAAAATTTAGCTTTTAAAATTAAAAAATTATTTTTAATTTTAAATAATAAAAAATGAAATTTTAAAAAGATAATTATATTTTCATGTCATACCAGTGTTATTTTATATAGTTTCAACAATAAAAGTTGTAATATTTTTTGTTGTTTTGCTGTTTGAAAAACAACAACACAATTTCATTGTTTTGCTTAACGTAGCTTTTGCAAACTCTTTCTCTAGTTACATGAGATAAGATAACAACACTACATATTTTGTGTCGAAATAATGAGTCTTTATTGGACCTATTCAAACCTAAAACCTATTTAAACATATTTCGGACTTTTTTGAACCTATTTTAGGTTTTTTGAAGAAAATATTAAAAATTTCCTTTATTTTTGCAAAAGGCATAAAATTTGAAGGAGAGAAAAGGCCATAGCGCAGCTGCTTTGCTTAAAAAATATAAAATTAAAAATGACTATAATAGTCGTCTGATTGAAGCTATTTATTTACTCGTGAATGAGAATTTAAAATGCACTTTTATGATGATAAAATATAACAATTAATCTTAAATATGCGATTTCTACGATTTAATATATATTTTAAAACAATGTCTGGATTCCTTGCTTCAATAAGACAATAGGTCGAGTGATTGCTAAGAAATTCTTTGAATTAATTTACCCTGATTAATTTACACAATTAAATAATCACAAGTGTAAAGAAAATTTTAAAATAAATTTTTATAAAGGATTTACATGTATTTTCCCTAAAATAATTTTAAAAAATTTAAGAGCAAACTTAAATTTACCAAATTTAAAGTTGTGCAATTAAATGAGGATTGATACAGACATGATAACCTCATTACGGATTGAACATATTAAACCGGAATAGACTCCTTTTTGGCGCTGCAGGCGACAATATATGAAGTTGTAAGGCTTTAGGTATTTTCCTATTTTTCCTCTCACAACTTTATTTCGCTTAATATTTTGCTTTACCAATATCTCGCATATTTATAAGAAAGAGTTGCAAAGTGATCCAATCCTACTTGTGAGCGAGATCATTAAAACCGCGATCGAGATTTATCTTTCAGTCTCAAAAACAGCAAAATTGAATGTTTATTAAAATTCGGGATACCTGGCCGATTGGGATGCTGATCACGGCCATCTCTTTGCTAGAGTTTTGTTTATAAGTTTCATTTTCATCACCTTTTGGGAGGCGTTTGGGAGATTTCTATTGGTGAAGCAAAATATTTTCTAAAACAAGAAATATTATCACATTAGGCTTACAGGTGCATTTTTTTCGAAAATATAATTAATGCTAACGTGTAGCAAAGAGATGGCCGTGATCGAGATCTTGATTGGCCAGGTTTCCCGAATTTTAATCCTATGCAATTTTCTGTTATTGAGACCGTAAGATAAATCTAGATTCCGGTTAACACCCTCTTATAAATATGCGAGATATTGGTAAAGCTAATATTTAAGCGAAATAAAGTTGTGAAAGGAAAAGAAAGAAAAGACCTAAAGCCTTACACTGCAAAAATTGTCGCATGCGGCGCTAAAAATGAGTCTATTCCAGGGTGGCCCTTTCCAAACCACTAAAATAGGGCGCAGCCACTCAAAAATAGGGCAAAAATAGGGCGAAATCGGCCAAAAATAGGGCAAAAAATAGGGCATTATTTAAAAATCTTAAAAATAATTGAAATTTCAACAAAAAAGCTTTATTCTAAATTTTTTAACTAGGTTTAACTAAATTGAGCAAATGGAGGGATATAGGGGGATTTTGAGCAATTATTAATGGAATTGGTGTTAACAGAGTTATCTAGGGAATTCAGGATCAAGAAAGTTATCTAAGATGGATAAATGGTTAGAAACTTGTAGTTATCTAGGGATTTGTGAGGATTCAGTGGATTTGGGGGTAGATTTGTGAGGATTCACTGGATTTGGGGGTAATCCAATTTTGGTGGATTAAGTGCTGGGATTGGGGGATTAAGAGAGATATCAAGGCACTTGGGGATTAATCCTCCGATGTCCCTTCATATACTCTTAATTATTATAAATTACATTTATCTTCTATCCACGTTAATCTTCGCATACACCATTAATCTCTCAAATCCATTGATATCTCTCTTTGTCATACAAATCCCTCGTTATCCAGTCAGACCCCCATAATCCTAGTAAATCCTTCTAAATCGTCTATAGTAAAATCCGCCCATATTCTACTCAAGCCCTTCCAATCCCTAAATTTCACACAATGTCTTTACAGATTCTTCCTTTTTCCGCGCCGCAGGCGAAAATTTTAGGAATTTTGAAGGCCGTGAAGCCAGATTTCTTACTTTTTCTGTCATTTCATTTACAAAATTCTAAAATTGTAAAAATTTTACGAAATGGTAAAAATAGGGCAAAAATATGGCAAATGTAAAAATAGGGAAAAATAGGGCGGAAAGGTCGAAAATAGGGCAAATGCCCTGTAAATAGGGCAAAAGGGCCACCCTGGTCTATTCCGGTTTAATATGTTCAATCCGTAATGAGGTTATCATGTCTGTATCAATCCACATTAAATTGCATAACTCTAAATTTGTTAAATTTAAGTTTGCTCTTAAGTTTTTTAAAATTATTTTAGGGAAAATAAATATAGATTCTTTATAAAAATTAAAAATTTATTTCAAAATTTTCTTTACACATGTGACTTATTTAATTGTCGTGAATTAATGAGAGAAAATTAATTCAAAGAATTTCTTAGCAATCACCCGACTTATTCTTTATTAAAGCAAGAAATCCACACATTGTATGTATTAAAATATACATTAAATCGTAGGAATCGTATATTTAAGATTAATTGGTATATTTTATCATCATAAAAGTGCATTTTAAATTCTCATTCACGAGTAAATAAATAGCTTCATTAAAACAACTATTATAGTCATTTTTAATTTCATATTTTTTTATTAAAATTTTAGTTTTCGGGAAACCTGTGTTTATGCAATGTCTACAGAGCATTTATTTTTTTCAAAAAATTTTCTCCTCAAATATGTACATATAAACAAATAACGGTAAATGTCCAGTTGACTCCGTAAATGTCCGCAAAGAGAATGCACACTTTTCTTCCCTTTCTTTTTATTTTTGGCGTTGAAAAATTCCCGCTTAAAGGAAAAGTCTCGCTCATTTTTCCTTTTCTGTTATGTATTTTGCCCTTTGACTTATTGAAAGGAAGGAGAGAAAATACTAAAAATTAATTAAAGTGAAAATAAATATATTTTTTAGAGTTCGAACCGGATCAGGGTCCGGGGGTCACTTTAGTACGTGGCTGCAGGCTTTAATATACAAATTAGAGCTCGACCCCGGGCCAGGCCCGGGACCGGGTTTTCCGGGTTTTCCGGGCCCGGTAGCCTGGAAACCGGGTATTTTGATAAAATCCGGGTTTTCGAGGTTTTTAGCCCGGAAGCCCGGCCTAGGTCGCCTCTGAAAAACCCGGGCCCGGCCCTGGTCCACTTTCGATAAATTTTATAAAATATTCTAACTTTTTGGTCAATTCTGACTCATTAAACACCCAAAAATTGAAAATTTTTCGCCTGCGGCGCTAATAAAACGAATTTATTATTCAAAGAACATGTATTCCCTTGTCTTATCCTCCAAAATCATGGCTGGGCGTTAAAATATTGAGGATTGGGCATCCTAATGAAGGGATATTGAGGGATTAGAAGTAAATAAAAAGGATTTATCAGGATTAATTAAGATTCAAGGTTTTTGTAGTGATTAAATAGATTAGGGGTTTTAGTTGAGATATCGAGCATTGAGACATCGATGGATTGAGGATTAATAACGATATCGACATATCTAAGGGAATATTGACAGCTTTATGGGAATATTTTTTTATTTCGTTTCGATTAGAAATAATAAAATTTGTATTTCGACAGCCTATTCGAAATTGCGGATATGCCCTTTATTCCTGCAAAATCCCACGATAATATTTAGATCCAAATTTATCCCCCGCCTTAATCCTACTAATCCACATTAACCCCATCAAATCACAGATTAAATAATTATAGATAGGATATCTGGATTTAGAGGTATATAGGGGACCATATCATCCTTGTAAATCGCTAATATTCCCTCCAGACCCGCCAAATCCACCAATATTTCCCTTAATCCATTAAATTCACATTAATATCTCTAAATCCTTTGAATAAACACGTATAGATGAAAGATGACACCAAATTTTAATTATTTTCTATTCAAAATAAGAAAAATTTCAGCAAAAACCGGGCCCGGGTGTAAAAGCCCGGGTGTAAAAAACCGGGTTTGGTGTGTAAAAACGGGGCCCGGGTGTAAAAAAACCGGGTTTTCGAGTTTCGCATCCTCAAAAGTCGCGTGCTCAAAGGTTGCGTCCTCAAAAGTCGCATTCTCAAAAGTCGCGTCCTCAAAGGTCGCATCCTCAAAAGTCGCGTCCTCGAAGTCGCGTCCTCAAAAGTCGCATCCTCAAAAGTCGCGTCCTCAAAGGTCGCATCCTCAAAAGTCGCGTCCTCAAAGGTCGCATCCTCAAAAGTCGCGTCCTCGAAGTCGCGTCCTCAAAAGTCGCATCCTCAAAAGTCGCGTCCTCAAAGGTCGCATCCTCAAAAGTCGCGTCCTCGAAGTCGCGTCCTCAAAAGTCGCATCCTCAAAAGTCGCGTCCTCAAAGGTCGCATCCTCAAAAGTCGCGTCCTCGAAGTCGCGTCCTCAAAAGTCGGTCCTCAAGTGTCTGGTCCTCAAAAGTCATATTTTCAAGTGTCGGGTAGCCATTTATACATATAGTAAAAATATATTTTTTTTTGTTCAACGATGCCGCCTTGATAAATTTTTTTCTGAACTTCAGTAAATCTGTTTTGTCAATGTAGGTTAAGAACTTCTGTATTGGCATCGTTCATAATATATTTTCAATAATTAATTTTCTAAAACAATGTCTTTATTATTGAGAGTTTTGCTTTTAAATTTAAAATTTTTATTCATTTATTCTTAATTAATTTAAGTTTAAATCCGGATTTTCTAACTTTATGAAAACTTTTATATACTTTGGCGCTTAATCAGTAAAATCTTCGGGCCGTTTTCATTATAAAATAATAATCTAACACTAGAAATCCCCATAAAACATTATGAAACCTATATGAAATTAAAATAAAATGATAAAATATCCTCGAAATTAAATTTTTTAGACAAAATTTTAAAAAAATGAAATTCGAAAGAATTATTTTATTTTCAATTATTATACTATTTTCATTTCATGGGTGTTCATCAACATCGGGAAAACAATTTTCGAATAAAGGAAAAGGTCATTTAATTGTTAATTCTTGATTGTTTGCATAGTAATGGCCTTTATAAGGAGTCGGAAATATTTTTTAAAAGTCATCCCTGTTAAGGAGTTAAAATATCCCTTTTAAAGTATTGAAAAAAATGGCAACTCTCCTGCCTTTTTAATGAGTTGACCTGTTTTTTGAGAATTGAAAATATAGACTTGCCAGATTTTTCTCGTATATAATACAATTAATAAAAAACGATAATTATATTTTTATTATTCGAAATTATGCATTAAACGATATTTGACAAAATATACATATTTTTCGTTTTCACAGCTTATATGGAAGATAAGTACGGCTATCTAAGCATTTAATAGCTAACCCATTTAAACCGAACTTCGAACAAGAAGATTTTGGTTCGGTATCTGTTAATTGAAAAATTTAATGCAACCTAGTATCCTTATCCTGAAATTTTACCTTTCTCCGAAAATTCATACATTCAAAAACTAAAAATATTTATTAAAATTAATTCAATTATTGAAAAAAAATAATTTAAGATGTTTCGACATCAACAATTTTTAATGAAAAATGTCAATGTGGTCGAGTTCCCAAGGCTGATCTTGATATTGATGTAAAGATTAATGGACACTTATTTAAATATAATAGAGCTGATGAATTAGGAAGTGGTGGATTTGGAAATGCAAGTTTTTGATTTAACTATATAAAAATAATGAATTTTATATACAACAGTTTAAATTTTAAAGGTTTTCTTTGTTGTAGGTATACTTAAATCCCTAACAGGTACACTTGAGAAAATTTCATACAATTTATTTTATTTTATATTTTTTCAAATTTTGTCAAGTCAAATTTTTTGATCAATTTATTTAAATTTGTTCTGTCTCTATTAATTATCCATTTTATTAAACTTCATGATTATGATGGAGTAAAGTAGAGCTGGGCTAGCTATTTCCTTCTTTCAGCTAGTTAAAAGTTTATTTAGCGTGGGAATGAACAAGAAAATTTAGTAGACCGATTTGTCTCGATTCACGAAAATCGTTAATTCAAAATTTTCATGAATTCACGTTCCCGATTCACTACATTTTTCCTGAAAATCTTGCAAAAATCGGTAATTTTTATTAATTATGTGAGCTGAAAAAGGAAAAAATCTGATAAATTGGTCTTCAAAAATTCTTTAAATTTTCACCCACGGTGCTGAAAAAAGGAAGAAATATGGTTACATGGTTTTCAAAAATTCACAAATTTGTCGCCTGTGGCGCTGAATAAGGAACACTTATAGCTTCTATGCCTTCCGAAATTCGCAAAATTTTTGCTTGCGGCGCAGAAAATTGAAGATATCTGGCTACCTGAGATCCAATCGTCAAATCCCATTATCCTTAATACAATTATATAGCTTAAATATCCGCTAATCAATTAAAAACCTCTAGTACATCTACCCCCTCGTAATTACTTCTAATTACCCAAATAAAGAAAATTCCCGAAATACCCAAAATCGTGAATTAGATTTTCTGTCGTCGCGATCCCTGATACGATCATTATACAATTCAGTCACTAATAAGTTTAAATTTAAGGTTTACCACGCATTTTGGCCGGAAGAGAATATTTGTGTTGCATTGAAAACAACTGAATTGAATTATGATATTCCATTTATTCATAGAGAAACCGATGTTCTTGAATATTTCAAAAACAATGTTGATGAGGAAGATAAGAGTTATATAATTAAAATGTTTGAATAGTATGTATTTTTTTGATTTATGGTAAATAAGTAATACTTTCTTTGCTGCGAGGCATGGTCATATGAAATTTTAAATTAGGGTATAGTGATATAGCGATTTAAGTGGCGGAAAATTACTTGGTAAGCGCTATTATCTTGTTTACATATGTCTCGAATGACTTTATATTGGATGATTAATTCTTGGGTAAGCAGTGTTTTGGTTCTTCCCAAGTATTTCTAATACTTCAGCGCCAACTAAAATCATTCTTAAATTGTCAGTTTGTATAGATGAATTTTAATTTTATGATTAATCTTCTACAAAAACTCCTTTATGAGCAAATAATCTAGAATAAAATTTATTTTCAAATTAATTTTAACATACATAAATGCTAATTATAGTGAAGTCAAATCAGGAAAAAATTACCCAATGATGCACGTTGTCTTAGAACTTGGTGGAGATAAATTAGAAAACTATTATTGGAAAAATAGGAAAAATGTTCAAAATCTTTTAAATAAAATTTTAAAAGGAGCTGTTTTAGCACTTCAACAATTCCATAAATGTAAGTAAATAGTAAATTCATAAATTCATCATTCTGGCTAAAATTTGAAAACCAAGCCTTAAGAGGTCATGGTTACATAAATAAGTAAATACTAATCGAGAGCCATAAACAACACTATAAATATTTATAAAATAAAATTTAAATTATAAAAATACACATTATTTTTTATATTAATTCATATATGTATGAATATATTAAGATGGAATACACGGTGATGTTAAGGAATCTAATTTCCTTTTATCAACTGAGCAAAATCCAAATGATAGCTTCATCGCCTTTAAATTAATTGATTTTAACACTTCTGTTCTAAAAAATCAAGCAATTTTACCTGGTATGAAGGATATGGGAGTGCGTACAAAAGCACCAGAGACTTTTAAAACTGACAAAGTAACTATAGTATTTATTAATAAATACATTTAAGTACGAGCTTAAACTTAGAAAAAAAACGTAATGAAAAGAATATCAAATAAGTATAATCAGTTCAAAAGTCATCCTTTAATCCAGGGCTGCCAAATGTACTTATTTTGGAAGTACAGTACTTACAAATCGACCTTCGTACTTATTAAATTGAAAATGTACTTATTTGTAAGTAGTACTTACAAATAGACTTTTTGTTTAAAAAATTAAATTTAACCTTAAAATTTCTTAAAATTTTCGCCTGCGGCAGCGAAAAAGGAATAAATTTTGCTCCTTGGACTTTGAAACTTCCCAAAATTTTCGCCTGCGGCGCTGATAAGTAAGATTTATGTGTATATCGGAGGATTTGAATGGAGCTAGGTGGATTTTAGTAAAATCCGGATATTTCAGGGGACCTAAGGGAATAGCAAGCAGTGCTGCACGCAATTGGAAAAAAATTCCGCAACTCGCAATCCGCAATTTTTAACCCTGCGACCGTTGACTCCCGCGAGGCGCGTGCCGCAAAATCCCGCGCGAAGCGACGGATTTTGCACAAGCGCCTCGTCGATGCCCTAGGATTACGTTGTTTGATTTTGTGTTATTTTTGTATAAATAAAAAATTAACTCCGACGCCCAAATTCCCCGCGCCTAAAATTCCAGTGACGAATATTCCATTTTTTCGTTTTGGTGACGAATATTCCGCTGTAGACGAAAGTTCCGAAAAACCTTAGAGACGAATTTTCAAGAGACGTAAATTCCGACACCCGTACTTTGAGTGCCTCACTCGTTGGGTATATAAAAAACGGCACCAAAATACTTAACTACATATATTTATTATATTATTTTTAGGTATCCATAGAGGCCGACATTTGGGCGTTTGGATTAATGGTCTATGAGCTGTCTATCTATCAGTGTATTTTATTTAAAATTTTCGATAAGTACTATGTTTTTGTTTTTTTTAAATCAACATTAAGTAGTACACCCCAACAAATCCGGGACGACCTAGTTGACAAATCCGGGACTACCAAGCAGAGATGTTTCGAAATTTCGATTTTCGTTTTTCGATTTTCGAAGTTTTTCTCCTTTCGATTTCCGAATTTTTGAAAAAATTTGAATTTTTGGCGCCAAAAAGGAAGAATTCTGACCTATCGGTTTATGAAGATTTTTGCGTTAAGGATCCTCCAAAATTTTCAAAATTTTCGCCTGCGGCGCAGAAAATGAAAGATTTTTGGCTTAGGGATCCTCCAAATTTTTAAAAACTTTCGCCTGCGGCGCTGAAAAAGGAAGAATTCTGGTGACTTGGTCTTCCAAAATTCTTAAAATTTTCGCCTACGGCGCTAATTGGAGGAATCCCTGATCTATTAACAATATTATGCTCCGACCCGGTATATTGGAGGATTTTCTTGAATTAAGGTGGATTTGGAAGCCTCCCCCCACTATGCCGAAACTCTATGCCAGGTACCGCCCAGCCCTATGGTTAAAGCGGCCTAGCTCTGCTTTACTATATCAAGGAATTTTGCTCAAATCCTCCATTATTCCTCTTAATCCACACAGATCTCATAATGAAATACATATTAATCTTTAACTTAACACCCGGAGTCTGGAGACAACATGAAGCGGCTCAGAAAATCACCGGCTACAGGGCCCAGATTTGAATAGGTCCGGAGCCTATGCCGTAGATTCGGATATGCAAAATTTTGGGTTTGGATATCCGTGATTTCCCTGGATCTCCGATTCTAATTATTAGTTTCTCCGATTCCTTAGAGTTCAAGCAAAAGTTCCAACTGAGACCTGACATAAAAATTTATTTTAAATTTTTTATTAAAAATTTTTTTCGGTTTTTGTTTTTCGATTTTCGAGGTTAGGTATTTTTGTTTCTATTTTCGATTTCGAAGATTTTGAAAAATATTTTCGATTTCGATATTTTTGGATTTCTTTCGATTTCCGATTTTCGAAAAATTTTTTGTTTCGAAAGATCTCTGCTACCTAGTATGGTTCGATTCAGCTCGTCGATTTGCTTGGTCACTAGAGAGCGAGCTGGGCCTGGACCAAGTCCTGGGTTTTTCCTGTACCCAGAGTCCAGGCCCAGGCATTTTTTAACCTTCCAGGGTTTTTCCTGGGCCTGGGTTTTTCCTGGACTACAGGCCCAGGACTCGACCCAGGTCAATAGATCAAACCCAGAACCCAGGAACAGGCCCAGGCAATTTTTATGCCTGGTTTTCCTGGATTAATTTTCTGCCAAAGATTTAATTTTTCTAGCAAAATTTTCACTTTAGCCATAAGAAAATTCTAATATTTTTGCCTGCGGCGCTGGTAATGGAAAAATTCTGGTTTTTTGGCTTTCCAACATTGTCAAAATTTTCGCCAGCGGCGCTGAAAATGGACTTAATATCCTGATATCCGTCTAAGTAAATTTACCAAGAAACAAGTTTAGATTCTTGAGACCCAACTCGATCAGCGGGATATCGGTAGATTTAGAGGGATATCGAGAGATCTAGACGCAGTAAGGCATATGGAGGATTTGGGGGATTATGAGGGATATCAAGGGATTTTGGGGAGTAAGACGGATATTGTGAGTCATATGGGATGAATATCAGAGGATTTGTGAGCATCAAGAGGGATATCAGGATATATATGTGTGTATAGAAGGACGACGGTATATGGGGATTAAGGGGATTTCGGTAGGTTTAAGTGGATTAAGATGGATTTCGTATCCTCTAAATGCTCTAATATCCACGATATCCGAGCAAAAATCTCCCGATATCCAACTTAATCCTACTTTATACCCCTAAATCCCTTGATATTACACTAATACCCAAATAACCAATATCCGTCTTAATCCCTCTAAATCACTTGATATCCACCTTATAGAACACCTATCCACCTTAATCCTTTAAAATTCCCTTGAATCCCCCGATATACCTCTTATTTCCTCTGTATATTATTGCAATTTAATTGAAATTTGATAATTTATAAAAAATCTAAAAAACCCAGGAATCCGTGCCTGGGCCCAGGTAATAAAATTCCTGGGTTTATCCTGAGCCTGGTTTTTTCCTGGACTAAAGGCCCAGGTCAATAGATAAACCCGGAACCCAGGAACAGGCCCAGGCTTTTCAAAAATCTCGATCTCTATTGGTCACCCTTATGGTTTTTCTATTTTCGAGGACCTATATCTCGGTCCACAGGCTTCTTCGGAAGAAAGTGGTTCTATTCGACTCAGCTCGTCGAGACGAATCGAATGGTATATTTCTAGTATCGAAACCTTTCACCGTTATCTAACTAAATCCAAAATTTTTTATAATAATTCATAATTTATAATTAAAGTGCCGGATCGATATTTTCATCTTCAAGGAATTGTTTCAGAATATATGTCAAACAAAAGTAAAGATGGATTTTTTGATCGTATTATAAAGGTAAAAATCTTGATATTTTAAATATTCAAAATTTGTAACTTCTTTTATATTCAGTCCCTTTCTGAAATCCGTTTTACACAATATTATTTATTTTCCGTTCCCAAATATAATAATTTAAAAACAAAAATTTAAATTTGGATATAATGATTAGGGATAGCCAAAATATGCCGGAAAATCGCCAAATATGCGCAGCACGAAATGGTCGAAATATGCAAAGATATGCATTAAGAACCGGGTCCTAAAGTGCTCGGACCTATGTAAAAACACCATTTTTGGGCTTCCCACTTCAAGGCATATCCGCATACAAATGCATTTGCATGTTTTGGCTGTCCCTAATAATGGTTTAATCCAACTAATTTTATTTAAATAGTATATGTTTACAGGCTTGTCTTCAGCAAGATCCGAACGATCGTCCAACAATTGATGATATTCTCAAATTTCTGAATGGGGATATTACTTATTTTGATTACGAGGTTCGTGAGATGGAGAAAGAAACTGGAAAAAAGCCGGAAGAAGAGGAAAAAAGCAGTAAAGGTAAACGTCCTGAAATTCGTGGCAAAGGTAAACATAGTGGAAAAAAGGCGAAGCATCTAAAACTTGGTTAATCTTTCGACTTTCTTTTAGACAACTTTGGTGATTAACATTTCTGATTCAGTCTATTTTTAAAATTTAGTAAAACTTTTAACTATTATTATCAAAGTAATTAAGGCTAGCAAATAGAAATTTAGTTTTTCGAAAGAAGAAAGTAATGAAACATACAAAAATATTTTTTAGTTAGGATTGAAACATTTAGGATGGGTTTCTATTCCTACTTTTGATATTTCGTCCATGTTTCTATAGTTTGCTCGTACATATTTAATATTTTTAGTTATTTCGACAGTGATCCTTAATTTTGACATTTTACCCAGTTTCCGTCCATAAATTGTGATTTCCCACTTCATAATTTTCAAATTTTGAATCCAAATTATTTTTGCATAATAGATATTAATTCCAAGCAAATTTATTGTTTTGCTAGCCTTAATTATAGTATCTAAGAATTAAAGTTTTACATTTTTTGGTATAATCGTTCCCATTTATTTAAAAGTTTATCATTTGTGTTTAGTGTGCGGATTTTTATTGAAAAACGACTTTGGTTATGAACAAGCCTTGACTGATCATTGTCTGACCATTTAGTTCGAGTAAAAGAAAGGCATAACTGACCAGTAATAGGTGTAATGAAAAATTGGAGAGACAGTGGTCAGTCCGCGGGCAGGGTCGCTTCAGTGATTTATTTGAATAAAAATCCACACACTATATATGATTGGTTTTATTTTAAAAGTAAGTATTTTTGGAAGTAGTTTTAAAATTTAAATTAAGAATTTTTCAAAAAAATTATCTTCGATATTATGTAAAATTTTGTGCTTCAACGGATATATTTACATACATGCTTTCGATTCCAAACAGATCGAGATATGGTTATTTCCATTGATCACGTTGAAGCACTTCAATTCCCCCAATTTAGTTTCTAGTCAGATCGAAAAAGAAAATGTTTGTTGCACTTTTCGTAATTACTCTAATATTAAAAGGTTGATTAGGGTTATTGATTCTTAAATTCTTCTTAAAAATTACGTAAATCTAAACGCATAAATGTTCAAAAATGTCGAAATTTTAATTATTGGATATCTATTTATTGGAGTATTTACGATAAAATGGTTTTGTGTGTTTAAATTTTAAAAAATTTTGTGGTATTTGGTATTGACAAATCGAAAATTTTATCTAATGTTTATCATCCGATTTATGTAAACACATTAGTTTTTAACTAATTCAAATTAAATACCTAGAACCTCAAAACCATTAACATCATGTACATTTAATTTGCTTTTTTTTATTTTTTCTTGTATTTTTTCTTATTGGTGCTAATTTATACCGATATTGTCATTCTATAATACTGATATGAACCATATTTATTCAATAATTACCTATCCTAAGTAATTCCAAGTTCCACAGCCCAACTTCTTAATAGACGAGTAATTATCCAAGAATATAAGGTAGAATGGCACCAAAACCAATTTTCATTCTCTCTATATTTGGACATTATTTAAACATATTTTCATATTTCTCTCTCTATATACTTTAAATCTTTTGAAATTATTTATCAAGATTACAAAAAATATTTTAAAACATGTTTTTTAATTATAATATTTCCTTATATTTCTGTTTAATTTAAGATTATTTTCAAGTATAAAGTGCAACATTCAAAACTCGTTTTTAATTAAAAATGTCATTTACCTATTTTAGTTTCCCTAAGTTAAATTGGTCGTTTTAAATCAGAGATATATTTTAGAACATGTTTTTAATTATTATAAAAATGAAGGGTATTTAAAATCAATGTATTTTTTTAAATAATTAAATTTTTTAAATAATTAAAATTTTTTAAATAATTAAAAATTATTTTTCTTTTCGACATTCTGTCATTTTATAATAGTTTATATTTTTTCCACTTAGAAATTCAGGTTCCACGGGATTTCAGGCAAATTATTTTTTTTCTATTATAGACAAGGATTCTTTTGTTTTTGATTAAAGTGTCAAGCATTTTAACTTCTCATAGAATTCGAAAACGAGGAGTTAATACTCACAAAATATTCCGCCGTTGCCTTAGGATATAGAAAAGGATTTTTTCCCCAGAATGAGTTTATGCAGTTTATGTGATAAAAAATTTAAATTATAATAGTAAAAATTATAATTTAAATATATTTTCTTAAATTAAATTTTTTTATTTAATTTAATCGAGAATACGAAATAATTAATAATGAAGGGTATTTAAAATCAATGTTTAAATATTCAGTTTACGGTAGGATTAGTTAAATTATAAAATATTAAAATACTTGAAATATTAAAATATATTCTTCCCAGAATGAGTTTATGCAGGTTATGTGATAAATTTTACAAATTTAGTAGAAATAGTTATGAAATTAAAAATAAAATAAAAATAATATTTTAGTTCAAATTATAACCGATTGCTCCACAACATTTGAAATAATATTTTAAAATTTTGGATAGTTTCCTAAACGTAACATAATTTTTATAAAAAATTCTTGGACAGTATTTGGATACATTGTTAAGGAAAATTTATTTGTGAAGCAAGAATATAAAATTTTTAGAATTTGTCTATAAATATTCTTCAGATAAACTCCAGATTGTAGACGAAGCACTTTATGTTTATATGCCACTCTAGTTTGATTATCAGTGTTTAAAATGTTCGTAATTAACAGACTTTGTCCCATTTTCAAGTTCACTCCATTTTTGGTAGCATATCGAATGAAAGACAAAGAAAAATTATTTTTTCAAACCTCACCAAATACAGAGTAACATTTTCGTTTTTACATTTTCATTAAATTATTAAACAAACTAGACACCGGACCATGGATTAATACCGGACCGTGGATTAAAAATGCTAGCTAGTTTAGTTATTAGCATAGAGTCTATAACATTTCTTTTCTTTGCAATGTCTCTCATTTGATTATATGTACCATGGGGAGATGGAGTGAAATTTAAAAGGGATAAACTCATACTCAAATTAAACTCATACTCAAATAGGAATGAGGGCAGTACATATAAACATAAAGTACCAAAATAACAAATCAAAACCAAAAAGTGGTAACTAAAGTCGCCAAATAATAAAAAACATTTAGCCCACGGTGAATTTTAAATAATTTTTAAAAAAAGTTTAAGGGAACCATAACTTTGTTTATATTTAAATAATAGGATTGAGGTTAATAGAAACGTCAAAGAAAAAAAATTCCCAGGAATAATAGAAAATTTCATTTAAAGAACGAATTTTGTTTTTTCCATAGTTAAGATATTTTATACCTTGATGGGAAAGTCCCAAAAATTCAAAATTAACGAAACCTCATTACTATATCAAATTTTTGGTATTTATTTAAGCGAGTTTTAGGTAAAATTCAATTCTTTATTTTTATCATTTAGAGGATTTGTAAAAGCTTGAAAAAGTCGAAACCCTTAACCAATTTCGAAGATATGAAAGAAAACCAATAGTCAACCAAGATCTTTAACGTCTCTAATTTTTAATATACCCAAATAGGAAATAAAAGCCCGGATAACACTAGATTTTCTTCAATTCATTTTCAGCATAATCAATCTTCGCACAATCGTGCTCGACTACTTCTAGCACGACGACGTTCGTAATAAAAATAGTCGCATTCGTTTTTCAAAAAACTAACAATAGCATTCATAGATGGACGATCATTTAGATCAACTTGTACGCACGCCTAAAATTTTTGTGATTATTTATATAAATACATTCATTTTGTAATTCTTAATTAATCGTCAAATAGTTATTATTGTGATTTTAGAATAAAGAAACTAATTCAGTATCGGGATTGTGCAAAAAATATACACCTTGATCCCAACTAATCATTTTAATTTCATTAGTAATTAATCATTTAAATCCATCGATCTCCTTTCAAATTAACCAAAATCACACTTAATCCGCCGATATCCCATTAATCACTAAATTTCTATTCCTTAGGATATTAGAACTTATGAAATTACCTAAATATTCGTCTAATAAATACTATAATTCAAAGAGCAGATTTTGTGCTATTTTTTATAATTTTTCTATGGGGGTAAGGCGGTATAATAGAGGGGCATTACTATTTGAGAAATACGGTATCTTAAGTAATACCCTCAAAACATTTTAATTAATATTAGTTCTCTTGAGTTAGTTTCTCGTAATAAAATTGTTACATTAAAATTTTTGTAATTTTTTTCTTAATTAATTAAAAGCTAATTTATAACAATTTTTATTGAACCTTTATAAGATGATCTAAGCGCTCATTATTACTTGTATCTTCACAATACAGGGTGCGCCATAAGTAACCGGACACTTGTTTTCTCTCATAACTTTATTAAAACACAATCAAATAAAATCGAAATACAATCAGATGATAGAGAATTAAATAAGGAACAATAATAATTAAGAAAATTCGAGATGCCCACCCTTGGCTTTGATACAGAGGCGAAGGCGCGAAGAAAAATTTTCGCAAATAGCACGCACCTCCTTGAGTGTAATTAAGTCCCACCCTCGGGTGAGAGAGTGACGCAGAAACCCCAAACTTTTATGAGGCATAGCACAGGCCCTGGACTCCAAAATAGACCAAAAAGAATTATCCATCGGGTTTAGATTCGGGGAGTAGGACGGCCATTACTGAACGCTAATGAACCCAGGAAAATTGGCCTTGCACCAGTCCTGAACTTCTTTCGCCTTGTGTGCCGGAGCAGAGTCCTGTTGGAAAATCCAGAATCTGCGATCGAAATGGCTCTTGAACCGAGGCTTCAGAACACGCTAAAAAATTCTCGCAAGTAATAGTCTTTGTTGACTTTTACACCAAAATCCACGAAAATAAGGGGTTTTTGCCTGACGCACAAATACCGGCCCAAACCTTGACAGATTGGGGATGTTTGGAATGTGTGATAAGCTTATCGGAAAGAGCAGATTCTGTAGTCCTAATTCTATCATTTTGATGGTTGTGAACGGATTTTATTGTAAAAATTTTTTTGTCTGTTAAAAGAATGTCCGGACATGCGTGCCACTGTAGGAGCAGTTTGTATCTTGCAAGTCTAACTTTTTTGGTTTTTTTTGTTAGCAGTTGTGCTTTTTGGATTTTGTAGGGTATTAACCCTAGTTTATTTTTAGCTATTCGTCTGACGGTCCTCTCACTTATTCCGGTGTCACGAGCCACTTTTCTTACGGAGGGTCGATAATTGAGGTGCACCCAGTTTTTGATCATTTTAATATTCTTGGAAGTGTTTACGGAACGAGGTCTTTTACTTTTTTGTAAGTTCTTAGTTGTGCTATGATTATCAAATTAATTTTAAAAAATTTTTCTCCCAAAAAATTTTCACCAGAATTTTTTGATTGTGTATTGTACAGTGCTATATGGGGCATTCAAAAGAGATGAAATTTTGCGGACTGAATTTTTTTGTAAAAAAAGTGAGATTATAGAATCACGTTGACTAGCCATAATAGAGAATTGAATGAGCTAAAAAATAAGCCTAAAATCAATTAAAAATATTGACAACAAAAAAAGTTATAAGGAATTTAAAAGTGTCCGGTTACTTATGGCGCACCCTGTAATCATTGTAAGGTGGACTTAGAACCAAAGGCTAAAGAGCACTTTGTTTCATACTTCCGCTATTATTATTTTCCCAGTAATCATATTTGTAATAGTTAATGTATATTATTTATCCGCCCATTAATATTCATTATATAACGATTTCCTTTCTTCCCATTAGATAGAGTTAGGCCTAACATTTATATTATTTCCATCATTAATGTAATGTATTTCCTATGTGAATAAATGCGCTTATAGAACTGAGCGGTAATATCATGCTTCGGCAAGCCTGATGTCCTGATCAACCCTCAGAGTTTGTACGATTAAGGTGAAAGGTATCCCGGACTTAAGTCTTACTAAATACCCCAAATGGAAAGGCCTTAACCAGCACGCTCCAATTGGCGTGCTGTGTTTCTGGTAGCACCGGATGGTTCGCATTTTGCGACTTTCCATTGGCCTGGGCGGCCGGTAAGATTAAGAGCTGGGTAGAATGCGATAGGCTAACTCTCTGCGCGCATGCTTCGGCAAGTCAGAACCCTCCGGAGGTTAAAAATAAATTAGGAAAAGATAATCGGCTAAAATAAAATTAAAATAAAGGCATAAGAAAATACTGGGCATTAAATAAAAGCGCTATATAAATCGACGGGCAAAATTAAGGGCTAAATAAATTAAGGGCTAAAAATGATTGGGCTATTTAATAAAGGGCTAATAATTATCTAATATAGATTAAATAGAAGTAATACCCATTATAAAAAGTTAATATTCAGAAAAATTTAGAAAGCCCAAATATTAAGAAAATAAATTATAAAGCCCAAATTTTTAGAAAATAAATAATAGAAAGCCCGGATAATAAAAAGCCCAATTAGAAAATGCCTAAATAAATAAATATAAGTAAGCCCGATAAATGAATAAAAAGCCCTATTAAAAAGAGAAGCGCTAGATAAAAAAATATTTTCCTTCTCCCATTCCCTCTCCGTCCTTTTCCCCATTCTTTGCGCATTGATTCCTAAACAATGAAATTGGTATAAATTAAATATGAAAAGTTTTTAATTAATTAATCCTTCGGGAAGACTAAATCTATAAATTAAATTTAAATACCGAAGTATAGAAAATAAAATTGGTCTACTTTTTATATAAGAATTTTTTTAAATGTAAAATTTTCCTTCGGGAAGACAAAATGATAAAAATGGAATTACCGAAGTACAAAAATTGAATAGTCTCTGAGTCTAATTTAAAACGCAATTGTGAATGGCGCACAACTAATATTTTCTATATGATTAACTTTCCATCATTTGTTCATAGTTAAAATTATTTTCTCAGAGATTACACAAAAAAGAAAACAGAAAAATTATTTTGCCTAGGCAAGTCCGCTTGATAGAACTTTGTCTTCTCTTCTATTTTCTTCCGCTCATATCCTCCTCGTTTATTCTTTATTACTTGAAGAAGAAAAAGGCATGGGAATTTTTTCTTTCAATTTACAACAAAAGGGGCAATGTATCATCTCTTTTGCTAATTTTATTCCTTCTAAATTTTTCTATATTTTATTTTTATATTAATATTTTCAGCTAATATAGGTTTAATTTTTATATATTCTGGACAATATTTTTAAGATCTTATTACCTAGGTATTTCTGACTATATATTTTTTTTACTTTTAAATATTCCAGAATAAAAACTTAATTTGCAACAACCAAATATACAACAGACAACAAATTCAATTTCTACCAATTGGACAAAAATACATTTGCTTCGGCAAGACAGCATCATTTTTTTAGAAAGGCATTAAAAAAATTTTTTTTGAAGGATCTTCACTACTGGTATCTGAAAATCTTATACTCTGCTCTGGCAAGTCTGAATTTTGGGGGAGGTAGTTTAAATTTAAAAAAATGATTATCAAATTTTTAAAAATAATAATTTAAAAAACAATCTAATTTTTAGAGATTTTCAGTGATCTACGCTTCTGGTATCTGTGCACTATTACAAGTTGCTTTGGCAAGAAAAATTTTGCGAGTGGAGTTATCTGTGCTTCTTACAGCTATGAACCTATTTACTTAACTATGTGGCAATCAAAACTTCAAAATTAATACAACAAAATATATCACAAATTCAATACATTTGAAGAAATCAACAAAAATTTTTTATTTAATTCTGAACAGCCTAGGCAAGGGTAAATTTTTTTTAAAATTAAAATACTAATCTTTTTGGGAAATTCTAAAATTTACAAAGAAATTTTTTATTCTTTTCTGAATATCTTATACGATTAAGAATGACTATTTTTTTAGGAAAAGTTGTTGGAGTCTTTATAGTTTATTTTTGATTTAAGTCTATTTTTTACATTAAATTCCGTATTTTTTTAAAGTATATATATATTTTTTGTAGATTAATTCCTTTATTTTTCCCTAAGGATTTTTTTCTAAAAAGTAATTTTATTTTTCCTTTGGGAAGACAAAATCTTAAAAATAGGTATTATAAAGTATAGATGATTCTTAATAGGTCTTTAAAATTCTCAAATTTAAAACGCAAAAGTCAATTGCGCACGACCAATAATTCTCTATATAGATAAATTTCTTTCATTTTTCCTTCTTGCAAAATTGCTTCCCAGCTATTACACATTAGTTATAAAGGAAAATTTTTATTTTGCCTAGGCAATTCCGCACTTTTTCTTAAACTTCTAGCAACTTTGTCCTTTCTTCTATCTTCCGTTTATATTCTCTCTTAAATTCTTCTCTCTTAAAAAAAATAGCTTGGGAATTTTTTTTTAAATTAAAAGAAAAGCGTTAATGTGTCATCTCTTAAATTATATTTAGTCTTTGCAAAGGAAAAGTTATTTTTATTAAATTATTATTTTTCCAGAGAAAACTATTTTATTTCTTAATTTATTTTTCTAATTAATAGTTGTTTATTTATTATCTAGATATTACAAATTTCACTTTTTACTTTTAATATTATTTTAGTATTTTATTTAAATTAATTTTAAAATCTTAATTTTTTTACAACTAATATATATCAAAAACAAAGTTAACTATTATATTTGTTTGTTCTGGACAACACTTATTAGTTGCTTTGGCAAGACTGAATTTTGCTGTGCTTCTGACCTACATCGATCTATGTATAGTTGTGCGCTTGTGGTATCTGTGCATTTTTATATTTTGCTTTGGCAAGCCGGAACTTTGGTAGAGGTAGTTAAAATTGAACAAAATTGTTTCAAATTTTCACAAATAATAATATATAACATAATCTAATATTTTGAGAATTTCAGGCACCTACACATCTTCTACTCTGTATTGTTTGACAAATAGAACTTTAAAAAACAACCACATAAATAGTTACTGAGATACGCTCACGCTTCGGCAAGAACACATCTACAAACAAAAATGTCTTCAAACAACACTAAGAATCTTTATTTAAATATTTTGACTGAAATTGAATCAGTTGGTCCTCAACTACATAACTGTGATGGCGAAGATGCAACGGCTTTTGATGAATGGTCAATAAGGTTTATGGATTATGTAGAGGTATTTGGTACAAATTGGACTGAGGTTGAAAAATTAAATAGATTAAAACTTTACCTAGGTAAGACAGCAAGAAATATTTATGAAAACCTAGCACCTTCGGGGAAAAATACATTGCAAAATGCCTTAATTAGTATTAGAGCCAAACTAGATAGCCCGCATATCCGTGAACTAGCATATAAGAAATTAGCTGCCTGTTATCAGAGGAAAGGGGAATCTGTAAATGAGTTTATTAAAAGATTAATTCCGCTTGTAAATTCGACATCTTCTAATGTCACAAAAGAGGTAAGAGAAGAAACGCTATGTAGATGTTTTTGTCGTATAAAATACGAAATTATTTAAAATTAGGTATTTAAAATTCATTTTATTATTAAATTTCTATTTTTCCTCTTGTCAAGGACAGAAATCCTTGCAATATCTTTTTCCCATAAAATCCCTTTTCTCACTCTTTGAACCTATTATTGTAATATTCTCTCTTCTTCTCTTTTCTATTCACGTGCATTTCACTAATATCCTCCCCTTAGGAACACTATAAAAGCCAAGCCCTAATGCCAAACAATAACATTCATTTGTTCAATCATCAATTTCCGAACGTCCAATCGTTCATTAATTCAACTACTTATTGTAAATTTAATTTTATTTAAATAAATATTTTTAATATTTATTCTTCTTTAATTCTTTGATTGTTAAGAAGTAAGTCTAAGCTTATCCTTAACAAAGTGGTGCTCCGGGAGAGGCCAACAACAATTGAAAATTTCTAATAATTTTCACATTTTTTACAGTGTCGGACCAAATCAACCCGGACGTTCTTCAGCAAATTCTGAACGCAATTAGAATTCAACACAAAGAATCTTCAAATTGTACTTGTCTGGCTTGTTCAACATTAAAAGCAACAACTTCCCCAGCTGAAGTTAAAATTAAAAAAGAAGGCTAAAAACTCCAGCTAAAAACAACAAAAGGAATTACAACAGTAAGGAAATCCTTCCTACAATCTCGGAAAACTCAACAGACGAAGAACCTCCATTAAAGAGGTTCGTAATAAAGAGAGCAATCAGTCCATTATTTTTATTCAGAAAGAGCTCTCCCAAATTAAAACAACCTGCTACACCTCGTAGGGCCTGTTCGCCTCCTACTCCAATCCGGACCACCAAAGTTGAACCAAACAACTACAAAAAGAAGGTAGACTCACAAATAGTTAATTATCAACACAAAAAAACTTCTGAATTTTTAAAAAGAAAAATTTTCGAAACCTTAATCTTTCAAGGAGGATCACACCTTGAGCAAGGAAGCAGCAGTTGTACCAACCAGAGTCTATCATCGAACGCCAGTGAGGTGCCCTGTCAGAAATACTCCACCAACCAAAGCTCAGCCAATAAAAGTAAATCTAAATTTCTTACAAAGGATTTTAAATTTACCAGTAATTTTCTCAAAAAAACAAATTCAGGCAAACGACGAGACAGAGGCCAAAAAGAAATTGGAAGAAAAACAAATAACCGAAGCGAAGGCCATAGGAGAAGCTACCCGAAAAAATATACGTTTGGCAGACGTGTACCGAGATCTTGGCAGCACGTTCCGAGCAGCAGGCCAATTATTTGAAAAATTGGGAAATATTATTAAAGAAAAAGAAAATAATTAAAAAATTTACTTAATTAATTTAAACGCTTTTAATTCGATTGCTTTAAATTTTTTCTAAAAAATCAAGAATTTTTTCTTCAATTGTAAAATTTTAAAAACAAAATAAACATTTTTCATATACAACCATTGCCTTCTGTGAAAAATAAACAAACAATCGATTGAGGAAATCCTCCTTTAAAAAGCAATATAAACATACAAAGAAAAGAAAATCTTGAGAAATTAGAGTACAATAAAGACTTAGAGATAAAATAAAACATAGAAAATGACCTCTAAGGTATATGCCGGTCCTCTTAAAATGCGCTTAGGTCCACTGAGAAAAAGGACCTTAGGATATATAAATACTGCTAAAGACTTGTTTTCGGCAGAACTCACGGCGGAATCCATCATTAATCTCAGAGCGAGTCAGCTAAAGCTGTCAAAGTCAGTAGATGTTTTGGAGCAATTGAATTCAGAGTGGGCGAAACTTATTAGTCTTGAGGCAGCAGACAAACGAGAGGAAATGTTGAAAGACTATAACTCTCATGCAGAAGGGGAAAGTGGATTTATTGCCTTGCTTGATATTGCTCGTGATTTAAGTTGTGAAATTGAGGCTAAGTTAATTGATATTTCTGCTCCAATAAATAATTCGTTCAATATGACAGCAACGCAGACCCCATCTTCATCGATCAGACTCCCGATCTGTAGTCTCCCCACCTTTAATGGAAAGGTAGCAGAATGGGCCAATTTCTGGAGCCTTTTTGAAGTCGCAATTGATAGAAACAATAATTTAGATGACTGTGAAAAATTGACATATTTAATGGCCTCACTGACTCGCCCACACCCTTATAATGAAGTTTCTGGGTTTCCTGTTATTGCCATAAATTACCCATTGGTCGTAGAACATCTCAAAAAAAGATTTGGTGAACCACAAACCGTCAGGAGGTCGTTGTATAGTGAACTAGACAAACTCTGCCCCCGCGCCATTAAATTAGAGGATGTTAGAAAAAATTGGATAAGCATAAATAGGATCACTCAACAACTTAAGGCACTGGGCGAACAAATAGATAACGGTGCATTAATTCAGCAGATAGAAAACAAGTTTGGTGGCTGGGTTAGCTGTACCATACTTGAAGAACAGAGCAAGAATCCCAAATGGACAGTCGAGTGTTTACTTGAGGCTATCAATAAAAGCTTAAGAATTAAAGAAGCGGTATATGGACAGAGTGGGCAGAATAATTTCCAGAGCTCTTCCACATACCGTAGGCCACCACCTAGACAAAATCACCATATATTTGCACAGAATGCTGAAGCAAATAAGAATTCAGATTGGAGAGATAAGAGAACAGAGATAAAGCAATATCCCAATGATAGGCAGAAAGAAAAACGACCATGTGCGTTCTGTGAAATACATAATCATAGTTCTATGCAATGCAAAAAATATCAAAATGCGGAAGCAAGAATCCAGCGCTTGAAAGAAATGCGTAAATGTATAAAATGTTTTGAAAGGGGTCATATAGCTAAATTCTGTCAAAATGATAAAATTCGATGTAAGAATTGCGGACAACCACACTATTTGGCTATCTGTTCCAGAGGCTTAAATAAAAAGGAGAATGTAAATAATATAAGTGAAAGGGATAATAAAAAAACTAGCAATGACCCTGGGTTTTCCGATGAAGATGTTCGGTGTTTAACTGATGTAGCAGAATTAAGCTCTTATTTTTCTGACCAGACGAGCATTCAAGAAATTAATACAGTGGCTATTAAAAGTGATAGAATAAAATCGCTACTTATATCAAAAAATGCTGAATATTTTACAGATAACAAAGAAATAATACGCGGATTCACTCTCATGGACCCAGGAGCAACATGTACCTTAATAAGCGAAAAATTTGCCAGAAAATTAGGAATATTTGATTCGCATACCAGTCCGATGACCGAGCTCGAGGTAGATGGTTATGGAGGTAGGAAGTCGCGATTTACATCCCATAAAGTCAAATTTGAATTGAAGCTAAAAATTGGGTCGAAAATTACTATTGAAGGATATACAACCCCCAATCTAGAGCAGATGAATATTTACTATCCTTGTAGCCCGAGAGATTTTTGGCTGTATGAAAAAGGAGAAATTGATGTTAAAAAACGTTCACCCGATATTTTACTTGGACTCACAGATGTTTTAAATATTATAGAAAGTATAGAGAAATTAGAAGGACAACGATTCTTACTTCGAACTAAAATAGGACCTATTGTTTGTGGTAGAGCTAAAATTAAAGAAACTGAGCCAGAAAATGAAACCCAGTATATTATGAGTGTAGAAAGTGAAGCTGTCGAAAGAATAGAGGAGAAAGATTTTTGGAATTTAGAAACAATAGGGATAAGAGAACCAGGTTTGGAAACAATCGATGATGAACAAGCTTGGATACAATTCAATGAAACTATAAAACAGTTATCAGATGGTAGATATGAAGTAGGATGGCCCTGGAGATTAGAGTCGAAGAAAACATTAAACTCAAATTTTGGAGTAACTTTTGGTAGGCTCAAGTCCCTATGGAGAAAATATCAAAAAATACCCGGTGTATTAGAATCGATAGACAAAATTATGAAAGAACAACTTGAATTAAAGATGATTGAAATTGCACCTAGAAGCACACAGGAAATTATTCATTATTTACCTCATCAACCGGTTTTTAAAAGTTCCTCGTCATTTACTAAATTGAGAGTTGTTTTCGACGCAGGCTCAGGGAAAACCCCCCTCAATAATGAACTCCTACGAGGAGCAGTTCTCTTACCACAATTGCCTGGAATAATTATTAGAACCTTCTTATTTAACCACTTGGTAATTGCGGACATCGCTAAAGCCTTTCTACAAATACAACTAAGAACACAGGATAGAGACGTCACACGCTTTCTTTGGCTCAAAGACATTCAACTTCCGCCAGAGAATCAAAATCTTGTTTGCTATAGATTTACTAGGGTACTTTTTGGCGTCATCTCCAGCCCCTTTCTGCTTATTGCTACAATCTTACACCACTTAGAAACAATCGATCACCCACTTTCAGAAGAAATTAAAAGTAATCTTTACATGGATAATATAATATTAGGCGCAAAAAACGAAAGAGAAGTTAAAGAAAAATATTTAGAAATGATAAAGATTTTTGAAAAAGCAAGCATGAAAATTCGAGAATTTTGCACGAGCCCTAGGGAATATAATCAATTATTCGAAGAAGCTGATAAACACCCAGGAATAGAAAAGGGAAATATTAAATTCTTAGGTATTAATTGGCAGATTGAAAAGGATAAATACTCACAAAAACTACCTGGAAAGTCATATAGTTCAATGAATAAAAGGGAACTTTTGTCACTCATACACTCAAATTTTGACCCACTAGGCCTTATTGGACCAACACTACTACCAGCCAAGCTTTTATATCAAAAAGTATGTAATCGTAATATAGATTGGAATGGTCCTCTAGAAGAAGATGAGTTGGAGGAAATAAATAGAATTATCGAAGATTGGGGAGAGCAAGAATTTATTAGGCCGAGAAAATTAATACATGGTTGTGAGGAGCAAGAAAAATTTCAAATTCATTGTTTTGTAGATTCCTCCAAAAAAGCATATGCCTCCAATGTTTATTTAAGAGTAGAATGTTCACATCAAACTAATACCAATTTAATTTTTGCAAAAAACAGAATTGTGCCAAAAAAGAAAGAAAATACTCTCACAATCCCCAGACTCGAATTATTGGCTATATTAATAGGTACTAGAACAATCTCATTTATCATAAAGGAATTAAAGCGGCCCATCGATAAAACTATCCTCTGGAGTGATTCAATCATAGCAATCTCATGGATAAAGAATATTAAACATAAAGAAACATTCATAAATAATAGGCTAGTAGAAATTAGGAAAAATAAAGAAATCGAATATAGGCATGTTGGAACTATGGATAATCCAGCGGATATAGCTAGTAAAGGAATTAATGGTCCAGAATTAGCAAAAAATGTGCTATGGTGGAAGGGACCAGATTGGTTAGGAAATGAAACAGAATGGCCGAATACACTAGTTTATAACATTAACGAACAACCTAAATTGTCAGTCCCTTGTTACGAAATCACAGCAGAACAGAAAAACATAAACTTAATACCAAAGGTTGAAAAATTCAGTTCCTGGTGGAAATTGATTCATACCACTATGTTCATACTTAGATTTTTGAATATTTATATTCTCTCTAAACTAAAAAATAACAAAAGAGTTTGGTTTCATAAAATCAATAAAAAAGGAAACTTCACGGCAGCAGATATTAAAATTGCAAAAATAATGTTGATAAAACAGGCACAATTAAGAGAAAATATTTCTAAAGATCAAATAGAAACATTAAACTTATTTTCTGATGAAAATAACGTTCTAAGGTGTAAAACACGACTGCAGAATCTACCTAATGGTTACGAATTCGCAAACCCGGTATACCTGCCTAGAAAGGATGCGCTAACGAGACTCCTAATATTATATACACACAAAGCAAGGCAACATTCAGGAATTCAGTCAACACTTGCTCATTTGAAATTAACATATTATATACCCAAATGTAGACAGTTGGTCAAAAATACATTAAAAGAATGTTTGGAAAATTGTCGGAAACTAAAACCTTACCCACTGACACAGATGCCGTCTCTCCCAGAAACACGAGTCACTCCCTCTCGAGTGTTCCAAAACACGGGACTAGACTTCATGGGACCAATTCCTGTAAAAGATATAACCGAAGAAACGAGCAAAAGATGGATATTATTACTAACCTGTCTGTCAACTCGAACGATACACCTTGAGTTAGTAACTAGCATCAGTACTCACGCCTTTTTGAATGCCTTTAGGAAATTTGTCGCTAGAAGGACCAGGCCAGAGTACATTCTTTCCGATAATGGAGCTAGCTTTGTATTAGCCGAAAAAACACTAAAAAGGATTAAACCGGATCAAATAATAGATGACGGACTCCAACAATATTTTGCTAAAGAGAATATAAATTGGCAATTTATAACCCCGCTTGCCCCTTGGCAGGGAGGTGTATATGAACGGATTAACGGGATGATAAAAAACAATATTCGAAAAACAATAGGTAGAAAAATACTAAATCACGAAGACTTCGAAACAATCATATGTGAAGTAGAAGCTATAATTAATTGCCGACCATTAGTACAAATAGACGACGAACAAGGAATCATGGCTCTTAGACCAATTGACTTTACCTACCCTTTTGCGCAACAAGGATTCCCACCCATAATCAATGATGCTGATGAAGATTATTTACCACAAAATGCAGACTCAGCTGAAAAATTGTTAAAGGAGTGGAAAAAACATAATATAATTATAAATAAGTTTTGGAAAAATTGGTCAATAGAATATTTAACAATGTTAAGAGAAAGGAGGGATGAACATAAAAATCCTAAAAATCCAGCAAAAGGACAACCAAAAATTGGGGAACTTGTCCAAATATATGACGAATCGCTACCAAAAGGGTGTTGGAAGATTGGCAAAGTATTGGAGAACATAAAAAATAGAGCTATAAAAATAAAATTAGGAAATGGTAAAATATTAACACGACCGCCAAATCACTTATATAGTCTAGAAATCCCAAAAGTAGAAGAAAATAAAACAATTAAAGAGCAAATTAGCTATTTTAAAGTAAACCAAATGAAAAGCAAATTTACTACACATGCGTTTTTCTTCAGTATTTTAGCAATTATGGTCCCTATGAGCTTACTACAATCACCAATGATCTGCCCTGGGCAGAAAAATCAAATTTATTGGAGAATAAAGAAAAACCATCAACCCTGTGTAAACTTTACAAAAGACCCTCCATTACCAACAACCCACAGCTTTGACATATACCAGCCAAATCTAGATTTAGTCCCAATAGCCGCCGCACATTGTTCAATACTCAACACGAGATATAAATATAAAACTGATCTTATAAATAACCCTCATCTCTTCCTAAGTAGTTGGAATGAAGAAGTAAACGTAGAAGAATGCAATCGAATATGGAAAAGATCGAGATGTCGTTTAGGAGAATTAACGGGAAGCGCTAACATAACTCACACGCATAACAAGGCACAAATTAAATTCACTTACTGGGCTATAGGATACCAAGAAGCAAAAGAATCTAATTGCTTCCTAAGTAAAATAAACATTTACATAAAACCAGACACATCTATAATTCTCACACCTGGAATAGATATATCACATTGTAAATATGAGCAAGGAGCTTGCCTGTTGGAAGATGATTCAATAATCATTTGGGAAGTTGAGGAAAGAGGGAAAAATGAGAAGATGTGTAAATTTTCGAAAATAAACAAATGGAAAGGTACCTGGATGGGAAAAATCTGGTTGGCGGAAAACAAGGAAATAGGACTTTCCTTCAATGAAGACCCGGTAAAAATAAGCGACTGTAATCGGGAACTTGTCCTAACGGATCAAGGCTATGCGGTTCCAGCACAGCAATATCAAATACTAAAATTAAAAAAAGAAATAAGAGAAAAACGTGATACTGTCATTGGAGCAGGAACAGTACGCACCACACAATTAGCAGCCGAACTCACAGCAACTGCTGTGCTCTCTACCGAAAAAGTTAAACAAGCATTAAGCCATATCTCAAATACTCTTTGTGCGAGAAGTAAAATTAGTGACTATCAAAGCAAATTCCTTGGAGGAGCAGAAGCTAATATAGCAGCAAGACTGCTCATGAACACACCTTACATAAAGGGAAAATGGATATCACCGAACATTCTAGAAACCACCACATGCTTACCAATCCCATCCAAAAACATCACATACCTCGCAAATAAAAAATGCTATAAAGAAATACCAGTAAACGTTACAATAAAAAATAAAACAATAAAAGCATTTCTCGAGCCATTAACCCTAATTATAACAGAAAAGCCAAGTAATACACCTTGCTCATATGAACGTTACGTCACAATATTTATAGAGAAAAAATTAATCAGAATAGATCAGAAAACAGGACAATATACCGAAATCAACGATAAATACATACATGAAATTAAAGATGATATTCAACCCGAGAATAAACCTACAATCGAAACTCACGCCTTCCATAATCTCATCATAAATAATTATAGTGATCCAAGGATAGAAATGTTGCAAATGTTTCAGACATTTGGAATAGACCGAAAATTCGAACAAGAAAAACTTGAAATAGCGATAAACAAAGGACAGTACATACATTATACCGAACAAACTTTCCAGAACCCTCTCCAATATATATTCGAAAAATTTTTTGACTTAAACCTTGAAAAAATCTGGATAAGGGCTGTAGCCGTATACGTCACATACATTTGGATTATAGAAACGCTTATACCATTTCTCTTCAAATACTTTAAAAATACCAGAATAGGGAGGTTAATAACCAAAATCTTAAACAAAACATCGACAGAAGTGCTCGTACAGGAAACCGACCAAATAAACAATGAAGAAATAAGAATGAGAGAACTTCTAAGAAAAATCAAGAAAGAGGAGGAAGATGATAGAAGACGCCTCGCCGCCGCGAGTGTCGTATAAAATACGAAATTATTTAAAATTAGGTATTTAAAATTCATTTTATTATTAAATTTCTATTTTTCCTCTTGTCAAGGACAGAAATCCTTGCAATATCTTTTTCCCATAAAATCCCTTTTCTCGCTCTTTGAACCTATTATTGTAATATTCTCTCTTCTTCTCTTTTCTATTCACGTGCATTTCACTAATATCCTCCCCTTAGGAACACTATAAAAGCCAAGCCCTAATGCCAAACAATAACATTCATTTGTTCAATCATCAATTTCCGAACGTCCAATCGTTCATTAATTCAACTACTTATTGTAAATTTAATTTTATTTAAATAAATATTTTTAATATTTATTCTTCTTTAATTCTTTGATTGTTAAGAAGTAAGTCTAAGCTTATCCTTAACAGTTTTATTGAAAAGGTCAGGCCGGAATTCCAAAGGAATTTGCAATTAGTTGCACCATTGATTGGAAGGAAATGCTTTGATAAGCTTGTAACGTATGTTCAAGAATTAGAAATAAATTTTAATGTAGAAATTAATGATACAAACATTCAGTTAATAGAACCAAGCTGGATACAAGGAACTTCAAATGCTTCGGCAAGTCCACCCACAGGAAATGCATGCCCACATGACCTCACTAACATCGAAGTAATTATTTATTTTGCAACTACTGTCATCGAGAAGGACATTTGCAAGCTGAATGTAGAGAATTCTATTCTGAAAATCAAAACGAGGTCGAAGAATACAATGAAGATGATCGCATTGATGTGTTACAAAATGAGTTAAAAGAGATTAGAGAGATGGTTAATAATTTTTCTGAACAAATTCATGAATTGAAAATGAATGGAAATTATTAATAAACATCAAGGAAATGTTATGCATGTTCAAGCTTCGGCAATCCTCAACAACTGCTAAAATTAGTCGCTTATTTTTCAAATAAATATGTAAAATAACAATTATGGTATGAAACAGTAATGAAAATGATAGGTGACAACATATCATTGAACACAAACGAAATGTATGTTCCAAGAATATGGGCCAATGCAGACCAGTTAAAAAATTGCAATGAAAATGTCAACATCACAAAGAACATGCACAATCTTTGGTATTCTTGGGTAAAGTTGTGGTTTAAGTTTAATTAAAAATACACAAAACAAGATATATTATTTCTTTTTCATGTCAATGCGGTGCATTTGTTGGCAGACCAAAATAGGTGGTTTGGAGATTGGATGCTTTTGGCTTAGGCAAGACAGAAGAACACATGTTATATAACTTTTTTTATCATATTCCGTTTATTTCAAATTTATTTATTCAGTACCTAAGCTTTACCTATACAATTTACTAATATACCAAATTTTTAATTAAATAATTCCCAATAGGATATAAAAATTGCCTTGGCATTACAAAATAATCTTCAAAAAAACTGGATATTTATCTCGTCAGAGGTAATATCTTTATTTTTAAAGGATTGCTTTTTAGTGCTTAGCAAATTTTATCACAAAATTAAGATATGGATTTAATAGCTGCTTTAAGTCTGTATAATTACAATGGAAAAACGCGATAAAATCCTTATTTTCCATAATATTTATGCATAAATTTAAAGCAATTGTTATTCCTACCAACCCTCACATTTATCAAATCATCCCTTAAGAAATGACACTGTTATATTTCAATATACTTAGGTATGCCCGAATGTTTTTATTATTGTGACATTTTTAACTATTAATTAGCTAGACCAAATGCCCTCAATACAAAGTGCTCTAGAGCTCAAATAGCAATATATTTTACTAAGTCAGATATTTCTTAAAGTTGCCAAAATAAAAAAAAAGGAATTTAAAAGACTGGCAATTCACAAAATCAGCACTATTTAAATAAAAGCAGAGGAAATGTCTTAAAAAATAAAACAAACTGGGGACTTCGGTAAAAACCAGTTTGTAAGAAAATATTTTAGAAAAATAGAAATAAAAAGACAGTCTGGAGGCCTCGGCAAAAACCAATCTGTAAAGATAAATTTTAGGATCAAGGATGATCCTCTGCTAGAAAAAAGGTGATAAGAGCTAATAAAATGTGAACAGCCAGTCAAGAAAATTTTAGATAACGGTAGTATTGGCAACTTGGAAATTTTGGCAAAAGGCAATTTAAGACCAGGGACGGTCTTCCCTGAGGTTGGAGGTGTAAGGTGGACTTAGAACCAAAGGCTAAAGAGCACTTTGTTTCATACTTCCGCTATTATTATTTTCCCAGTAATCATATTTGTAATAGTTAATGTATATTATTTATCCGCCCATTAATATTCATTATATAACGATTTCCTTTCTTCCCATTAGATAGAGTTAGGCCTAACATTTATATTATTTCCATCATTAATGTAATGTATTTCCTATGTGAATAAATGCGCTTATAGAACTGAGCGGTAATATCATGCTTCGGCAAGCCTGATGACCTGATCAACCCTCAGAGTTTGTACGATTAAGGTGAAAGGTATCCCGGACTTAAGTCTTACTAAATACCCCAAATGGAAAGGCCTTAACCAGCACGCTCCAATTGGCGTGCTGTGTTTCTTCATTTAAAATATCCAGGAATACTTCATCGGATTTATCTACTATATCAATTAGTTAATAAAATTTTTGAAATTTTAAATTAAAAGTTACGGTAATCTTTATCATAGATGAGACCATATACCATCAAGCCAAATGACCAAACGTCTGCCTTGTTTGTAATCTAAAAATAATTTGAACTAAAAATATTTAGCTTAACGATTTTTATTGAAATTAAGAGATGGGGAGGTGTATCAGGTTCAGCGGTTAGTTTTGTCAGATGTCCCTTCTAGTATACAGAGGTGGGTCGGAACAGTCAGAGGTTTCAGCAGAATTTTGAAAATATAGAGGTCCTTCAGCTAGATTTTTCCATTTTTGCGCCGCAGGCAAAATTTTGTGTATTTTGGAAGACTTAGTCACCATATTTCTTGCTTGCCTAATAATATGCCTAATAATTATCGGAAATCGGAATTCCGACCCACCTCTGCTTCTATACGAGAGAAGTTTCGCTAATATTTCCGTCAGAGATCATTTTTCAGAAATATTGTAATGATTTGTGGACACAGGCCACTGAGTCTGGTAACAAGATCAACTAATTTTACGGCTTATAACAGCTTGCCTCTAACGAATTCTCATTTAGTAACTCCGGTGCTTTGATTGCTTCTGCCATATAATCAGTGTCCGCAACATGATCTTTTGATGTAATAACAGAAATATTAAAATCAATCAATTTAACAGGAATTGTTTCAGATGATTCAGTACCAGGATTTGGTTCTGACTGATTGACACCAAGATCTATGACAAAATTATCTTGCTTAACATCCAAATAAGTTCCATCTAAATTTACTTAATTTTTAGATTTAAATTAGTCTCACGTTGATGGAATTGTTGGAGTGCTTGAGAGGCGCCTTTAAGAATATTTGTTAGAAGACGCTGTTCCAATTTAATATTATTAACGCTGAGATCTCCATGTCTTTCGCGAACCTTTTGTGTAAAATAATCAAATAATGTTTTTCCTCCAAGCTCCAAGAGAATATACATCTCATTACCTTGAATTTGCCTTAAAATGGTTAAAATAATACATTAGTGAATAAATTAAATAGTAATAAAAATTAATTAAAATCTTATTAAATCTTATTAAAACTTATTTCACTATACCTTTCGTGCATTTTTATAATATGATTTCTTGTCCGAAGTCCTCGTTGTAATTCTAAGTTGTTAAAATATTCTAAAACATCCAATTCTCTTTCCAATACATCTTGCGTGTCATCATTCATTTGATAGATTTTTAATGCAAAACACTTATTTTGACTAGTATCAAAAGCATGTTTAACCTTAAATTAAAAAAAGAGTTCTTGGCGATCAGTTAAATACAAAAGAACTGAAAACCGGATAGTGGTTAATAACGGGACGCCAACAACCGAAGAAATAAAAAAATCGGTGAAGATTTAACATTTTTAATAAATAAACTTGACAATATTTAAGAAAACTAACATGACCAAATGCGCCAAGACCTAAATAGTGATTTCCTGATTGGACGTTTAGTACACGTTCGTTTATTATTATGACTTCGTTCAATTCGCTTCTTGTAAATTGTCGACAATTACATCTATTTTGACCTCCATGAGAAGTTGTAGCTATTTCTTAGAAATATGATTAAAAAATAAATTGATAAAGATAATTAATATAGAAAATCTAACCGAATGCTCTTGATTGCTTTGAAAACAACCAGCATGTGATCCTATATTCATAATTAAAGCAGTCAAAATTATGCTAACAAAATTTATAAATCTAATTGCGAGATTTATACGGAATTAATTTTATAAACTAATTAAGCTTTAAACCAACTATAAAGCAAAGCTATCTAAAAAGCAAACACTAAATTAAGGAAGCGAGGAAGCGACCTTTTGTCAAATAGTATATAAGCAAACCAATTGAGGCGATATTAATAACAACAAAATTCTTATTGAGAATGTTTTTTAAATTACCAAATATCATGTTGGTCCCGAAATGTCGGGGTGAATTTTTGAGGAACATGGTAATGAGATTTTGAAGGGATCGGGGACCAAACTATAAATATCGTATTTATTCTAATTGAATGGCCCTTCCATTTGAATGACCCTATAATTGAATTATCTTTTTTGACTGAAAGAAAAATAAAAAGACCACCTCCATTTGAATGGCCCTCCAAGTGAATGGCCCTTTTTTGGGGGTATCGAAAAATAGAATGGCGCACTTCTTTTAGAATAAATACGGTATATTTAATTTTATTAGATTGAATGATATCTAAAATTTCTAGAGGTTTGCTATTAGTAATTTAAATATTCCGCGTGATGAGAATATTACTGATCCAGATAAACATATTGTAGTATTAAAAAATCTCAAATAGAAATTAAAATATTTTCAAAGATATGTTTTCATGAAAAATTAGAAAAAATTTTTTTATGAAATAAAAATTATTTAAGATTTGAATTAATAATATAAAGTGAAGGTAGAAATAGAAAAAAATATAAAAAATTTGTATTTGTTGAAGGAAACGAGACGCTATGCTCTGGTAAGGGAGATTTTAGGCTCGGATGTCAATCGCACGCAGATCCATTTTAAAATTTATTTTCAATCCTCTATTTACAATTTTCCAAATCTCGATTTTCTAAATCTATTATGAAATTAAGCTAATTATTTATTACTATAGATAAAGGTTATTATAGTTCATGGGGATATTAAGAGGACTTTAATGATAATATTAAAGAGAATGTTATCATTATAGTAATTAATTTAAATTAACTATCAATATAAGTATTTTTCTTTAAATTATGAAAATTTTTAGTAAATTTTTAGTGAGAAAAGAATGAAGAGATTTCTTGCTCTATGTAGGGCTTGAAGGAAAAAAAATTTAGAAATTATTATTATAAAGTGATCCAGAAATGAAGGCAAAAGTGAACCAGGATTTATTGAGTTAATTCTTACTAAAATTATAAAGGGATCACCAACTCACGTGCACAGGGTTAATGAACAGATCGTCCACCCTTATTTTCGGGGATTTAGGACATTTATGGTAAATTTTTGTATATATTGTGACTGTTATCCATGATATCCTCTGATAAAAGTAGTTCTGAATTAAATAAGGGTGATTTAAAGGATATCTGTGAAATCCTCAAATATTTGAAGAATAAAGCCAAAGTATTTGAGAGATAAAAAGATAATTGATAACCCTATAATTCAAATTTTTATTATCAAAACCTTCTTATAAAAGTTTTGATAAAGGTTTTCTGGCTGTACTTTAGTACGTGGGTGCCGGTTTTAATATACAAATGTTATGCCATTTGAAAGAGCTAGTCGAGCTGAGTCGAATGCCATCACCAGTTTTAGCCTCAGTAAAAATTTTTGAACCGTTATACAGACGAATAAAATCGAAAAACCTTAGGGTGGACGAAGCACTTTTTTAGGGTGAAAAATTCAAAAATGCAAATGATACCTCATTCGAAAGAGCTCGACGAGCTGAGTTGAATGAACCAAAATCAACAAAATCTGACTTGATTTGACAAAGTTATGACCGTTTGTTTTTATCCCTTCCATAAGGTTTTCGCGAAAAAATTTTTGCCGCTGCGGAGGAAGCCGGGCATGTCGAGCGGAACGACGGCCGCCGCTTCACAAAAACAGTTTTTCCAGCAAAGATTTTGTTGGTCATAACTTTGTTCAGAATCATCCAATCGAGTCGATTTTGGTGTCATTCACTTCAGCTCGTCGAGCCCTTTCGAATGAGCTATTATTTGCAGGTTCGAATTTTTTGACCCCGAAAATTTTCAAATTTCAGGGGTCTGTAACTCGGCCAAATGAAGTAACTCGGCCAGCTCTTTCGAATGACGTATAATTTGCATATTCGAATTTTTCACCCCAAAATTGAGCTTACTCCCCCTATGGTTTTTCGATCTTCAATCGCCTGTATCTCGGTTCAAAAATTTTTCCTAGAGATAATTTTGGTGGCGTAGGCTTTAGGTATTTTTTAGGTATGAAGTCGTAGGCTTTAGGTATGAAGTCGTAGGCTTTAGGTATTTTCCTACTTTTGTTCTCACAACTTTATTTCGCTTAATATTTTGCTTTACCAATATCTCGCATATTTATAAAAAAGAGTTAACCGGAATCGAGATTTATCGTTCTTCTCATAACAACAAAGTAGTGTCTGTATTAAAATTCGGGATAACCTGGCCGATCGAGATCTCGATCGGCCAGGTTATCCCGAATTTTAATAAACATTCAATTTTACTGTTTTTGAGACTAAAAGATAAAACTCGGTCGCGGTTTTAATGATCTCGCTCAAAAGTGGGATTGAATCACTTTGCAACTCTTTCTTATCATAAATATGCGAGATATTGGTAAAGCAAAATATTAAGCGAAATAAAGTTGTGAGAGGAAAAGAAAGAAAATACCTAAAGCCTTACAACTTCATATATTGTCGCCTGCAGCGCCAAAAAGGAGTCTATGTATTCCGGTTTAATATACTCAATCGGAGCAGGACGAATAGGCGCGGCCGAATAGGCGCGGACGAATAGGCGCGGCCGAATAGGCGCCGAGACAAATAGGCGCGAGACGAATAGGCGCGGGACGAATAGGCGCCCGAAGTTATTTTTTCCTAGATATTTTTTTTGCTTTTTTCTTCTGTTTTTCTTGTTCTGATTTTTTCTTCTGATTTTTCTGTTCTGATTTTTCTGTTCTGATTTTTTTCTTCTTATTTTTCTGTTCTGATTTTTTCTTCTGATTTTCTTGTTCTGATTTTTTCTTCTGATTTTCTTGTTCTGATTTTTTCTTCTGATTTTCTTGTTCTGATTTTTTCTTCTGTTTTTTTGTTCTGATTTTTCTTTTCTGATTTTTCTGTTCTGATTCTTTTGTTCTGATTTTTTTCTTCTATTTTTTTCTTCTGATTTTCTTGTTCTGATTTTTCTGTTCGATTTTTTCTTCTGATTTTCTTCTGATTTTTCTGTTCTGATTTTTTCTTCTGATTTTCTTGTTCTGATTTTTTTGTTCTGATTTTTTTCTTCTATTTTTTTCTTCCGATTTTCTTGTTCTGATTTTTCTGTTCGATTTTTTCTTCTGATTTTTCTGTTCTGATTTTTTCTTCTGATTTTCTTGTTCTGATTTTTTTGTTCTGATTTTTTTCTTCTATTTGTTTCTTCCGATTTTCTTGTTCTGATTTTTCTGTTCGATTTTTTCTTCTGATTTTCTTCTGATTTTTCTGTTCTGATTTTTTCTTCTGCTTTTCTTGTTCTGATTTTTTTGTTCTGATTTTTCTTTTCTGATTTTTCTGTTCTGATTCTTCTGTTCGATTTTTTCTTCTGATTTTCTTCTGATTTTTCTTTCTGATTTTTTGTTCTAATTTTCCATATTGTCGCCTTATTTTTTCCATATATTCGCCTTATTTTTCCATATTTTCGCCTTATAATTTTCCATATTTTCGCCTTATTTGGACTAAAGACGGTTCGTGAGAGGAGGAGGTTAAGCGCTAGGAGAAAAGAAAGGTAAAGTTGGGAGGGTAAAAAGTTTGGAGCGTGCCCTCGACAAAACTACAGCCCAAAAATCAACAAAAAATCAGAAGAAAAAATCAGAAGAAAAAAAATCAGAACAAAAAAATCAGAACAGAAAAATCAGAACAAAAAAATCAGAACATAAAAACAGAAGAAAAAATCAGAAGAAAAAAATCAGAACAAAAAAATCAGAACAGAAAAATCAGAACAAAAAAATCAGAACAAAAAAATCAGAACATAAAAACAGAAGAAAAAATCAGAAGAAAAAAATCAGAACAAAAAAATCAGAACATAAAAACAGAAGAAAAAATCAGAAGAAAAAAATCAGAACAAAAAAATCAGAACAAAAAATTTCTAGGAAAAAATTACTTCGGGCGCCTATTCGTCCCGCGCCTATTCGTCTCGCGCCTATTTGTCTCGGCGCCTATTCGGCCGCGCCTATTCGTCCGCGCCTATTCGGCCGCGCCTATTCGTCATGTATCGTACTCAATCCTTAATGAGGTTATCATGTCTGTATCAATCTCATTTAATTTAACAACTTTAAAGTTGTTAAATTTATGTTTGCTCATAAGTTTTTTAAAATTAATTTAGGGAAAATAAACATAGATTCTTTATAAAAATTAAAAATTAATTTCAAAATTTTCTTTACACTTGTGATTATTTAATAGTGGTAAATTAAAAAGGGTAAATTAATTCAAAGAATTTCTTAGCAATCACCCGACTTATTCTTTATTAAAGCAAGAAATCCACATTGTATTAAAATATACTTTAAATCGTAGGAATCGTATATTTAAGATTAATTGTTATATTTTATCATCATAAAAGTGCATTTTAAATTCTCATTCAAGAGTAAATAAATAGCTTCAATCAGACGACTATTATAGTCATTTTTAATTTTATATTTTTTAAGCAAAGCAGCTGCGCTATGGCCTTTTCTCTCCTTCAAATTTTATGCCTTTTGCAAAAATAAAGGCAATTTTTAATATTTTCTTCAAAAAACCTAAAATAGGTTCAAAAAAGTCCGAAATATGTTTAAATAGGTTTTAGGTTTGAATAGGTCCAATAAAGACTCATTATTTCGACACAAAATATGTAGTGTTGTTATCTTATCTCATATAACTAGAGAAAGAGTTTGCAAAAGTTTAGCCACCGGGCAGGATTCGAACCTGCGACCACCTGTAAGGCAATACCACTATGGATTATTCTATTATAATATTATAGGGAAGGCAATGAGGGCCTTAGAGCTGTTTCGAAATTTCGATCCCGCTCTAATTAATCGCTTAACATTAATTAGTCTTAAAAATTTAGCTTTTAAAATTAAAAAATTATTTTTAACTTTAAATAATAAAAAATAAAAGTTGAAAACAAACTTTTATTTTTATGATGATGCCAGTGCTATTTTATTTAGTTTAAACAATAAAAGTTGGGTTTATATAAGAAGAAGATTCATCTTAAGAAAAAGGCTATTTCATTCTTTTGCTTAACGTAGCTCGTGAACCGGTTATTTTATAAAATTCGTTTTTTGGGTTTTCGTGTTTTATCTATAAACCAGACCGGATTTACCATGAACTTGTTATATTTGCAATAAAATTATATATTTTCCATAAAATTTTATAAAATAACCGGTTCCCTGACTACGCCAAACAATTCAAAAATTAACAATGAAATCGACTTTTTCTTAAGATGAATCTTCTCCTTATATTCCAACTTTTGTTGCTGAAACTATATAAAATAGTACTTGCATCATCATGAAAATAGAATTTTGTTTTCAACTTTTATTTTTTATTATTTAAAGTTAAAAATAATTTTTTAATTTTAAAAGCTAAATTTTTAAGACTAATTAATGTTAAGCGATTAATTAGAGCGGGATCGAAATTTCGAAACAGCACTAAGGCACTCATTGCCTTCCCTATAATGATAAAATAATCCATAGTGGTATTGCCTTAAAGTGAACACAACTATTTAAATACATATTATTCTACTCTTTAATTTTTTCATTTAATTAAAAAATTTAAAAAATTAATTTAATTTATTTATTATTTTGTTATATGTACATTAAATTAACTCAGGTTTCGAGTTTTGCGAGAAACTTTTATTGTATAATTTAAATATACATTGGAGTGTTACTTTATAAAATAAAATTATCTAGAACTAGAAAATCCAACTTAATATTGTAAAGCTATAACTCTTAAAGTCTCGGGAACAGTAAACTCTGGATCTGGATTCAAAAAAGGGATAATTCCGCCCGGTCACTGGGGTATGGGAAACAAAACCCTACCAAATCTACTAAAAAGAACTTTTCATTGTTTGGGCAAAATTCCCCGTTTAGACAACCTTCATGAATTTTTCCATCATGAACCACTAATGTGAGCAAGTGCTTAATTTTGTATATAAGGTTTGTAGGGCTATTTTTTTGTGGTATAATGTGTAGATCAGGGGATTTGGAGATATATCTAAATATTTAGGGGATATTCTTCAAGTGGGGAAATCGTTATCGAAATATAATAAAATCGTTATCGAGATATAATACAATCTTAGTATTGGTATCAACAAAATTGCGACCTTTAATATAGAATCGTAAACAAATTTTTCAAGGCTTGTATAAAGATTTTGTTACACTTTTCAAAGCATGCAAAAGTCTGAACTCACATAAAAAATAGAATTTTCATACAAGTTTTACAACCATTAAATGTATCGCAGATCCTTAAGTTCCGCGCAACCAATGTAACGCCAATAATTTTACAAATTAATACATTAAAAATTGTTGTTCCAACTATGTTTTTGTTCTCTGAGATAATTATTTTCTGGGCCACTGTTCTTAAGATGAATCTTCTCCTTATATGTATTCCAACTTTTGTTGCTGAAACTATATAAAATAGCACAGACATCATCATGAAAATAGAATTTTGTTTTCAAATTTCATTTTTTATTATTTAAAAATAATTTTTTAATTTTAAAAGCTAAATTTTTAAGTAAGACTAATCAATGTTGAGCGATTAATTAGAGCGGGATCGAAATTTCGAAACTACTCTAAGGCCCTCATTGCTTCCATGTAATGATAGACTAATCCATAGTGGTATTGCCTTAATGTGAACACTACTATTTAAATACATATTATTCTACTCTTTAATTTTTTCATTTAATTAAAAAATTAAAAAAATTAATTTAAATTATTTATTATTTTGTTATATGTACATTAAAGTATCTCAGGTTTCGAGTTTGCGAGAAACTTTTATTGTAAACTTTTAATGTGATTCAAAAAGGGATATACAGGCCGGTCACTAGGGTGGGGGCATGGCAAGACCTAAAATTAATATTTTAGAAAATTAATTATTAGAAAATATATGATTTTCTAAATTAATTTAAATATTTTTATAAATAACGAATTAAAATTACGTATCACGGAATTTTTTGAGTTACAAATTACGATTGCGAAAAAAATTTCGGAAATTTCTAATTGACAAATTAGTACTACTAATTGGTTTTCTTTTTATTTAACCTATGGATCGAAGTCGGGGTAAATTTTAAAAAATTGTTGCATGCGGCTCAGAAACGAAACTAATCTTGCCAATTGTATTCTAAAATTCCCAGTATACTAATTAGAATCAATAATGATTGAATATAATGGCATAAATTATCACAAAGTTAAAAAAATTTTTAATAAATAAATTTAAGGTATTATTCAATGATTATATTTCAATTGCATATTATTTTGGCATTTATTTTGACATTGCCTAATTTATTTCGTGGTAAATATTTTTTCTTTATTAAGTGCAATGTTATTATAATAATAAAAAATAAATTTGAATGTGTGTAGTATTAAAGTGAAGAGAAGCTAAGCTTAAATTTATTGTTTATAATTTTATTAGTCTAATTATAACAATTTTTAATTTTGAATAAAGAATCGTTTGCGGGTTGTTTTCAAAGCACTCAAAAGCATGGAACTGGAGAATCTGGTTGGATTTTTCAATTTTAATTCTTAAATTTTTGACAATTAAGAACTAGCTTCAACTTCTCAGGTAGGCGGAGATAGATGTCATTGTGGACGATTTACAATTACGGAGCTAAACAAAACCATTAAAATTCAAAAAATTCAATTAAAAATTCAACCACAAGATAAGGAAATGGGTCATGGTCAATTTGCTCATGTGAGTTATTTTGAATATATTCTGTTTTGAAATTAGCCAAAATTTTCCGGGAGCAGAAATATTTTGCCTGCATTCTTACAGAACAAATGGTGTCAAACTTAATTTTTTGGGTAAAGTTATGCCCGGTCGAACCCACGGTCGCGAAGTCTGACTTTTCACACACTCGACCACATTTAAAGTTTAGCTTTTGTGAATCCTTAATATCTGAATTAGAAAAGAGAGATTTAGAGGTCTAATACCAGTATTTGTTGGCGAGACTAAGTAAACTTATAATTAATTCCCAATTTTAAATAAATTGAAAACAATTTCCAAGGATTAATATTTATTTATAAAATATTATAATTAGGGTTGCCAAAATGTACCGACTCGGACCGAAAGATCATGTCGGTCGTTAGATATTTGGCCCGAAAAAGATTCGTACAGTTCGACTCGATAAAGTTAGGCCCGAAAAAGGCTCGTGTTTTTTCCGATCCGAAATCAGGAATTCTCGAAATTTTTAAATTCCTCGATTTCAGGAAATCAAATTCCGGTGATTCTCAGGATAAGCCAATCCTATTCCCAACAAATTAAGATTGATTTTTAGAAATAGAAAAATAATAAATACGTAAATTCAAAATTTTTCTCCGAAACTTTTTTCCGTCGTGAATCCGTCAACATCACCTGATATCTCGATTTAAAGATTAAAAGGGATATCAAATTTCTGTGAATGGCCAAAGCTTTTAAATTAGTTATTTACTTAAAGCTTTGATTATTTCTCTCTAGATGGTCATCTAGAGATCCGACTTTCATCTTTTGCTTTTTAAAAACTTCCACCACAACTGGGGTTTAGTTACCTATATATAATTGAAATAATAATTTATTTCAAAAGTTAATATCATTCAATAGTCTTTTAATTTAAGGTTAAACATGCTTTTAACCCTAAAAAAAATAAATGTTTTGCTCTGAAGATATCTCAGATGGATACAGACATGAAAAAGAATGCAGTTAATAGAGAAAAGGATATTTTAGATTATTTTAACACTTTGAGCTTTCAAGATAGAAATCATATTATAAAAATGAATGCTAGGTATAAACTTTATAATAATCTAAAATTTTAAAATAGCCTCTTTCTAATATACTATCATAAAATCTCTAATAGAATGTTTCATGATTGGAAAATATAATGCTGCCATCCAGCTTGAATGTCCACTCTAATAGAATGCACATTTGGAAGGTATTGAAAACTTAAAAATGCCCAGGCATTCCATTAGAGAATTTACGGTAGTATTAAATAGCAAAGTAATTGTTTTACAAGCTTTTATTTAATTTTATCAATTAACAGTTCACGATTCAATTTTGCTTATCAAAGATATTGCTAATACTCTATTTTTAAGGGAACATCGAAATACTCGAATGTATTTTCTCTTAGAGCTTGGAGGAAACACATTGAAGGATTATTTTTATCAAAAAGTTCGTGAAAGACATCGTGATCTCAACGTCAATAATATTAAAAAGGAGCAGCTTCTTTTAACAAATATTCTTAAAGGCGCGGCTCAAGCACTCCAACAATTCCATCAGCGTAAGAATAAAAGAACTAAAAAATTATTAGATAATTTCAGATGGAATTCATTTAGATGTTCATATAGGAAATTTTCTCATAGCTCTTGATCAAAATAAATCTGAACCAAATCCTGTCGCTGAATCAAATGAAACAATTCCTGTTAAGCTTATTGATTTTAATATTTCTGTTATCCATTCAAAAGGACATGTTGCGCATTTTGATCATATGATTAAATCTAAAATAGCACCAGAGCTAGAAGATAATAATCCTGATAATGTAAATTAAAATTTTATTTTTATTTATTTACAATGTGTTATGAAATTATAACTCAATTTTATTTTTTGTGTTTCTCAATGTAACCGTTGACGGATTATTCTGAAATGTAATCAATTAGGGCAATATAATAAAAAGATTTTTTATAATAAAAATTTTTACACGTTCGAATCATTGAAATGTTATTTTAACAATGAGAAGCCAAACTATGTATTTCACATTTTTAGCTTTCTAACAAAATAGACGTGTGGTTATTTGGGCTTATGGTTTTCGAACTTTACAACAACTATGAATTTAAAAGTCGGTTTTATACAAAAATAAAAATTTTTTTATAATTTTAGGAAAGTATAATTATGATGCTATCATGTTTGCCCTGCATGGGTCCAAAAACAAAGAACCATCTGATATTTTAAATCGACTCATAAAGGTCCTAAATTTAGAGTATAATGGTACTATTCAGAAACCTTTAACCAAAACTAGAAAAAAAACTTTTAAAATAAAGAATGCAAGATTTAAATATTATTTTAAAATTAACAAATGCTTGTGTCCAAAATAATCCATCTGACCAGCCTACAATGAAAAATCCGGGTACTAATCCCGACCTTTTAAATCCTAATTCTGGCATTTGCTGAAACGATACCGAGCAAAATATTAATAACATTTTTCACAATTTTGATACTGATTGGTTTCATTATTCTAAAATAATAATAACTACAGTGTAACAAAAAAGTCTGGGGGAACTTTTAATTAATCATAACTTTTCTCATTGAATTTTTTTAATATTTTAAGCTCATTTTGTGACACTAACAATTCTCTTTCAGGGCTTATAAGCTCGCTTCCATTATTGAACTTTTTCCAAGAGATTCAGCGTTCGAAAAATTTCATATCTTCGCAACATTCAAAAAAGCACTGTCCAAAATATTAAAAAATTTCTATAGGAAATTTTTTAAATATTTAATCTAGTAGCATGACTGTTCACTTTAAAAAAGTGGAAGAATCCAATCAGTTGGCACGCCCTAGAACGTGAATATCTTTATCATATGGATTTTATTTGATCTCATTATATTTATTTTTAATAAAGTTATGACATAAAGAACGTGCCCCATGACTTTTTGGTCACACTATATTCAATATAGTGTGACCCCGAACCCCGTCCGAAAAGTCAACCCCGACCCAGAAACCCGACATGCCTTCCCCGGCAAACCACGATCCCCGACACACCCGCCCCCGAAGGGGGCGGGTTGTTACGCTATTATATTGTGAAGATTAATTATTACAGGAATTATAATAGAAAAATAAATATATTCATATAAATAATCATAAAAATTTCAGGCGTGCATCCAAAAGAATCCAATTGATCGTCCATCTATGAAAGCTATTGTTAGTTTTTTGAAAAAAGAATGCGACTATTTTCATTACGAACGTGATCGTCCTAGAAGTAGTCGAGCACGATTGTGTGTAAATTGATTATGCTGAGAAAGATTTGAAGAAAATCTAGTGGTATCCGGGCTTTTATTTCTTATTTAGGTACATTTAAAACTAGAAACGTTAAGGATTCTTGGCTTACTAAGGAATTCTCTTTCTTATCTTCGATATTAGTTAAGGGTTTCGACTTTTTCGAGCTTTTACAAATTTACTTAAGATAGAATAAAAAATGAATTCTTCCTAAAACTGGCTTAACAATAGTACCAAAAATTTATTTTGTAACGTTGTTTTGTTAATTTCGAATTTTTGGACTTCGCCTTATCAAGTTATAAATTATTTAAACTAAGGAAAACTCAAAATTCGTCCTTTAAATCAAATTTTCTTTAGATTCCTGGGTTTTTTGTCTTTAACGTTTCTATTAACCTCTTTCATATTATTTAAAATATCTACAAAGTCGTGGTTCCCTTAAACTATTTTTAAAAATTTTTTTAAATTCACCATGGGTTGAAAGTCTTTTATTTGTGGACGTGTGTTAGTAGTTTTTTGGGGTTTGAATTGTCATTTTGTACTCAATGTTTATACCGCCCTCATTCTTATATGAGTTGAGTTAATGCTTCCTAAATTTCACTCATTCTCCATGGTATATTTAAATCAGTGAAATTACAAAGAGAAGATTAATTTTCTCATTCCAGTTTTCTCATTCCAATTTTCTCATTCCAGCCGGTGACTAGTATTTTTAATAATTTAATGAAAAAGTTAAAAACCAAAATGTTACTTTGTATTTGGTGAGATTAAAAAATAATCTTCTAATGGAGTGAAATTAAAGAAGGGTGGAAGCTCTGACCATTGCGCACATTTTTGACACTGATATTCAAACCTGAGGGTCGGTATAAACAAAAAGTACTGCCTGGATCTAGTAAATTCACATTTTATATGTTTTTTATGGGGAAAGTTTTTATTAAGATTTTACACAGACATAAATGGGAGGAGGATACCTCCTGATTTCATCCATATTTCCTCATTCTTTTATTATTTTTCTAAAGTCGTAGGCAAAATTATAAAGACCCTTTGTTTCGCTTTATTTAAAACATAAATTTTTTTAAATTTTCCTATGAAAGTAATTTTGGGCTCATTTTGTAGCAGATTTATCCTCTTCACAACTAACTTAAATTTTCTCTAACAATGTATACAAATTTTTTATAAAAAATACGATCACTTTTAAAAACTATCCAAAAATAAAGAAAAAATATTTAAATGTTGTGGAGCTAGGTTATAATTTGAACTATAAAATATTATTTTAAATTATTTTTACTTTTGTAACTGTTTCTACTATGTAAAAATTTATCACATAACTTGCATAAACTCATTCTGGGAAGAAGTATATTTTAATATTTTATGTGTTGGATCCATATTTTGATGTTTTGTTTATTTTTAAATAATTGTGTTTTTCCCTATTTTCCCTAAAAACATAATTTAAATATTACTTACCAATTTACTTTAAATATTCTCTTTCCTTATTGTAAACCCTTTAAATATTTCTTTATGTGATTTAAATGTTCCCCTCAAACATCTGCTTCCTTTTTATCCAAACATTCCCCCAAAACATTCCTTATCTAAACATTCACCTTCAAATAAACATTTACAACTGTCTGTCCATTTTATATTAAACTTCCGCCCATCTACTTGTCCTATAAATACTCATTTGTTTTTACCCATTTTAAAGCTCGTCTTGATCACACTTGCTACCCCAACTTAAACAACCCTTATTTAAATAAACTTATTAAACTTGTACAATTATTTGTTGAGTGTTATTTGTGTTAGATTTAATTGAGTAAATAAAAGAAGATATTAAAATTATTGTTTATTAGAAGAACCGGGACGTAATATTAGTGTTGGATACATGTCTCAACAAATAGGCGAATATTCTTCTAAAGGGAATATTCGTTTTTTTCCTTCCGATTTCCGAAAAAAATTGATTTCCGCGTTCCGATTTTTGAGCCAGTTCCGATGCCCGGCTCTTCCGATTTCCGACACCCAGCCTATTTTGCATATTTTTCTAAAATTTGTGCAATTTGGCATTTTTTGAGGAATTTTTGTCTAAAAATTATTTTTTTGGTAAAATTAATTTTTCAAAAATTAAACGGAGCAAAATGCCCATAATTTTGGTCACAATTGTATATTTGTTATCATATTTTTATTATACTATTGCTACACAACTAACTTAAATTTTCTTTAACAGTTTATCCAAAAATTATTTATAAAATTACGATCACTTTAAAAGCTATCCAATAATTAAGAAAAATATATTTAAAATGTTGTGGAGCAATCTTTTTATAATTTGAACTAAAATATTATTTTCATATTATTTTTAAATACGTAAATGTTTTTACTATGTAAAATTTATCAAGTAATTTGCATAAACTCATTCTGGGAAGAAGTATATTTTAATATTTCATAATTCGCCTGGGAATCGTTTGGTAAGACAAAAATAGGGTACAGCTACAAAAAAATGTGGCCGATACTTGTGGACCCGAAACAAAATAAAAAAAAAATTTTTTAAATAAAATAAAATAGACCAGGGTTTAATTTTTGTGGGGATATCGAGAGAATTTTATGGAAAATTTTAACGGAAATTCATGTAATTTGGTCGAGATACCGATGAGTGACTATCGACATGCCACCAGCGATATGCCATTAATCATTTAAAAGCCCATTACACCCCTCAATTTCCCTCAAAATCCACATATATCCTTCTAAAAATTCCTCAACATCCCCTGTTTTAAGTCATAGTGTTTAAATATCTCGATATTTACACGATTTTACACTAATTTTTATAAAAAACCCCGGAAGCGAAAACAGAGGATATGTTTAATAGCAGTAGTAGTTACCCCCCCCCACAAAGTCCCACTTGAAAATGGGACTTTGTAGAGGGGGAGGGGTCTGTCGGCAAAAACCAAAAGGTGTAGGGGGTTTCCAACCCCGCCCCCATCAATTTCCCCGCACTTGTGCGGGGAAATGGCGGCATGTCAAAGGGGAAACCAAAGGGTGCGGGAGGTATCCACCTCCCACACCAGCAATTCCTTGTACTTGTACCTTGTACAAGTAGTGCTGCGGCATAACAAAGGGAAACCAAAGGGTGTGGAGGGAGATCTTCGGCTCCCGCACCACCAATGGCGGCGGAAACCAAAGGATGTGGGAAACTCTTCGGCTCCCGGAGTGATAAGTGACAGCTTCAGATTGACAGGTACAACTACAAGTGACAGGTTATTATTGATTGACATGTGACAAGGAACAAGTACATGAAAAGTGACAGGTTTTGATTGATGAGTGGCAGGGTTTGAATGGCTACATGGTTTCAGTCTGGGACTGAAATATTTGGGGGCTGGGAATTTCAGTCTGGGACTGAAATTTTTGATCAAAGATCAAAAACCTAATAAAATAATTAAATCCCCGAGCGGAATCGAACCTTCCCCAAAATTTTCAAATGCGGAAACCTTAACCAGTCGGCCACGGAGGTTTAATAACACTTTATCAAATTAACCCAATTATGTATTTCCCGGTAAACTTTGGGGGAGGGGTTGGAGGAAGAGTTTAAAAGAAGGAAAATAAGGAAATTGGATCTCTCCCACCCAAGGTCATTTGCGGGAAAACTTAAAAATATTCCAAAAAGTTTGGCTCCTATTGGTTGTTTGTGGGAATTTAAAAAATTAAAAAATTCAAAATTTTTGAAAAAAATTTCAAATTTCGAGTCGAAATTTCGAAATGCCGAGTCGAAATTTCGTAATCAAAATTTGAATTAAAAATTTGAATTTAAAAAATTAAAATAGGCATTTAAAAAATTAAAAAATATTAAAATTAAAAAATTAAATAAAAATGAAGGAGAAAAAATTTACAAAAATTCTGAAAAAAATTAAAATGATTTGAAAAATCGGCGGAAGTCAGAATGTAAGGGGTATTACCCAATTATTACGAAATCCCAAATTTCATAATGTCAAAACGACAAAATGCCACAAGGACAAAATGTCACAACGACAAAATGCCAACTCTCAAAACGTCAACTTAATTTAAAAATTAATCTTTACCGAATATTAATTTGATTCCAAACTTCTTTTAATCTTTAATTTTAATTTTTCTTTTAATTTAGATCAACACATAAAAAATATGGTGATCTTTTGGGGAGTATGGAAGAAAATTTTTAAGTGCTCTTTTTTCAAGGACACCGTCTTTTTTTTGCGATAAGATCTTTTTTTCACACTTAAATTTTTATTTCTTAATTTAAGTTAAAACCTTCTCTTCTAATCTCTACCCATTTTATTTAAAATATTTACTTATTTGCAGATCGATTAAGTTTTAGAATAATTTTTCGTAGTTAACTTATTAATTCCTATTTAAAAATTTTGTAAAACGTTTTAAATTTAATTATTTTTATATTTTAAATTTTCTTTTTAACATTTCAATTTTATTAAACAAATTTATCTAATTATTTTTATCTAAAGCCGTTGCGGCCGATAACGGCTGCAACGCACTTCAAAAGCCGCTGCGGCCGATAAACGGCTGCAGTGCATTTCTATTTTCTAAAGCCGTTGCGGCCGATAAACGGCTGCAACGCACTTCAAAAGCCGTTGCGGCCGATAAACGGCTGCAACGCACTTCAAAAGCCGCTGCGGCCGATAAACGGCTGCAGCGCATTTCTAATTTCTAAAGACGTTGCGGCCGATAAACGGCTGCAACGCACTTCAAAAGCCGCTGCGGCCGATAAACGGCTGCAGCGCATTTCTAATTTCTTAAGCCTTGAATTTCCAAATAATTTTATATAGTCTCAACCTTTTAAAAGAACATTAATTAATTACATTTTACATTTTGCTATAATTTACCACCTTAAATTTATTCTAATTCAATTTTCATTTATATAAATATACCTACCTATCTTAATTTACTTATTCTTAATATTCTTAATACTTTTAATTTTAAAAACTATGGTTCATATTCCCTTTGACCCACGAACAATCGGTTACGATGACCATCATATACCAATTAGTCAAATAGGTGCAGGCGCTGATGAAAACTATTTCTACTTTCGCGGACTTAACCCCTATCAGCGCGGATATGGAAGACAGGCGGGTGGCGGAGTTGGGGATGTACTTAGAACTTTTTGGCGATTCCTATTACCTTATGCCAAACGCGCGGGAACTGCTGTAGCAAAAGAAGCACTGGATACTGGTGGGAGAATTTTAGAAAGTGTGGGTAGTCCAGAATATGTCGACGGAGATTCCAAACCAAATTTTAAGCAAACAGTTTTAAGTGAAGGAAAACGGGGATTGGACAGATTACTTGAGAAGGGTGGAATGCCAAAACAGTTTGGGACGGGTCTGCGGGCGAGGGGTAGTATAAAAGGACTCAAAAGAAAACGTAAACCTCATTCATCATTTTCAAAAGAAAACAGCCATCAACTCATTATTGGTAAACCTCCGTCGCTTACCCCAAAAAAGAAACGTCAAAAAATAGATACATTCGGTCTTTATTAAATAAAAATGTCCACTCATCAGAAAATTGATCGCGATTCTGGCAATGCAATAACAAATGCTTTATCATTTTTTGAAACTCCCCACACAAATGTTAGTATTAGCAACTCGTCATTTATTGAATTACTCACACTCAACCCTGTAAATATTACCCCGTTTCATTTTAAAATTCATGCAACTACCAATTATATTGATTTAGCTAAAACATATGTTTTTACCGAACTTAGGATTAAGAAAGAAGACAAAGATGGGAAACTTGTTGATATAGGAAAAGACGATAATGTGGCAACCGTGCAGCTTATAGGCCACACACTTTGGAAAAACTGTCGCATGCATATTAATGGGACACAAGTTTTTGAAGGGAACTCCCTCATGGCATACAAAAGTATTTTTGACTATGAGCTAACTTACCCACAAAGTGTTAAGAACTCTTATCTTTCTGTGGCGGGATACTACGATGATGGACCTACACAGACATATCCAGGAGTTGATTCTAATGGATATGGAGTTAAATCGAGGAAAAGATTATTCTTAGACGAAGATGGAAATCCGCGTACAGCGCAATTTATTGCCAAATTGGATGTTGATATTTGTAATCAACCAAGATATTTAGTAAACCAATGTGAAGTTGATATTGAACTATTACCCAATGAATCAAGTTTCCTACTTAGTGCTCCCTGGGACACTGCGCCAAAATATCATCTAGAAATTTTGGCTTGCAAACTATATGTAAAGAAGATTGAGTTGATGGACAGCCTGGCCTTTGATATTGCGAAGAAACTTGAAATAAAACCCGCAAGATACCCGATAAGAAAAACATCTCTGAAATCTTTATTCATCAGTGAAAATAGAACAGAATTTAATGCTAACATATGGATGGATCAGGTGCCTCGACGAATTATACTGGGAATGGTTGACAATAAAGATTTTGTAGGACGGCAAAGAACAACGCCATTTTATTTCCAACATTTTAATTTGAGAGATATTTCCATTACAGCTGGGGGAGTAACATTTCCAGCAGCGCCTTATTCCCTTGATTTTCCAAAAGGAAACTACGCTAGAATTTATCATGACATGCAAGAAGCAATAGGGTACGCGGGATCGCTAGAAAGTAACGGTATATCAATGTTTCGGTATGCATATGCAGGATATTGCTTCTTCGTATTTAACCTCACAAATAGTCAGGAAGATAACGGGCCAGAGATGTTTGATTTAATAAAGAATGGTACTACTAGTATAAGGATGACCTTCAATGAACCGGTTCCAGCTGGTGGGATTGTACTTGTAGCGATGGGCGAAATCGATTCTTTGCTTATGTTAGATAGGAACAGAACTATTTCCACAGATATTTCAGTATAAATACCCCCAATTTTACTATTTTTTCATTCACCCATTTCATTTTAAAAATGTGCCATATTACTATTAAAATTGAACTTTGTTTTGTTTGTATCATTTTATTTTTCTTTCTGTATAAATTCACACAGCAATATTCCATGTCTAATGAGGATGAAAATCTAGAATATAGAGAAAAATTAAGAGAACGTATAGGGTATTACGCTAACACTATTCCGCCTAAACCAAATAAAATTATTAATTCCTCTACATCAAAATTCCCAATAATACCTGAAAGAGTACAAAACTCAATTGGGCTAGCATCTAAATTTAACCCTGAGAAAAATATTACAATTTTGGATTTCTGGTCAATGGAACACGTGGAGAATGTCCAGTTTCCTTCCCCTTGTAAGGAATTTCCTTCATCAGAAACATCAATCGCTCAAGCTATTTATTGTTTTACATTAATTGTACTCTGGCTTCTATTGCTAGCAACAGCCTTAACCTATCAACTGAGAAAATTTCTAAGAATTAAAAATAACAACAACAAGGACATTGAACTTGGAGAAATTCAAAGAAAAGATACAAACCTCCACCTCTTTGACGAAAATGGACACTTTACAAATAGACAAAATCTTATTACACAACAGAATAACTAGAAGATATTTTATAGGATGCTTTGCCGCAGATAAAATCCCACAAGAATTTCGAGAATATCCTTGCTCATTGGTCGTTAACCTGGAAAAGGCTTCCCAAGATGGCTCACACTGGATTGCATTTTTTATAATAAATTCCGAGAAGATATTAATTTTTGATTCATTATTAATCCCCGAACCTCCAGTTTCAATAAAAAATTTTATTTCCAAATTTCCAAACCGTGTAATGAATAATGTCCCCCTTCAAAACCCTCTTTTACCCACTTGTGGTCAACATTGTATCACTTTTATTTATTTTATTTCCTCAGGATATTCTTATAAAAAATTTCTTTCCCTATTATTAAACCATTCAAATCCAGACGAATTTGTTTTTTCTTTTATTAATAAAATGATAAAAAATACATAATAATAATTAACAATTTTTACAAATAGTTTTTAAATTAAAATCTTATCATTCTGTTAAACATTAGGGTAATAATCACAGTTCCATGATCAAATTTCACAAGACTTCCATTCATCCATCTTAGTTCAATTTCAATTTCGTTAATTTCTCTGGGTAATACTGGGATGAACATTGGTTGATCATACACTCTTTCTACAACACCTCCAGACCTATTCTCGACAGCCACAATTCTAAGTAAAGAACTGACAGAATTCCCCATTATTACAGTATTTGTTAGCCCTTTTGAATATACAGCAAAGCTGGTAAACCCCCCTTTGAGATCAATTCCATATTTTCCAATTTGACCATTTACCAAAGGCCCCATGGGAAAGCCGAGAACATAACATAATTGTGACGAGATTACAATATTTCTAATCTCAGGATCATTAAAAACTACCCTAAAGCGATCAATGCTGTCCAAATATTCAAATTCAATGTCAGAATGTAAATCTTTCGCTTGGGATTCCTTTTCCTCAATCAAAGTAACTGTCTTCTCATTTATCACTTCGTCAGTATTTTGCTCATCCTTTTGCTCCTCAAATATCTCTTCAGTCGGTATAATCTCTTCTGAGGAATCCAAATCTAAAACTGAGCTTCCTCTACTTTTCTCCTCCCACCTTTCTTCTTCTTCAAAACCTTCCTCATCAGGTACTGTATCTTTCTCTTCATCTATTGGTTGCTCAAGGGGTATAGGCTCTCCATATTTATCTATTCTTCTTGCATGCTTTAATTGCTCCTTGCTTTCTTTCAACTCTTTATCTTTTCTTTCATTTTCTTCTGACTCTTTGGCCTTGTCCTGTTCATATCCATGTCTGTCCTTGACAACTTCAACCATTTCATCTGTAATTACGGGAGCAGGAATTGGCACTGGTTTGCCTTGATCATCTGTCTTTAGGGCATCTTCCAAATATTCTGGATGAGTTTTCTCTTCAATTTTTTGCATCTCCTTAATTTCATTTCTAGTTGGGGGAATTGGCAGCTCAAAATTTTTCCATTTCTTGTAGGCCGCATGATGTATCGCTGTAAATCTATTTCTTCTGTAGGAAGCCAATTTATTTAACTGATCAATATCCTTACTTAGTTTATTCTTTTCTTCCTCATCTTGTTCTTGTGAATGCAAATCTCGTTTTTCCCTAATCTGCCTGTGTAATTCCTGTAGATCACCTAAATTTTTCTTTAACGCTGTCCAATGATCTACAGGGTGGTCGTCAAAAAATTTTTGGACAAACTCTGAGTGTGTATTCGAATTTTGTTCATTAAATTCATCCCTACTAATTTTAAACTCTCTTTCAATTATTGCAGATTCTAATGCCTCCAAGTTTTTTCGCATACGCTTAATTGAATTAATAAATCTTTGTATTTCTTCTCCAGAACGAACATTTTTACCACCCTCCTCCCTGCTCTCTTTAACTTTATCTTCTAGCTCAATGTATCTTACTATTATATTTATTTCCATTTTTATCACTTGCTCGTGATAATCATCTGGGTGCTGTTCAAAAAACTCGTTTGCTATAAGTCGATCATCACGCCTATCTCTTTTATTAGCTTCCTCTGTTAAAAGACGAATTTCTTTCTTTTTATCATCTGAAAGGGAATGTAGGTGATCAAGTTCTTGCTGAAATTCTTCCTTCTGTATATCATCCTCCTCATTAAGAACTTGCTGTGTTTTTTCTTCTACCTTAACTTTATGCTGTTCCAATTCCTGTTCATAATCGCGTATGGCTTCCCAATAATTGTGTGGATACTGATTAAAAAATTCCTTTACCCATAATGGCAGAGTATCTTCTTTATCTGCCTCTCTCTTTCTTCGCTTCTTAGCTGGCTCCACTACTAAATTAATTTCTGGGTCAATAATAATTTCATCCTCTAAAGTATCAATTAATACACTGCGTCTTTTCCTAGCTTTTTCCTTATTGGATAATACAAGTTTTAAAAAGAAGCTGAGCCCGTTGGGCGTTAACTGTGTTGTTTTGGGAATTCCAATTCTATGCGGTTTCTTGTTTCTATAATTAATTTCGATCCATTGTTTAACGTCGGTGCCAATAGTTGCAGCCCATGACTGTGGGTATTGGATACTGTAAAGCCCACATACCCAGTTTCCACCTTGAAATTCTATTGGCTTGGGGAGATGCACTCTGTATTTATTGGGTTTATTATCTGGGTAATCGCTAACATTACTGGGAAGAACAACAAAGAATGTATTAGCCATTATTTATTTTAATAATAATAAATTGAACAATAAAAGTGTAAATGATTACAAATGATTTATGGGAAATGAAAAAATGTGCCTTTTATACAAACTGATTTTCATCTATCCACTGGGGTTGGGGATAATCTAAAAATTTAACAAAAAATTCTTTTCCTCCATCTTTTTTCTTTCTGCTCTTAATAATTTTCTCAATCCGGTAACTGGTATTCTCATCCTTCCTCACACGGGTCAATTCCTCAGGATAGAAGTATCCTTTAAATAATTCCCCATTATCGTCACGGACGCGGTATCTGTTGGGGTTAGCCTTCTTTTTAACTAGATCTATTTGAAGAATTTCATCACTGAAATTTGGGAGATACCCCTTGGAAAAAATATTTTTGTTTCTGCTCATACGGACATGATCATTTTCTCTAAATCGCGGTTTTTTTCTCAGCTTATTTTTACCGATAGGGCCAAATACAGTTTCTCTGATTTCCTTTGCATTGTTAAAGCTTACATCAATCGGTCTTAATCCTCCTAAAACCCTACACTTTGAATGATTTATTGCGTCAACTATTTTCGGTAATGCCTCTGTCCATTTTAATGTATGTTTCTCACTCATAAACCTGTACAATCTCTGTTTAATGTTTCGAATACATCTTTCAGCTAGAGAGGCTTTAACTTCAGAGAAAGTTGCCGTGTATTTTTCAATATCCTTTTCTCTGAAAAAATCCATAATTTCTTTGCTTCGGAATTCTGTTCCTTTATCACTAAAAATACGGTGGGGGTGCATTTCCATTCTTGACAAAATTTTTTTAAATGCATCAATCATATCATTTGACTTTTTACTACGAACGGGTTCAGCGAAAACTCTTTTGCTTAAAACATCTATTGCCACAAGTGCATAGTTCTTCCCATTATTTTGCCGCGATAACTTTTGAAAATCTGCCAAGTCGCACTGAACATCTGTCATATAACCTGCGGGATTTGTTATTGATCGTTTAAAGTGTACACGTCTAGGACGGTGAATTGTATAAGTTCTATTTCCTTCCAAATATTCCTCAACATCCTTCTTTTTAATACTCGCATCTTTTTTCCTAGCCTCTGTCCATAGCTGGTTTACACCAGCAAACCCTGCCGGGTTCACTGGATCATTGTAAAGTTTATCTAATATCATTTCCACTCTGTTGGGGCTCTCCATTTTGATTCAGGTATTTCTTTGGATTCAGGTATTTTTCTTTTTTGCTTTGTATTTGCTCTTTTTGGGGTACAACTTTCTCTTGCCTTCTCTATCAACGGCCAAACTGTATTATCACTTTTTAATTTACTTTCTAAAACTGATGTTCCCGGCGGTGTCAACTCTCCCCATCTCAATTTCCCACTGATTCCTGTACGGAGAATGCACTCCAGAGATTTTTGTACATTGCTTCCCTGTATTTCTTTTCCTCCCTTCTTAGTTAAAATCTTTCCATCTGTGCTCACATCGTATTTATCTAGATTTTCCTGTTTCATATTTTCAAAAATTTCCTTTGTTTTTTCTCTTATAGTTGACTTCTTTGCCCCCATTTTCCTCGGGGAATCCGGAGATTCCTCCTCGGCTGTGTGCATACTACGATCATCCTCATTTAACGGGGACAATTTTGGTGTGGAAATATTTTTCTTAAAAACTTTTTGGGGGGTTTCGGCTACTTGACGGTTTTCATTGGAGCTTGTCTGGAGTAGGGGAAGTAATTTTTTGATTTGCTCTAGCGCTGGGTCTTCCATTTGGCGGACTGAAACATTCATCGGTCTTTCATTTTGATCTTTCAACATGTGTAAATACCGTCTCAACTCCTGGTTATAATTTATATTCTTTAATTCTGTGTCTGCATTTTGCCTTTTAATATTTTCCAAATTTTCTCGTGTAAAATCCAAGTTGATATTTCCAGTTTCTGGTAAGGGGTGAGTAAGTAAGCCGCGATATATATCCTCAGGAATTAATATAAATTTATTTGCCATTTTATTAACTGGTGGTCAATGTCTTTGTTAGCTCAATAATGATTGGGGTTAGAAGTGCGGGAAACAATCCTATTGGTAAACCGCTTCCTTGCTGTATTACTGTACGTTTGGCTCCTCTTTCTGATTTTAATCTACTCATACGGCGAACAAAATTAGCGAATGGAAGAAGGCGAGATTTTTGTCTTTTATTTAATTTAAATTTATCGCGTACTATATTAAAACAAATTTCAGTGAGAGAAAGTAATTGATCGGTTGAAGCTTTCTTTAAAAGGCGCCTTCTTTTAGTCAATGAGCGTGTTTTTGCAAGTTGTTTGAGAAATTGTAAGTTGTCCTTGACAAGTTGACTAATATTCGTTGACATGGTTTTTAATTAGAGGAATTTTTGGGTAAAAATATAATGGGTGGTGAATTGTAGGGGTCTTCTGATTCTTTGTCTCTAAATATATTTGTTCTTAGTCTAAGTGTTGGATCTGATGAGGGGTGTAAATCGATAAAGAGGTATGAATAATTACTTGTGCTTGTAGCTTGTCGATATGCGTCGAGAAAATAATTTAATCTTCCTGGGAATAGTTGTACTCCTAAATTTCGAACGGCCAATGCACTATTAGGCGCGCGAGTTAATACAATATACATAGAATTTTGCCGTGCGACTTTAAGTTTTTTCTCGAAGAGATTCTGGGTGATGAAAATTATGCCAAAATTAAGATGATGAGATTTCTTTGTGAAGAGTTCCGATAAATATTTTTCGTCAATTGAGTACATTAGGTCATCGAGAATGACTAGAGAGGGTTGTTCCTGTTTTTTAATAAGATCCTCAGGGGGAACTCCGGCATAAACTGAGACTCCGGCTCGCTGTAGTTCGGGAACAAGGGAATTATATTCGCCATAGCAGTAAAGAATAGATTTTGGGATAGGATCAATAAGCTGATCAGAGTAGGAAATTAATTTTCGTACAAATGTACTTTTACCAGTTGAACTTGGGCCGCTAATAATACACCCAAATGGAAGCTTCAATTTTAAATCTTTATTGGAAAATAAATGGTAATTCATGTTTAAAAATGTTTGCTGGAAATAACAATGTAAAAAATGATTAATGATTAAGAGGGGGTATTGAATTATCTTTTTCTTCTAATTTATTTTCTTTATCTTTCTTTATAAGTTCTTTTGCTTCTTCTTTCTCTACTTGAGTATTCTTCTGTGAAAACTTTGCCAAAAATTCCTTGACACTCATTTGCTCATTACCGGTGATAAACTGTTTTTCATTCCAGATTTGTTCCTTGTGAAAAATATTAAAATTCCTCCCTTTTGACTTTACGCGAAAAACACATTGTTGAGGAATCTCGTAAATATGGTCAAACATTACTACTTTCTCTGATTTTAGGCGATTGCAATATAGGGTTACATCCTTCGGAGTGACAATAAAATCAATGTCCACATTTTCTCCCCTGCAGCTTTTGCATTTCCCACCCATGTCAAACTCCACAAAACGTGCGGTTATCAGCCGCGGTGACGAAATTGTCACACCAGAAGAAGAAACTGTAAATAAAACCTCGGGGATAACTTTTTCCAGGAGCTGGCAATTATTCTCAATTACTGACATTTTTAAGAAATTTGATAAATGAATTCAATTTTGAATGGAAGTTTGATCCTTGGGAATTTTTCGGTATTTATACTCTGAAAATGGGCGTGGCCTTCTGAAAATTTAGAATCCTATGATTAAAAATTCCAATGCTAATAATTAAAAAATTTTATCTAAAGTTAAATTAGTACAATTAACGAAATTAAGCTAAAAGCAAATAACAATTTGAATGAAAAAATTAATCACTAATCACTTTTTCAAGTTCTGCAAATTCTTCTCATCCCATTCAGCAACAAAGTCCTTGAGTTGCATATTTAACTTCGCGCATGCTTCACAAATCTCAAAGCAAATTCCAATATTCCCATTTTCCTTCTGAGTAAATTTATTTTTATCGTTATAAAGCGCATTGGCACATTTCTTGCAAATTCTAATTTCAATCCGCGGGGTTTCCTTGATGCGCACAAGTTTCCACAGAATACGCGGATTTATCCCATTATTCTTCTGAATCTTCCCATTAGCTATCTTAGAGGTAGGGGATTTTGCTTTGTTGCTTATTTCCTTTTCCTCTTCTAATTCAATAATCTCTTCCTCCTCAAATTTTGGCTCATTAGGTAATTCCATTTTTGGAATTTTTTCTTTTTTTAATCCGCTCATTTTTTATTTAGTAATTCAAATTGCAAGTTTTAATAAATGAATAAATGAATGAGAAGTTGGGAAATTTTTACCTTATATACTCCTCAAGCCACGCCTACTTATAAGATTTCGTAATACTTCCAATTTTCAAGGTCAAATTTTGCATATAAAAGGGAAAAATTTTTTTAACTTATCATTCAATAAGTTAATTGATCATTTAACAAATCATTTATATTAATCACTTAAATATGAACACTGTTTTGGACGAGATTTCTAAAAAATTGAACTGCCCGAGCTATTTGGTGAGATATAGATTAATGTATCAAGAAAATGCCGACTTGATAGCAAAATTTATTAATGAAAAGGGGAGGTTAGAGACAAATTATTCTGATAGGAACGGTTTGAAAAGTAGCGTTAGATGTGACGGAATTACAACTTCAGGGTCTCATTTAATCAAAGCCTTCGGCGATTTAGGCTATCCATTCAACATATCTGTTGCGGCATATTTCTTTGCTCACCACAAGATAAAACTCCAACACCCGTTTCATCAGTGTGTTATCGAAAGAACAATTACAAAGAATGGAATTTGTGAGAGATACTACCCGCTAGAGCTTTTATGTTTTGCCCCTACATCGTCCCCTTCAACTATAAGTTGTTCAACATATAAAAATCGGCGCACACATGCGACTTCGTCAATATCAACACTTAGTCTCAATAGTGTTCCAATATCCGCCGGAAGCTTACCACCTACGCCCACTAATGGAAAATCTAGACGGGGAATATTGTGGATTGAAATAGAAGGTAACCCCAACAAGTGGGAAAAGCGCAATGTTATGATATCTTTTGATTAATTTATACGAAAATTTTATTCAAATTACATTTTACATGAAAAAATGAAAACAAAAATTTTTATAAATTTTTGAAAAAATCGATAATGTTAGAAATAGGAGGTTCGTATAAAAATCGCCATCTCGAAAACATTAAGTAGTCTGTTCTATTATATTTGCCAGATTTGAACTTTTTGTCCCAAAGATCCCAGCGTAGAATCCACCGCCCCATATTTTTTATTTCTGCTTGCCTGGCTAAATCTGTCTTGTTCAGATAAAAAATATCTTTTATAAACCATATTTTTCCTACAGCTGTTTTATTGAATGATTTATCTTTCATCTCTCCTAAATTATTTACACCTCTGCTAGGAAATATTGGGGGTGGTGTCCTCCCCCATATTGGTATTTCCACTGTTGTATTTTTTTCTCTGCTAGGAAATAGTGGGGCTGGTGTTCTCCGCCATATTGGTATTTCCACTGGTGTATTTTTTTCTCTGCTTGGAAATAGTAGTGGCGATGTTCTCCTCCATATAGGTATTTCCAGTGTTGTATTTTTATCTCTGCTAGGAATTATTGGTGGCGGTGTTCTCCGCCATATAGGCAGCGGCGTCCTCCGAAATAATGTTGTCACATACTCTTCTCTCTTCCAGGGTTTCGAGTCCCAAGTGTCTGCCACTAAGGACGGAATAATTAATAATATAATCGGGAACTTTAACATTTTTTATTTTTAATAATGATTAATTTTGTCTTTGTTTTAAAATTAGTAATTTAACAAAGGTATACACACTAGCATTCAACCAATGAGCAACCACCCTTACAATTCAAACAGAGATTATATACACAGATCTACCCGATGGGGAGAACCTTCCTCATACACACCAATAATGAGCGTGTATACTGTACATTGCACACATATGAATATATGTCTGCATCTTTAACCAATGAGCACACACTCCCTGACACCCACCAATAAGAAAAATGCGTAGACCACGGCTATTTTTAACTTTTTTACTGAAAATTTGTGCTATTTCTCTTAACTTTGCATCAATTTTATCTTTTATGCCTTAAATTTGCATCAATTGTATCTTCTATCTCTTAACTTTGCTGCAATTGTGTCTTCCAATGCTTAACTTTGCATTTTTACCCCTAAAAACTACATCTTCCGTTGCTTAACTTTGCATGAATTATATCTTCTATCTCTTAACTTTGCAGCAATTTTATCTTCTATTCCTTAAGTTTGCATCAATTTAATCTTATAATCCTTAACTTTTCATTAATCTTATCTTATAAACTTTAAATTTTATTAAACACCTTAATAATATAATAATTTATCAACAAATTCAAATACAATTTAAAACAATTAATGTGAAATTAACAAGTACAATAAAAAACATTATGAAATATTACAATACAAGTGAAAAAATTATTTTTGTCCGAAATGTACAATTTTGAGGTTTGAAATTATCCCTTTTTGTATTATTGGTCTAAATATTTTCCTCATCTTAGTTGAATAAACCATTCCATCCTTCACGTTCCGGCGAATAAAGTTTGGGTTTTCAATCATAATTGTTCCCTTATCCACGTCTTCATCTTCCTCATTGTCGTTTCCTCCATTCGCATATTGAAGTACGCTTTCTTTGAAACTATCAAAGTGCAAAATCTTGCAGACATCAGCAGTTAAGGTGATGCCGCGTACTTTTAAAACACTACTAATTTTGGCATTTTTGTTGTTTTCCATCTTTAGTGCATACGCCTTACACGCCCCACCAACATACTCTTTTATTTCAGATCCTGCATATTCTCTTGCCAAATCTCCTAGATGGGGGCCAGTCTGGAGTGGACACTCCTTGTCCTTTGGATGAGAGAATAATATGCTGTCTGTGTCCCCATACAGAAGATTGCAGTCAAGTTTTCCCGCAACCTTTTGCATTGCTTTCAATAATCTAATTCTTGCTGCTGACGTTGTCCATAACGATATCACTATGTTGGAGGTGTCATGTTCAATTATAAATTCTTCTCTCGGCTTGTAAGTAAGTAAAATTGTTTCTTCAGTTAACTCGTCAACAGATTGTACTTCAATTGCTTTGTTGCTGTCAAATTCAAGTAGTTCATTAGGGGAGTTGATGATCACACTTTTTGATAGGGTATTTCTTAGGCTGAACCTTCCCCATAATGAATTAAGCATTAATTTTGAAATGTAACGCATTGCCTGATCCGGAACCATTTTGTCTCTTTGAAGCTCAATGCCAAACTTTTCCTTACATTCTTTTATAAATTTATCCTCACTTTCTTTTCCTTCTACTCCTTCGGGGAACCCACTTGCATGGATTTTCATTGCCATAAACTCTGCCACATAATTTTTAAATAAATTTTCATCCCATTTCTCATAATGCAGTGCTCTATAAAATCTTGTAACTGTATATCCAACTTTTAATGCCTCCTCTAATTCAATCGATGTACAAGTTGAAACCCACCCTCTCTCTTCGTCATTGTGTGGGCAGCGGTAATCTTTGATGTTTGCGCCATTTGGGTAGGTGACTGAGCATTTTCTGCATAGCGGGAAAAGAAGACGTTCATCAAATTTGACGGGAATAACAGGAACATCAAGTTGCGGTGGGGGCAATAAAAATACTTTTAAAATTCCTTTGAATGGGATCTGCTCACTTCTTGTCCAGTAGACTTTTTGTTCAGCCAATGGTACAACATACACTTTCGGATGCCCAACCGGAAAGGATGTTGTAGCAATTGTTGAGGGGTAGAGTGAATTAAAGTCTAAGTAGGTAATCTTATGTTGTTCTTTTTCTGCGTCAAAGTACATTTGTAATGGTCCAGTTCTCCCACCAAAATAGCAGTCTCTAATATTGATTGGTCCTTTGTTGTGGTAATTTGCAAAAGTTTTCCTCATTTTCTTATTGCGGCGAAGCATTTGATGAATTTCACACTCCCATATTACATCAACATTCTTTATATGTTTTTTAATTATTTCCAGTCTCTTCTCATCATCTTCACGTGTTTCCCCTACACTTTTTCCATTGGGTAAAATTTTGTCCAGTTCATTTCCAAAACATTTTTTACAAGCGTGCCAAACACAGCCATTTACTTCAATTGCCCTATCTTCTGCCTGTATATACCCATCAACTTTGTATTTTCCAGCCACTACATGTTCCCCACCTTCTGAATGTGCATATTGTATTTCCACTCCTTTTGTTTCTTCATACCATTGTAAATATTTTAGGGCAAGCTCACTTTGATTATCACTGTTCTCATATCCTTTTTCCGGGACGATTGCCAAGTGTTCAGGTTGCAGATGGTTGAGACGAAAATGTTTCATGCAGGCCGATGCTATTGTCATTGCATCCTTCAAAATATCGATTCCTTCTGCCGCTGGTCCAGGTTGTGTGTTTTTCTTCTTGCTAATTTCTGTAAACTTTTTTCTAAAGGCAATCAGTGCTTCTGTGAGTATTTGTACATCGTTTGTGCAGTATTCGGCCAAGGCTTCATCCAAACAAAATTGATTATTTTTTTCATCTTCATACCATTTAATAAATTCATTTTGCTTGCCAGGACTCATTCCCTCATATAAATAATCAGATTTCGAAGGTAGTTGTTGTAGGGTTATGCCGTAATTTTCTGGGATGTTTGCCAAGTGAGGGAAGAATTGCTTTTCTGTAATTTGTAGTCCAAATGCACCAATCAGCTTCCCCAAAGCGACTGGGCAGAGATTAAACGAATCACGAAATATAACTTCATTGCATTTGTTGTTGCGGGGAATTTTTAATTCATAAAGCTTATTACCACGACGAATCATTGACGGGATAACACCGTTCAAATATATTTCTCTGAAAGCCATTACCATATCATATCGTCCTCCATTGTGTGAAAATGCCATTGTTGTATATTGGGGGTTAAGTTCAAATAGAATCCATTGAATGAAGAATTTGAGCGGATTTTCTGTGACAATCTGTTTATCGACTTTTGTTTGGGTGAATGGGCGGTGTGAAAATGTAATTGACCGATTGTTTCCGCAGATTGTGCAGCTGTTTCCATTTTGTCTGAGAGGTGAACGCCATAATTGATCATTTTCCATACATTTTGTACAAGTTACTGTTGCGGCAATGAAGTTTACATTGTGGAGCCGTCTTTCTTCATTAGCATTTTTTATCACTTCATTTTGTGTGGCCTCAAAATCGAAAGTTACCAGCCGATAATCGACTGGTTTTTTAAGCTCCAATGGGCGAATAAAACACCCTCTATCCATACTGTGAAATTGCCGGCAAATTTGGCACCATTTCTGTCCACACACGTGCTTCTTTTCAATCTCTCTCTTGTAATTTTTCATTGACCATATAACACCGCATTTCTCACAAATTTTTGTTTGCCGACAATTGCTGCTTTTTTTGTGATGATTGAAGCAGTCTTCATTCAAATATTTTTTCCCACAGTCATCACATTTTTTGTAAAAGTCTCCTGTTGCCACACATGGTCTGTCACTCCCTACGCGCCCACAAAGATTGCAGCGTGATCTACACTTAAAGTCATGTTCCTTTGATTTTCTAAATTTCTTTTCACATGTGAAGCAGTACTTGTGTTTTAATCCAAACATTCCACCAACAAATCTTATTCCATCAAAGTGATTATTTGTATGATAAATTGAAATAGGCATGTTGAAATTATCGTTTCCATATTTGAATATAGGTTTCTCACTTGCATTTCCAAAAATAAATACTTTAAATTTATAGCCTACGTCTTTATATTGCTTGTTCCAAAAGTCGACAACAATTGGTACATATTCCACAGCGTCATATTCAGGGAGATGTTGCGGGATTTTTGCTGCCTTTAATAGATCGAAAATATCTTTCATTTGCCGATGACTGTATTGCATATATCTATTAAATTTTCGTTTATCACCCAATTCTTTAGTAACATATTTTCTTGTTATTTCCAAAGCATAGAATAGACATAAATTATTGGGGTTTGAGATTTTTATTAGTCGGTCAATATTTATAAGAGTAATTGTTGTTGAATTTTCTTGGGGTGCGCTCCCTCTAATTGATTGTTTTGTTGAAAGTGATGAAATGCCAAGTGTTTGAATTTTGATTGTGAATGGTTGCCCAAAAATTGACCCCTTTTCTATTTTTGATTGAGAAACCAGTTGGAATCTATTAAGTATGTTCTCGATTGTGTCATCTTCTAGCTTTCTAATTGGTATCCATATGTCGTTATCTAATAATTGTGAAGAAATTATAGCTCCTAAGCGGTCAGGTTCAATTGATTGATTTCTTGAGGCCTCTACGGTTTGATCCATGCAATCTTGAATAATTTTTTTCAGTAATTCTTCCGGATTCTCAGGTAGTTTTTCGATAATAAATTTTCCTGTTGTTCCCACCATTTTATATTTTTTATTAAATGCGGTGTCATAGTCTATTTGTCGATAATAATTTTTTGACGGATTTGTCCCCGTGCCGCTCTGTGAGTTATCAAATAAATGGGGAAGAAGATTTTGGATGCTGAATCTTGGGCGCTTGTTGGAGGAAGGGCCGTTTTGTCCGTTATTAAATGACATTTTAAGTTTTTTGAAAAAAGTTAGTTTTTTTGTTTTATGAGTCAAATGGTTAAGAATGACAAAAAACTCGGCCTTTTATACTCCTCATTTTGGTCTCGTGACCCGATTACGAAATATTTCAAGGTCATGAGACATGTTGTATTATTTTTCGTGGAAAGCCATTAATCATCTTTAAGATTTTTAGTTAACTACCCAATTTCACTTATTTCGTAATATTTCAAGGTCATTCGGTATCACAACATTTATTACAAGTAGTTACCAAAAATATTCAGTCCTAGCAAAATTCCCAGCCCCAAATTAATTCAGCACCAGACTGTAGTTCCTAATCCTAAATATTTCATTCCCAGACTGAAATTCCACATCATAAATAGTTCAGTCCCAGACTGAAGTTCCCAGTCCTAAATATTTCACGCCCAGACCGAAATGCCCGTCAAAATAGTTCAGTCCCAGGCTAAAATTCCCAGGATTAAGAAATTTTTGACAAAATTCAAAATTCCCGCCAATTAGTATTTTAAGGTTGACATTCTGAGAGTTGGCATTTTGTCTTGTGGCATTTTGTCGTTTTGACATTATGAAATTTGGGATTTCGTAATATTTGGTTAATTCCCCTTACATTCTGACTTCCGCCCATTTTTGCAAATCATTTTAAATTTTTTCAGAATTTTTGTAATTTTTTCTCCGTCATTTATTTATTTAATTAATATTTTTATTTTTAATCTTTTTTAATTTTTTAAATGCCTATTTTAATTTTTTAAATTCAAATTTTTAATTCAAATTTTGATTACGAAATTTCGACTCGGCATTTCGAAATTTCGACTCGAAATTTGAAATTTTTTTCAAAAATTTTGAATTTTTTAATTTTTTAAATTCCCACAAACAACCAATAGGAGCCAAACTTTTTGGAATATTTTTAAGTTTTCCCGCAAATGACCTTGGGTGGGAGAGATCCAATTTCCTTATTTTCCTTCTTTTAAACTCTTCCTCCAACCCCTCCCCCAAAGTTTACCGGGAAATACATAATTGGGTTAATTTGATAAAGTGTTATTAAACCTCCGTGGCCGACTGGTTAAGGTTTCCGCATTTGAAAATTTTGGGGAAGGTTCGATTCCGCTCGGGGATTTAATTATTTTATTAGGTTTTTGATCTTTGATCAAAAATTTCAGTCCCAGACTGAAATTCCCAGCCCCCAAATATTTCAGTCCCAGACTGAAACCATGTAGCCATTCAAACCCTGCCACTCATCAATCAAAACCTGTCACTTTTCATGTACTTGTTCCTTGTCACATGTCAATCAATAATAACCTGTCACTTGTAGTTGTACCTGTCAATCTGAAGCTGTCACTTATCACTCCGGGAGCCGAAGAGTTTCCCACATCCTTTGGTTTCCGCCGCCATTGGTGGTGCGGGAGCCGAAGATCTCCCTCCACACCCTTTGGTTTCCCTTTGTTATGCCGCAGCACTACTTGTACAAGGTACAAGTACAAGGAATTGCTGGTGTGGGAGGTGGAAACCTCCCGCACCCTTTGGTTTCCCCTTTGACATGCCGCCATTTCCCCGCACAAGTGCGGGGAAATTGATGGGGGCGGGGGTGGAAACCCCCTACACCTTTTGGTTTTTGCCGACAGACCCCTCCCCCTCTACAAAGTCCCATTTTCAAGTGGGACTTTGTGGGGGGGGGTAACTACTAGCAGTTAGTTTGTAACTTTTCTAAAAATCCATCGATCCATGGAAGAGTCTTTCAACTGGATATACATAGTATAAAAACGATATTTGTTTAATTTTATTTTCAATATTAACAAAAATATAAATGTATTCATAACTAATTTATTTAAATATATTAAGATTCAATATTTTTTTTTAAAATTCCATTTTTTAATACAAAATTAATTAATAGAAGCAAAAAACTAATTTATCCGAAATACTACCAATATAAAATGTTTAAAAATAAAATTGAAAAATTACAGGTAAATAATAAAAAAAGGGTTTTTTAAATAAAGATAGGATTTATATAAATTTTGAAAATAATATGTTACATATCGAATATGCTCAAACAATTATTGTGGGTAATTATTTATTGTTCGATGCGGGGAATTAGTTGAAGAGGTAATTATTTGAGCATATACGGTGGTGTAAATAATTGTTATCTATAAATGTTAAAATAATAAAGACAATAATTGAAGAGGTTTACGGATATTTTTTGAAATATTTTTTGGTACTATCGCATTATCTCACACATCGTCGGCAAATATTTGTCCGCAAAATTTTGCTTGCTTTCCCCTTCATTCCTTCTCCCCTCATAATGATTAAAAAATGTTCAAGAATGAATTTATTTTGAATAAGGCAGTCTGCATAACAAAGTAGTTATTTTTTAATTTTTTTATTAAATTTAGCTTCAGATATATTTTCAGATTAAAAATAGGTAAAAAATATTAATTGATCTGAAAGTAAATTTACTGATCATTAATCTGAAACTAAATTTAATAGAGAAATTTAGAAATGACTCTTTTTATGAGACTGATTTATTCAAATTAGATTATTACTTGGATATTTTATAATCATTATGAGGGAATAAGAAATGAAGGAAAAGGAAATACACTTTTGCGGACAAACATTTCGGACGATTATTGGAGATACATAATTCAATAGTACCCATTTTTTGTTACATTTAAATGAAAAAATTGACAATAAGAAAATTTTATGAGAAAAACTGGAAAAACTTTAATGAAAAATATTCAAAATTAATATTCTTCCTTAGTCTGGTAATTAATCAATAAAAGACCAAAAATAACTCAAAGATTAAATGATAATTTTACAAGTTTAGGTGTAAGCCATGTTCTGGTTTATACCATAGATTGACCAACTGTACCCATATTGGTGGTTAAAGATAATTTTAGAAATTTTTTTCTAAATGTTTGTAATAAATTTTAGTTTTCGAAAAATTTAGACATCGGAAAAAATAAGCCCCTCTCCAAAATAAGCCCCCCCCCCCTCCCCCAAAATAAGCCCCCTCTGGAGGTCGATTGAAAAAAAGCCCCGGGGCTTATTTTAGAGGAAATACGGTATTTAAAAAATGAAAAAATGAGGAAATATGAATAAAATTAGAGTTGCATCCAGAGAGAATTGAGCTGATATGTCGTACGATTTTCATTTTGTTTTGAAACGGGTTTTGGTTAAAAAACTAAAACATGCTCGATTCAGGCTTTTATCTCGGCGTTTCGTGAACTAGGTCCGGGGAAACTCTAAAGTACAGCAAATTTAACAGCCAAAACAAGAAAATTTGCTATGACGGTGAGGAGGACTTTCATCACGTTCTACAAAATGCCCATGCTCAACTTGCTGAGTCTCATAATGCGGTTGCCCATGTTCTTGCGGAGGTGGGTTTCTTTCATATTCAAACATTTTAATCTTTCCATTCAGAAAATCTACTATTTCTTGTATAATTGGACGAATGGATTCAAGTTGGAAGCAAGCCTATAAATATTAATTTAAATAAAGATTTTTAAGGGTTTGTTTTTCTATTAATTTTTATATAGATAATAAAAATAATCGATTTATTTCATGTAATTCTGGTATGACTAAAAAATTAAATTTAAATATTTATTAAAACAGAAACGTTCTTTCCCTTTATATTATCGTAAGTATGTTAAGGGTTTAGGATTATTAGTGATTTTACAAATAATTATTTGTAATTGCACCTAAAATAATACCTGAGGATACCTTTTAGACATTTGGACGCATAAAGGAAAAAACAATATCTTTTAAAATTAATTTTTAAAATAAAATAGCACGTTGATTATATTGTTCATTGAACATTCTGTAAACCATCACGCCGAACTTCTTAATGTCCTCCCTTTGAATTTCATCAACAAAAGCTATGTCATTATGCTGAAATAAATGTAATTATGATTAAAATTTTTCAACTACCCCATAAAGATAAGATTCATTAAAATCAATCAATTTAACGTCAATAACATCAGCATTTCGTTTATGATCAAGAGAAACAACAAAATTTTCGTGTTTAATATCATAATGACCTCCATCTAAATAATGTTATTTGTTAAATAGTGTAACAAAGTTATAATCACATTGATGGAATTGTGCAAGTGCTCGGGCTGCTCCTTTTATTATTTTAGTAAGAATTTTCTTATTGGATCTTGCCACTCTTTCTCCATATTGTGGATCTCTTTCATAATAATAATTTCTTATATTCTTTCCTCCGAGTTCTAAAGCAAGAAAATGCTGTTCATCATATTTTCCGCTACAATTTAAAAATATTTATAATGAAAGAAAGAAAGGAAAAATAATTTTTTGAAGTGATCTTAATAGGTAATGATTAGTACCAGGGATGACCGCAAGGGATAATTTCCAAAAACGATAAACATAAGACACAACACAAAACCAAAAATTAACGCAAAAACGGGAAAATTTTTTATTAATCATTAGCTTTTTTCAATTAAAAATTGAAGTATCACTAAATGTCAGAGTTCTACTCGATTTATGATACAGATAAGGATTTTGGTTGATGATTACAGGGATATCACGAAGTGATATCGCGGAGTTAGAGGATCAAAGGGATTTAACGAGATACCGTGGGATTGCGGAGAATATCATGTGATTTGAATGGAGGGTTAAAGAGGACCATTGTAAATCAGAGGATATCATGTGAGTTGGGTGAACTTACTTTTCAAATTAAATTTTAAATATAGGTTAATAAAAGTGTCACGCCAATTGTACAGTGTGACTGTACAGTTTGTGTGGTACAGTGGACAACTGTACAGTATTCAGAGCTTTTTAAAAATAAATTTAATATTGTGCTGATCGGTAAGAAATTGTCTGAGATAAATGAGAATGTTCCACTACCTACCGAGCGGTCGATGTTTACCGTTATCATAAGAAAACAAATTTTTGGTCATTAAACATCTACCGAGTGTTCATTATTAGCAAAGTTACTATGGGATCTAGCTCGGTTTTAGAAAATGGTAAAATTACGAAAAAGAACGTTTATCATTGTGTTTTTATGAGTCTCTAAAAATTTTAGAATTTTCTCTAAAAATTTTAGAATTTTCGCAAAGTACCCAATTTTTCAGCTTATTTTGTCGTTTAAATAGATAGTGGCTTGTTTAAAATTCTACATATTTTTAAAAAAACTCAGATTGATTTTTAATTTTTTTTGAATAATATAAAAAAAACCCATATATCTTATTGTTTAAAATTTAAATTTTTTGAACATCTGTGACACAACTACTAAATATTTTTGAAAAATCCCCATTATGGGTGTGTTAAAAATTTTGGTCCACTTGGGCCATTTTGGGTTGTGACAACATTAAGATACTTTTTAAAAAGATCTAAATACTGTTCCACTGTACAATTATTTCACTGTACAATTCTCATGGAGCCGTTAATAAATATAATAAACAAAATTAATTATTACTCACTGCCAAAGTAATTTAATGATATGATTTCTTTCAGAATCAGCAAACTCGTTTAAAACTTCTAGAATTTTAATTTCCTGTTGAGGATTAAATTGTTTATAATATATTTTTAATGCTACACAAGTAGTATTTTCACCAATCCAATGTGCGTGGTAAACCTTCAAAAGTTTTGTTAAATGAAAATTTTAATAAAGGAATAAATTTAAAGTATTATTAGCTATATAGCGGGGGTATACAGTTTCTCCTTTCGTCTTCAACAAATTTTCGACTTTTTCGTGTTTCTAGTTTCAAACGAGCTTATCGCCTTTCAATATTTAAAATCAGGTTTGACACCCACTGTTATACAACACATACCATGACTAAATTAAAATTAAAAGGCAAAACGAAAAAACTTTGTAACCGAAAAGGTTAAATCATATATTTTTGTACGCCTCTCATGTATTAATTTTCTTATTTCTTTGATTTTGTGTTATCCAACTTTTTTTGAAAAAAATCTCATAATTTTTTGATTTAAAAATTTTTATTATATTAAAAAACTTGCATTTCCATAGCTACCAGATCCAATTCTGCCTAACTCTGAGGTAGTAAATCTCACATTCATGACAGTTCCATCACTCAATTCTACTCCGACATTTTCTTTTAATCGTTTCAAGGGAAGCATTCCGCATTTACACTTTTCATCAATATCATGGGATGTTGACGCCCCTTGAGATGTTGACGCGCCTTGCCAATTAAAAAAAATTTTTAAATGCTATTTCGTCCCCAAATGTCAGGTCCTTAATTGTCGGGTCCCGAGTGTCGCGGTACACGACTAATAGGCGCAGACGAATAGGCGCAGCCGAATAGGCGCGGAGACAAATAGGCGCGAGACGAATAGGCGCGGGACGAATAGGCGCCCGAAGTTATTTTTTCCTAGAATTTTTTTCTAATTTTCTTCTGATTTTTTTCTATAGATTTTTCTTCTGATTTTTTTCTTCTGATTTTTCTGTTCTGGTTTTTTGTTCTGATTTTTCTGTTCTGATTTTTTTCTTCTGATTTTTTGTTCTGATTTTTCTGTTCTGATTTTTTTGTTCTGATTTTTCTGTTCTGATTTTTCTGTTCTGATTTTTTTGTTCTGATTTTTCTGTTCTGATTTTTTTCTTCTGATTTTTTGTTCTGATTTTTCTGTTCTGATTTTTTTCTTCTGATTTTTTTCTTCTGATTTTTTGTTCTGATTTTTCTGTTCTGATTTTTCTGTTCTGATTTTTTTCTTCTGATTTTTTGTTCTGATTTTTCTGTTCTGATTTTTCTTTTCTGATTTTTTTCTTCTGATTTTTTTGTTCTGATTTTTCTGTTCTGATTTTTTGTTCTGATTTTTTTATTTTTCTCCAAACTTCTAAATTCCTCAAAATTTTCGCATGCGGAGCGAAGAGTAGAGTATTTAAATACCAATTTTCCATCATGGAACGGATCAGAAAAATATCGGTTCAGTATCTGGAACTCAGATCAGGGCTGTCGGCAGGTGAAAAAATATTTTCCGCAGCCGCAATCCTCGCAAGTATCTCAGTCCCCGATATCAATTCATACCTACCAGTTTTTTGGTAGGTATGAATTTGGCTCCGGGTGGAGAATCAATGAATTATTTTTCATTGGGTGATTTGGGTAGATAAAGGGGGATATCGAGTGATATAAGAGGATTAAGAGGGCTTATATGTATCACAAAATCAGAAGAAAAAAATCAGAAGAAAAAAAGCAGAACAGAAAAATCAGAAAAAATCAGAACAGAAAAATCAGAACAGAAAAATCAGAACAAAAAATCAGAAGAAAAAAATCAGAACAGAAAAATCAGAACAAAAAACCAGAAGAAAAAAATCAGAACAGAAAAATCAGAACAAAAAACCAGAAGAAAAAAATCAGAACAGAAAAATCAGAACAGAAAAATCAGAACAAAAAATCAGAAGAAAAAAATCAGAACAGAAAAATCAGAACAGAAAAATCAGAACAAAAAATCAGAAGAAAAAAATCAGAAGAAAAAAATCAGAACAGAAAAATCAGAACAGAAAAATCAGAACAAAAAATCAGAAGAAAAAAATCAGAACAGAAAAATCAGAACAAAAAACCAGAAGAAAAAAATCAGAACAGAAAAATCAGAACAGAAAAATCAGAAGAAAAAAATCAGAAGAAAAATCTATAGAAAAAAATCAGAAGAAAATTAGAAAAAAATTCTAGGAAAAAATAACTTCGGGCGCCTATTCGTCCCGCGCCTATTCGTCTCGCGCCTATTTGTCTCCGCGCCTATTCGGCTGCGCCTATTCGTCTGCGCCTATTCGGCTGCGCCTATTAGTCCTGCTCCGGAGTGTCGGGTATACAAAAGTCTCCTCAACTGTCGGGTCCTTAAAAGTCTGATCCCCAACATCTGCGCCACGTCTTAAAATGTTGTTTGATAGTTAGATATGTATCTTTATTTAGTATTCAATCGTCAATCAGGCCCTTTCTTATTGCTTCACCTTTATTGCTTATTTTTGACGAAACACAATTGTTAGTTACTGTTTTTATTTGGTTATTTCTCGGACATACCGCAGTCAAAGACATAAATTTAAAAACAATTTAAGTGAAATTACCCTTTCCTTTGCTTGGATTAACACCTATTATTGATGTAAACTCATAAAACGACCATATAAATGTTGAGAATATAAGAAAGATATTTAGTTTCATAGTTTCTTTTATCTTAAAAATTTAATTTTGATTATTTTATCATTTTAACTTAATTTAAAGTTTCAAAGTGCCTTAAGTGGATATTCAAGTAAGTGACAAATAATACCGTTTCTCTATCCCTCTGTTTGGCCTTCAGAAATTTTGAAAATTTTGAAAATTTCTGAAGGCCAGGAGGAACAACCAAGTTCCGGAAGGCCAGATCCTTCCATTGAAATATCCGACTATCACTAAAATTCACCCAAGTTCATTCACATCCTCCAATATACACATAATTCTTCGTTTTCAGCGCCGTAGGCGAAAATTTTGAGAATTTTCTAAGGCCAAGGAGCAAAATTTCTTCCCTTTTCAGCGCCGCAGGCTAAAATTTTGGGAAATTTGGAAGATCCATAAGCCAAAAATCTTCCTTATTGCGCCTCAGATAGGGGCATAGAAATACTCGGTTTACGCCGAGTCTGCCGAGTATTAAGTTACCGAGTACCGGTAACGACCCAGGGGGTTACCGAGTACCAGTAACGACCCCGGGATTAAGACCCCGAGTAACGAGTCCGAGTAAAACAGAAAAAACCCGAGCGAACGACACGAGTATACTCGTGTCGTTCGGACTCGGACGAACTCTAATTTCAACTACTTTTAACACGCCTATTTATTGTGCGAATTCTCGATAATTCCAAAATATTTCATTAATTTTATAGAAAAATATTATCTAAATATTTTAAATTAATTTTTTATTTGTAATTTTAATTATTTAATTAAATGACAAAAATGCAAAATGATTGGAAAGTTAAATTGCACTTGAACTATAAACAGCCAACGATGCATTTAAAATAAATTATTATAAGGAAGGCAAGAAGGGAGAAGAAGGGCTGATTCGAAATTTCGAGGTCTTTTTCTATCGCTTTCGACTCTTTGACATATTTTCAATTTTAGAAAATTTCCAAAAATTATTTTAAAGTAGTGATACTTAAAAGCAGGGATTGTAGCATAATAGAATCGGAAATTTAAAAAATTCTGTTTTGGAACAAAACAAATCTTCTATTTTCAATGTTTTATTTTCCAAAGTAAGTGTAAAAATGTAAAAGTGAGATCTTTATCCGGTCCTTTTTCAGGCCCGTTTTAGTTTTGTGATTACATTCTTAAAGAAACATTGCTGTTGTGTATAATAAGAATGAATTCACCCTTTTTAGTGTCAAAAATTCAATTTATTGAAAAAGCCTCGAAAATCGAAATTTCGAATCAGACCTTCTTCTCCCTTCTTGCCTTCCTTATAATTTATTTTAAATGCATCGTTGGCTGTTTATATGTAGTTCAGTTGCATTTTTACTTTCCCTTCATTAAAAATTTTTGTCATTTAATTAAATAATTAAAATTACAAATAAAAAATTAATTTCAGATAGAGGCGCTCGTTTTGTTTTGGCCCTTATCTCTTACCCATTGTGGGACCGATTCTCAAGCCCATTGGCATATCTTTTATCTTGCCTATTTACGGGCCCTTTTCTCTTGTGTATTGACTAACCCTTTTCTTAAGCCCACACAAAAAAACCAAAAAATGTCAAAACAAATTCTAAAAAATCTCGTTACTTTCTTATTTTCTCTAAATACACGCTATTTTTCATTTTGGATATTTTGTCATTTTTAAATAAAAATTGAACACAACGCCAAACACAGCAAAATTCAAAGCTGCGGACAAACAAACAGAGAACTCTAAAATTATATATAGGATAGGCGGAGATAGGCTTAATCTGAAAATGATTGGAATTTCAGTAAAATCTTTAAGTAAACTAATTTAAATAACTATATTTAAAAATATTAAACATTTAAAAAAATAAAAGGTTAATTATTGACTCTAAAATTTTCTCTCTAACACTCTCTTCCTTTGCCATTCACAACAAACTGTTTAAAAAATTATATGGCATATCAGTAGTCAAAAATGGAGAGAGATCTTCTCTCTCTTTTACTATGCATTTTTCGTTTCTTTATTATTATCTCTTTCTCCCTACACATATGTATACAGAGGGCTGCGATAGTCGAAAATGGGAGAGAGGAATCATCGTTACACTTCATTTTATTTAATTTAGTCGACTCCTCTTTAAATTTCTTTATTAAAGTTTTAAATTTCTAAGTTTTAAATTTCAATACTTATTTGGTGAAACACTAAAGTTGACTGGATATTTCAGTTTTAGTTTTCTTTTAAGTTCAATTTTAAACATAAACTTTTAAAATAAATTTGTTGGGATGAGGATAAATGGGATTGTGTGGAGCAGCAATGTGAATAGTCAATCATATTTTTATATAGGGCCGATAGGGATCTTCGATTCTTCCAATCACTCTAATAAGGGCTTTAATGTTGGTTACTGTCTGCCGAACTACTAATAATATTTTTTATATTTTGGCTCCGTATTCCGCCTATTCTCATCTAATGATATACAGATATGCTTATTCTTTCATCCCCGTAAATTTATGCAGAACAAAATATGTATTTACTTTCACTTTATATTTTTTTACTCAATAAAAGAAATATGTTTCCATTCAGCTCTTACTAAATAAGCATTTGGTTGAGTGGTTAGTCGCATGACTTTATTATAATGAGTGTTAGGTTTGAGTAGAATTCAAAAGGTTAAGACTTATTTTTAGATTAGTTTAACTTTTTGATTCATGAGAACGATTTTAAACCTTTAATATTATTTTTTGAATTTCAAAAATCTAGTTTTCCGCCTGCGCGCAAAAATAGAATAAATCTGGCTATAAACTATTAAAATAATATGACAAATTATCCCGAAATTAAATTTTTAAGATTAAAGGAAAAATGAAATTCGAAAATATACTTTTATTTTCAATGTTGATACTATTGTTATCGCATGAGTACTCTTCAACAAAAGGTGATAGTTATGGCAAAATTTCAACTAAAGGAAAAGGTATTTTGTTAATTTTTGAATTTTTCGAATTTTTGTCCCTCGGTAAATGAATTGACGGCAAACAGATGCCGATAATAACACGAGAATAATAAAGAGTTTTTAGTATATCTTTCTAACCTAATTTCCAAAAAGATTTTTTTCTTCTTAAACTCATTTATTGTTTGAATTTTAAGAAATAGCCACATCTTCTCATGGCAATCATGGTAGATGTAACTGTCAAAAATTCTTAATTAGCGAATTAAACGGTGAAATAGAAATAAAAGGAATCGGATTTAAAGTCCAAAAATTAAAACGTGATTTAGGTATAGGAGGATTTGGTGATGTAAGTTAACTTAAATATAGTATCAAATTGAAATATTATTTTGCTAAAAAACATTTTTCGATTTTCAAAGAGTTCTTTTTTCGAAAAATTCTGCTACTGACTGATCATTTGCACTTTTGCTTTTTATGCTATACTGGGGAAAAAGAGGTGACGGCCAAAAAGATCTCGACCAATCTCAACATTTAATTGCTTTCCAAAAACATTACTTTTCTTACATAACTTACAATATTTTTAAATTTAAGGTTAAACATGCTTTTAATCATATAGACGGTAAATGTTTTGCTCTAAAATCATCCTTAATCAATAAAAGTACAAAAAATATAGTAAAAAGAGAATTAGATGTTTTAAAATATTTTAACACATTGGAATTACAACAAAGAAATCATATTATAAAAATGGATAATTGGTATAAAATTTTATGAATTACGTAAATTCTCCAAAGCTGTTCCTTATCCAGCATATATGTAGTTGGGAGGAAATTCACAAAATTTTAGTTGATTTTTTGTTTAAATTATAGTTATTACAGACTAAATAATTTCATTTTTAAGGGAACGTGCAGATAAAAAGATGTATTTTGTCTTAGAGCTTGGAGGAAAAACATTGAAGAATTATTTTCATCAAAAGGTTCATGAAAGAAATGGGTATCTAAACATTAACAATATTAAAAAGGAACAACTTCTTTTAACAAATATTCTTAAAGGCGCGGCTCAAGCTCTCCAACAATTTCATCAACGTGAGAATTATTGAACTAAAAAATATTTTATAAATTTCAGATGGAATTCATTTGGATGTTAAAGAAAATAATTTTATCATAGCTCTTGATGAAAATCAAGCTGAACCAAATCCTGATCCTGCATCTACTGAAACAATTCCTGTTAAACTGATTGATTTTAATCTTTCTGTTATTCCAAAAAGAGTGCATACTCCTTATTTTTTAAATATGGCACAAACAAATAAAGCACCGGAGATCTTTAATAATAATCCTTCTAATGTAAATTAAATACATATAAAAAATTAAAATTTAAGATAAAAAGTTTTGTTCAGTATATTTTTCACTTGTAGTTTTAACTAAATTAAGAAAATCGAGGTCATACTATTTCTGAACAAAAAAATCTTCGAAAATCGTAAATCGAATATATTTTAAAATCTTAAAAATCGAAGTAAAAATAGTCTCGAAATCTGAATCCAACCCGAAAAATTCTGATATTAATTTGGACGAAAAGCACGCAAAATCTCATTGATGGATCTATCTCGCGCCGACTTCTCATAATGAGCCTGTATTCTTCTTTTCATTGCCTAAGCAAATTTTATATGACAAATTACCATGCTTAGTTTCTTGGGGGTAAAATTACTGTACGAGTGAACAAATACCAAATGAAAATTTGTATAATTTATTACTATATTTATGCATTTATAGCTTTCTAACAAGGTAGACGTGTGGTCATTTGGGTTGATGGTTTACAGTTTGTACAACTTTCATGAATTTTCAAGTATGTTTTAACTAAAATATTATAAATTTCCTTAAAACAATTTTAGTCTATAGTAATAACTAAGATATAATGGGTATTGTACATAACAATGAGGATATAGACCAAAATGATAGTTTGAATCGACTTATAAAGGTTAATGCAGCATTGTTTCAAAAACTTAAATTGTTGATTAAGAAAATCGAAAATTTTAATATTTAAAGCCATAACAGACCATAATCTAGAAAAAGCTCAATGAAATAGAGTGATAAAATAATATCTTAAAATATTCTAAAGGCTTGTGTACAAATTAATCCATCTGATCGCCCTGAAATGGAAGGAATTGTTCAATTTTTAAACGGAGAAATTGAAAATTTTGAATATGAACGACGTGAAATGGAACGTTTGGAAAATGAAAGTTTAGAAGAGCAACGTAGAAAAGATGAACGTCGTCAAAATCGTCGTTTTGGTTTTTGCTTTGGATTTTGTTGAAGGAATTAATGTTATTTATACATACCTAACAAGGGAACATTATTTCATATAGCTGCAAATTTGGCTTATTTTTTGGAACCATTCAATAAAGGACCGATAACTTCCTATTGCAAAATGTTATCCATTGTTTGCAAAATGATCGAGTTATGGCCATTCAAATTTTTAGTCTTTGGGGTGGTTAAGTATAAGGCAAAGTGAGATAATAGAAAAATGTTAAACACTGGCCATAACATGGGCAAAGTCATTTTGCAAAAGAACAGATAACATTTCGCAATAGAAGTCCGGGTCCTCTATAGAATTCTACCAAAATACCTATATATCAAATTCGCAGCTGCAATAAAAAATGTCCCCTTGTAAGTGACCAGTCTCTTTTATTTAAACACCTTTTCACACCTTTATCAGCATGGTTCGAAAAATTCTGACATTAATGGGAAATGAACAGTGCTTTTGATTATCCGAACTAGTATCTCGTCTACTTCGACTCCAGTTATCTTTAACCGCCAAACTTATTGGGTACACCATAAAGGGCTTCCGCCTTACATTTTATTCCGTTTTTTTGACGGCCTTTCGTTTTTTTAAATTCAAAATTTTCCATCAATGGTATAAGCCAAGACATCGCTTACACCTAAACTTGTAAAATTTTGAATTGAATCTTTGGGTCATTTTGGTCTCTTATTGTAAGACTAAGGAGGAATTTATTTTGCCAATTTTTTATTGAAGTTTTTCCAGTTGTTCTCACAAAATTTTCTTATTGTCAATTTTTCATTTAAATGTAACAAAAAAATGAGTATTATTTTTCAAAATTTTTCAAATTTCCATAAATTCCATCTTTATTAAAACCCCTTTTTTTATTATTTACCTGTAATTTTACAATCTTATTTTTAAACATTTTATATTGGTAGTATTTTGGATAAATTATTTTTATACTTCTCGAATGACATATTGTTTGTCCATATTCGTGACCTTTTTTAAACATTTTTATAGTGTGGTGACATAACCGTAAAGTAAAAAATGTTCCAGATAAATTTATAGATATTTTTCTCTAACTTAGAGATATTTTATCCTTCATAAATTGATATTTTATACTTCCTTAGGGTAGCCAATATATTATAAAAATGTATTGTTTCTTTTATTTCAATTACAAAATATATTATGAAATCACAAGGGCAAGAGAGGAACAAGAGTTTTGACTGAATAAACGGGAATAAGTGCGTGCAATGGAAGCTTATTATCCCTCTTTCCAAAAAAATTTATACGGCAAATTTAAGTGGTTGTCATCAAAAACTAATATTTATTCCAAAAATATATGTTTAAATATTACATCATCATGAAATGACAAAATTATTTAAAAATAGATTGATGTTCGATGTTATCAAAATTTAGAATCTAGATAGAATCTTAAATTTTCTCTTATGGTTACTGAAATGTTTTTATAATGTTATACGGACTTTTACAAAATAACTGAATTCCAATGTAAAAATTTGTAATATTTTTATAACAATCTGTTTAATAGCCTCCGGATAATTTACTATCATCAACTTGTGGAGTTCGCTTATTTAATTGCTCATCTTCATGGCGTGGTCGTTTGATATGTTGTTCTTGATGATGACACAGATATATATTTTCAATTTGTTTGGGAGTTTCTTCATATTTGAACACATGAATCTCTTCATTTAGAAAATCTACAATTTCTTTCATAATTGGACGAATTGATTCATCTTGGAAGCAAGCCTATAAATAATTACTTTAAATGATTTTTTCAATTTTTACATTCGTCTTTATACAAATTATAAAATTTGTATAATTTATAATAAATTATTACCTTGATAACACGATCCAATTTTGAGTTATTATCGAAGTTTATTTCATGTAGTTCTGGTATAGCTAAATATAACATATGTGCTCAGATATACACTGCCGCTCAAAAGTATTGCACCAAGTAAATTAAAAAATTATTTTTGCCAGCAACTTTTTTTTGTTTACTTCCTGGATTGTTAAGTTTGGTTTTATAAAAAGACAATTCAATTTTATATCTTTTGAGAAAAAGATGTAAAGTCTAACATTCTGATATAAGAATTTATGACCCTATGAGTAAGTGATATTCGGTTATTACTGTGACAAAAGTATTGCACCAAATGTTTATCATCATAATTTTCATTCAAAAATGTGTAAACTTGATTTAAAAAAATTTTTTGCTTGTCAAAATTAAATAATTAATCGTGTGAGATGTAAAATATGTCGAAAAAAGGGTAGAAATCGAAATCTAGAAAGTTGAAAAACAACGGGAAATAGGGGTAAGCAACTTTAAAATAAATTTTGACTAGCTTAAGGCTCATAGTAAAATTTTCTTTTGTATATGCCTGAAAGCCCTTAAAATTTGCTATTAGATACTTCAGGTCTCATATGTTGAAAAAAATTTGCATTGGAGTTAAGGAGGAACGAATTACGAAAAAATTAAAAATGGGTATTTTATAGGGCATTTTAAGTGATTTCGGCTCATAATGAAATGGTTCCCTCCTTAACTCCTAAACAAAATTTTTTACAAATATGAAACTTTGACTATTTTGTAGCAAATTTCAAGTGCTTTTAGAGTAATAAAAGAAAATTTTATTAAAGGCTTTATCAGGGTCAGAATACCTTTGAAGTTACTTACCCCTATTTCCCGTTGATTTTCGGCTTTTCATATTTTGATTTTTAACCTCTTTTTTCGTTATATTTCTCATCTTAAATGGTTAATTAATTAATTTTAATAAGCAAAAATCTTTTTAAAGTCATGTTTACACATTTTTGAATAAAAATTATGATGATAAACTTTTGGTGCAATACTTTTGATCAGGACCATTTTTACTTTTGTTGGTTTTTATTTTAAAATGTTTCTCGGGGGATAAACTTTTTGTTTTAATTTTGAAGTTTACTAATAATAGAATATTTGCTAACCTAATAGGTTATATAATTCACTACTTTTGAATAATTTATAAAGAAGCTTGGCTACGTAGCTTGGTGCAATACTTTTGAGCGGTAGTGTATAACATAAAAGTATAATATAACAAGTAAGTATAATATATAAATATAATATATATTTATAAGTATGATATATGTATACTATGTATGATTTGGCATTTATTTTTAACTAACTAAAAATTAGAAAATTATATATTATACATTTGCATCCACCTTATTCAGAAATCATTCTATGTGAGTTTCTATATATTTCCCAAACAATTACAGCCTAGCATAAATTCACTAATAACCCCGTATGTGCTTGGATTATTCATTTAGGGAGCTAATATTAGGGAGTTGGAATTTTAAAGTTTTACGTTATTATTGTATTCTCTTGATGTATAGAAAAAGAGAGAAATAAGTGAATATTTTTAAAACAAAATAATACCTTTATTATAGCAGTCATTGAGAAGTCTGTACACCATGTTACCAAAATCCTTAATGTCATATTTTTGAATTCCATTAACATCATGGTCATGCTGAAAAATACGCAATTATATCAAGGATTGTAAATAACCAAATACCCCATAAAGAAAAGAAAGGTTAAAATCAATCAATTTAACATTAATAACATCAGCATTTGAATCTTGATCTCGAGAAACAACAAAATTTTCTTGCTTAACATCACCATGACCTCCAACTAAATTATATAACCCTTTTAAAAACTAAACAAAGTTCTAATCACATTTATGGAATTGTGCAAGTGCTTTAGCTGCTCCTTTTATAATTTTATTAAGCACTTTCACGTTGGATCTTTCTTTTCGCTTTCCTCTGTGAATGTTTCCATAATAATTTCTTAAATTCTCTTCTTCAAGTTCTATAGCAAGAAAAAACTGTTCATCGTTTTTCCCACTAAAAATTTATTTAAAAATTTCAATTCGAAGAACGAAAATAACTGAGAGATGATATTCAGGCTATTCTTATATGAAAGTTAATCAAAATTATTACTCACTATCCAAGCATTTTGATTATGTGATTCCTTTCATTAACATTAACACCATTTAAAAAGTTCAAAACATAAAGTTCTTGTTTAAAGTATTCATTTTTATATATTTTTAATGCCACACAAGTAGTATTTTTACCAGACCAATGTGCATGGTAAACCTTTAAAAGCATATCTAGATATTAGTAGAGATTAGTGTTATTCAAACGCGATTTTTCGATATCGGTATTTTCGGTAAAATACCGATACCGAAAAATACCGCGGTATTTTTGATTGAGGCGGTATCGGTATTTCGGTAAAATACCGATACCGAAAAATAAAATACCGATACCTGTAGTCAAAGACGTCTCTCGCTACGGAAAAAATTCTTTCACTTTCTACTGACGTTGCTTGCGCAGAAAGATAACGTTGAACAACAGGAACCAAAAGAGGGTAAAGTGAACATTATCAAGGGACCTAGTGATTAATCCATCGATATCCCTCTAAATCCATTATATCCAATTGAAAAGATTTGAATAGATATAAGGTGATAAAGGATGGTAGGAGGATTGAATCTCTCAATATTCCTTCTATCCCTGATATGACTAGTGCATGGAGTATATCGGAGGATAAGCATGGATCAAGGTGGATTTGGAGGGATTAAAGTGAATTAGTGGAGAGATATAGGCGATATAAAAAGATTAGAGGATTAACGGAAAAATCCCGAATCCGGGCGGGATACCAGATAATTATTTTCTGGATTTTTGAAATTCGGGATTTATTTCTCGTGATGCAGTTCCACCATCGGTTAAGAAAAAAATCCCGACTCGGGATCCCGGATGTGAGATATTGCCGGCCTCTAGTTTAAAATCCAAACGAAAATGTTTGGAAATATAAACATAACGCCATATTTAAATTATATATCTTACATTCCATATTTTTTGGTTGACTTCAACCATGTACGAGGTATTTGTACGGATTCCATACTAGCGTATAGGCACAGGTAGGGATTTTTTATTAAAAGCCTACATTGCTATAAGCACCAGCTCCAATTTTTGCTGAAAATTCAGTAGTATATTTCAAGTTCATTTCATTTCCATCAATCCCAGTTAGTTCAACAGTTTCTGTTAACTGCTCTAAAGAAAATTTTCCACATTTACACATTTTGTGATCGTCATGAAAAATAGACTCAACTTAAATTTTAATTTGATTTTTTATTTAATTAATTGAATTATTTTTTAACAAATTTATTAATATTCGTTTTGGGCAGCAGTGTTAACTTTTTTTAAAAAAATTAATTTACTTATACTAATTTAAAAAAATTAATTAATGCTTAGCATTTTAGGTGAATTTATTAATAATAAAAATTTTTGGGTAAAAAATTTTTTAGATCAGCTAGTATAACAAAACTATCGAAGCTCAGGACACAATTTAAAATTATTTTAATATTACAAGCAACTAAAAAAGCAAAGTGAAAAGCTAAAACGTGAGTCATAGTTCAATACTCCACGAAACCGATTTTGAATAGAAATGTTAAGCCTAATAGACATAACCTGGCGCACGAACGTTAGGGTCCAGAACCGACGAACGTGGTAACTAACGTTGGGAAAACACATGTTTATAGGGATTTTGAAAATAAAATAATTGTTAGTTTTTTAATAGAAATTTAAGTAAAATCACCTTTTCCTTTGTCAACACTTTTGCTAGGATCAACACTTTCTATTTTAGAAAACACAAAAAATGAAAATGTCACTATTGAGAAGATTAATATGTTTTTGAATTTCATTTTTTCTTTTATCTTAAAAATTTTATTTTATGGATATTTTTTATTTTTAATATTCAAAAAGATTTACATTGATTTCAAAAGTCCAGTTGAAAAATTGTATAGCAACGTTCGATTTATCCAAATATTACCAAAAATCACTTAAAATACAAAAATGATTTCGAAACATGATGATGTTAAAAGATTTTTAAATTATTCAATTGAATAATTTAACTGGTTCACATAAGATTTTGGGATATCATTAAAACATGGTGGTCAAAATTCATTTAAACAATTAAACTCAAGAAAAAGAAAAAAATAATTGGACTAAAACAGAGCTATAAATCGAAAAGTTGACGGCCTTTTCTAATGGGATCCTCATAATAGTCTAATAAGTGTGAGTTGACATTGAATGTGAGTTGTTAGATGCATGATCTTTAGATACGAATTTCACTCAATGGCGGTTTGGGGGATAGCTCAGTTACCGGGATTTTGGTCACATCAGTTTGGTCACCAAAGGAACTTTGGTCGCTAATTTTCTGAAATTTTGGTCATAAGCGGAATTTTGGTCATGAAGTCAAGAAACGAAATATTGAAACTGGAATTTTGGTCATCAATATGAATTATGGACACCAAAAAGATATAAAAATAAAAAAATGTAAATGAGAAAAAAAGTTATGGCGAAATGAAGATTGTCCAGATATTTTCTTACCACCCTGTATGATAAATAAAAGTTTGTAATAGGTTTTATAATGTTTATAATAATGAATGTCTATAATAAATGTCTATAATATAATAAAAATCTATATTAAATGTTTATAATATATATGTCTATAAAAACATCCGACGATGCACTATTAATTTATATAAAAATATTAAAGGGAAGGCAATAGGAGAGGAAGAATAAATTAAAGTGAATTTATCGACTAATTTTATTGACAGGCTTTAATAAAATTTAAAAAGAATTAAAAATATGAAAAATAAACATAAATAGTAAATAGAAAATTTTGGAAATTTTTTTATAAATTTTTAACATATCGATAAGTTAGTGACGATGTTAAGCTTAGATATTGGCGGTCTATAACTTTTTCAACGACCGTTTGTGGCTTTCTTGCCTTCTCTCTGGGAACTTTCGTTAACTAGAGCGATGATTGCTCTTCTTGTTGTTAGAATGAGTGCCGGAAAATTGGGCTCTGGAAAATTGGGCTCCGAGATTTTTCGGAAAATTGGGCTCCAACTTTTCGGAAAATTGGGCTCCAGCGGAAATTTGGGCTCTACGCGAAAAAAACAGAAAATTGGGCTCCAATTTTTTAGGCGCGGGGAAAATCCCGCGCTTCGCGAGGGATTTTGCGGCACGCGCCTTGCGGGAGTCAACGGTCGCTGGGTTCTACAACAGTAACATAAACCTATTCCTTTTTACTGATTTTCAGCTTTGAAATGCCGACCTACCCACTAAGTAACAGTACAAAAATAGTTATTCCAGAGAATTTTGTGATTTTTTCGAATAAATCTAAAAATTCACTCCGACGCCCACAATTCCCCGCGCCTAAAAAATTGGAGCCCAATTTTCCGTTTTCTTCTCACAGAGCCCAAATTTCCGCTAGAGCCCAATTTTCCGAAAAGTTGGAGCCCAATTTTCCGAAAAATCTTGGAGCCCAATTTTCCAGAGCCCAATTTTCCGGACACCGTTAGAATAATCCCGGTCTTACACCTCATAACCTCCAATATAATGTCTTTATTATTATGATTGACTATCCTCTACACCTGTAACTTTCCCATGGACAATCCCTGGTTCACGTTTTATTATGCATTAAACTGCGTTTCATAATTATAACCCACTTATATTTTTCCTATTTCCAACAATAGGCAATATAATAAAAAATTCAATTAAACGTATACATATATAATAAGATAAAAGAATTAGGCCCATGTCTTTACTCTGTGTCGAGATATTGATACTTGGAAACCCTCGAAAATCAACTTAAAACGGGGGTAAGTCTATTTAAAAACTCTTATGAGTTGTTTTAAATTAGTATTTTCGGCATATCTGAAAGCACTTGAAATTTTCTATAAGATATTATTTATCTTATTTTACAGAAAATATCCATTTTTCGGGATTGTGTCCCCAAATATCCAAACCGTCGCCAATCAAGAGAGGCAATTTAAAAACTAATTTTGCAAGCTGCACTTTATGCTTGAAAGTAAATTTTAAATACAAATGGAAAGGAAATATGTAGTATATTGCTATAGGAAAATAATTTAAAAAATTTTTTAGATGTAGAAATTATGAAATAACAAAAAATAATTTAAATATGTTAGGATATCGCACAAATATAGATAAACAACAAATATTGTTTTTAGTTCAAAATATCGTATTTTCTCAGTTTAATAGCTCGTCTAATAAGATGGTGAAACAATATCCAGCAAGGGTAATTATTCAAGAAAATACGGTACATGACACTATTTGATGTACTTAACTCCAATAATAATAAAAAAGACAACAAGATTTTAAAAATATAAACAAAAAACAAAACTCGTAAATACTCTAATAAATTAGCTATCCAAAAATTAGAAAGAATTCGACTTTTAATTTTGAAATACTATGGGCATTTTAATTTCTGTTTATGAAATCGTTCTACATATATTAATGTTTAATTCAAAACGATACTTTGAATTAAACTTTTTTGTAAATATCAATACATCAATCCGATAACCCTAGCTTAACCACCAATAATATTAGAGTATTTACGCAAAGTGCAACAAACATTTACTTTTTTGATTTGCTAAAACTAAATTTGGGAATTTTTAGTGCTTCAACGTGATTAATGACAAAAATGATGGTTTAAAAAAGGGCAAAATTGTACATACACGCTGAAGTACAAAATTATACATATATGTATACACAACAGTTGCCGCCCGGAACCAGATAACCAAAACCCGACCCGACATAAAAAAAACCCGACATAATATAGGAGAGAATTTGTTTAGTTTAAAAAGAAACTATTTATAAAAAATCAAAATTTTAAACAAAAAACTTTTGAAAAGATAAAAAACTAGTGACCCGGCAGAATCGTAGGAATCCTGTAAAATCTGGAGCGTGATCCTGTCACGCGCCGGTCACTAGTTTAAAAAATAGCAGAATTTACTTAAAAGGTAAAATTTTAAATAAAGGCTCAAAAACCGAAAATTGAAAAAAGTGTAGGAGTTTAATGTTTTAGAAACTATCATCAAGGCTAGCAAAAACATGTATGTATTTTAAACTTGAAATTATGGTTGGAAAAAATTATGGAAAAATTATTGTCAAATAATAAAAATACTAACGCTGTTTAAATAACTAAAAATGGCAAATTATTGAAACCTGAAAGGAATTAAAAATAATAAATCATTCAAATAATAAATCATGCTAGAGCTTTAACCTAAGTTCGAAACATTTTTGCAATTATGTAATAATATGTAATCACATTACTTTTTACTAGCCTTAACAATCTAATTCGATGAAAATAGTTTAAAGTCTTAGTAGAATTTAGAACATAAAATGCTTCTTTTACGATAAGCATCAAATGGTAAATATCAATATCGCTATCCATCTGGCTGCATATCTAATTGGACTTTTTGCACTTGGGAGGAAAGGGCAAAACAAAAATATCTTAATTTAAAATCTATTTATTTAGCAAGTGATTATAATCAAATACATCTTGATCACTTGTAATTATACTAAAGTTTTGGCTAATTATAATATTCTACAATTTATTTCATCAATAATAATGACTGAGTTTTATAAGATTCTTAACCCATTATGGTTGTTATCCACCAGATCTGAGAATGTTTCCCAAATTTTTTATCTTTAATCACTGCAAAATAAATATAATTTAACTTAATTTTGTTTTGTTTTGTCTCTTTACTTCCAAGTGCCAAAAAGCAAAACTGATAGAGCGCCACTTCTTACGCAGCATGCTAATGAGGAAGGAAAAGTGTGTATTACATTTGCACACAGGCGGATAGCGTACTGGGTAGTTACCTCGCGAAATTTATCTAAAATAAATTTAGATAATTAATCAAGACGAAGACGTTTTTGCTTTCCTCCATCGTGTTCATCTTTGCTGCTTTTTTCATGAAGTTTATGCTTACTGCTATGACCAGTTTGTTTCTCCATCTCACGAAGCTCGTAAGCAAAATGAGTAATTTCTCCATCCAGAAATTTGAGAATATCATCAATTGTGGGACGATTAATCGGTGATTTCTGAAGACAAGCCTATAAATATTTATTAAGTTGAATATTTATAAATTATTATTAGTAATTAATCATTATATCATTTATTTCATAAAACCAGGGGGAGAGATAGGAAATGGCAAATTTACCGAATCGGAACTGGCGAAGAGGAGAAATATGTTGTCGAACAATGCTTCAAAAATTATCGGAAATCGGGTATTCAATTTCGGAAATCATAAGGAAATCATCCTAATTTCTGTGATCCGAAATTCTCAATAATTTTCAACTCCCGATTTAGTTCGGAATTCTGCCCAAAAACGAGGTAATTCGGTCGGGAATCCTGGCACAAAAGGGTCACTAAAAATAGAGGAGCTATCGGACCCTTTTTTCACTTTACTTTTGATTAATCTTAAACCGCAGTCTAGTAAGCATTTACTTGTATGCACCCAGTCCATTTTTCATTCTAATATTTTAGAAAGTAAAAATTTAGAAAGTACCTAAAAATAACACAAAATACTTTTATTAAAAATAATTTTGACAAATTATTTGAAATATTAAAGTTTTACCTTTATAATACGATCAATAAACCCATCTTTACTTTTGTCTGACATATAGTTATACACCATGAGTTGAACAAAATTATGTTTTTCCCACACTTTAATTATATAGTTTTAATTTTAGTACATAAATTTTTCTTAAAAAATATTCTTAATTTAAAATTAATAAAATCATGTCTAATCAAAATCATGTCTGATCAAACGAGATTTTAATTAAATTTTGAAGAAAATTAATTTCATGGATTTTAAAATCGGTTGGATGAAAAATGTTGGTTTAAAATAAAATAATTATATAAATAAAATTACACTGATCGACAGCTAGATCAAAAATCATCAAACCAAATGCCCAAATGTCGGCCTCTTGAGTTGCCTAAAAATAATATGTAATAAATATAAACACGGCTCTTATCTGGAAAATGTTAAGTATAGGTACAAAAAAAGTGTATTTGGAAGAACACAAGTGGAAAATTTTTTAAAATATATTTTTCAATTTAAAACATATATTTCTTTCCCAAATGTCATTTCAGCGCGCAGACTAAAATTTTGAAAATTATAAGGGTAACTTTAATTTTTCAATAAAAAAGTCAATTTTCAATTCTGGAGGTATGAGGTTAATTAGGAAGTAATGTACATACAAAATAAGTACGAATAAGACCCCTGATTATGGAAATTTATAGTCTTGAAGATCGAAAATTATTAAAACAATTAATTATTGAATGATTTTTCTCCTTTTCCTCTTTTATCCCTTTTTTCTTTTTTATCCAAAATTTAGGTTACAAATAGGGAGATTATAAACATTTACGGGAAATCGACTAAAAATAAATATTAAATATACTTTGTCAGTTTCAAAAATCTCTGGGGCTTTTCGCTTTCTTCCCATATTTTCTATACCAACTAAAATTTTTTGATGTTTTAGAACAGAAGTGTTAAAATCAATTAATTTAAAAGAAATGAAAGTTTGATTTGGATTTTGCTCCTTTGACACAACGAAACTAGATTCTTTAAGATCTCCGTAAATGCCATCTAAATATATATGAGTTAATATAAAAGTAATGTAAATTTTTACCCTTATCAAAAAAATTTTTTATTCAATTTTTATGGATGTTGGGAATGATTGTCAAGTACTGAAGTCTCGGCATTAAGAATCAACAAGTAGACGAAAACTTTCCTTTTTTTGGTTTATTTAACGTAAACCGAACCGATATAATTGTATTTTCGATTTTGTTTGTAATGACGACCCTAGATATAATGGGCTTTGATCTTGGCTCATCTTATTGATACTGGCTCATGTTATTATTACTTATATCGGTCTTAGAAGTTGGACTCTACTGATTATTTAATATTTTCTGGCTTTTAAATGCTGACTCCAGATCCGGAGTCAAAGTTTTCAGGCCGTCCAAGTTTGAATTATTTACTTACATTTATGGAATTGTTGAAGTGCTAAAGCTGCTCCTTTTAAAATTTTAGTTAGAAGATTTTGATCATTTTGATCATATTTCCTATTATACTTATAATAGTTTCCTAGATTATCTCCACCAAGTTCTAAAACAACGTGCATCCCAGATAACGATATTGGCTCACTATAATTTAAAAACGATTTGTAATTTTATGAAAATTGGTTTATATTATAAGTAGAGATTGACCGTACCGTACTACGGCCGTATTTTTCGGTATTTATCTGTATTTCGTATCGGTAATACGGTACGGAATACGGTACGGAAAAATTAAAAAAAATACGGTACGGAATACGGTACCGATGAAAAACATCGGTATTTATCGGTATTTCTCGGTATTTATCGGTATTACAGTCGGTAATACGGTACGGAATACGGTACGGCAACATTTTGAATTTCATCGGTATTTTTCGGTATCGGTATTACGGTACGGAATACGGTACGGAACAAAATTCCGATCTCTAATTATAAGTATCTAAAGAAAAAATTATTCTTGATATTGAACTTATAAAAGACGTTGATAATTAGATTATGATTAAGCATGAATTATGAATTATAGGAGGAAAAAATTTTCCATGTTGAAGGTAATAATTTAAACAAATATTTTTAGTTTTTATTTCTTTACAAGTGTTTTTTCCTCCCCAAAAACTTCATAAATTTCGACTTTTTTAACTTATCTGACTCGAAAATCATTATGACTATAAACTAGTAATTTAAAATCATGATGAACGCGTTTCTATGACTCGCTGAGGAATAATTTTAAACGATTTATTTACGCAAAAGATACATACTAATCAAACATTTTCACAATATAATTCTTTTCATGTTCGTCAGGGACATTATTTTTAAAAAATTCGAGAGTGCTGACTTCTCTTTGAACAAATTCGTAATGTTTATCAAAATTTGATATTTTCAAAGCTACACAAATTTTCTTTTCCGGCCAAAATGCGTGGTAAACCTCAAATTTTAATCTTATTAGTTTTTATTATGTCTTGTCAACTTTCCTCTATATTTAACTAAATGGTGAACAACAAATGAAAGTTAAGGTTTAAATGTGCTCTTCCGATTTAATCCCCATTTCTCAGTTATTTTCTATTCCCACTATTTCATTACATTAATATTCATGAACCACAACCTCATTTAATTTATATTCTGTACAGTGCTTATGGTATGCTTAGTTTATGGTATGCTTGACCCATATTTGGCAAAACATCGAAAGAAGGATGTGTCTTTTATTTTATTCATTGTTGACTATAGTAGGGAGTAATTGCGTGATTAATGTGTTAAACTACACTGTACTTGTTATTTAATTAATAGGGTTCGATTCCGAATCTTGAAGAATGACTTTCATGTTTTCTTTCCTTACATTTATAAATAATTTAAAAGCTTAATTTGCCTTAAAAATTTTCCATTTTTTTATATAAAAATTATGGGGTATTGACACATAAATTCTAAAAAATTTTTGTTAACATTATAAAAAGTGAATTTTGTCACGTCCGCCATTGAAAAATATTCTCGGCTGTACTTTAGCCGGTGGCCCACTCGAAACTGCTCAGATTATATACCATTCGATTCGTCTCGGCGAGCTGAGTCGAATGGTACCACTCTTTTTTTGCGGAAATTCCTGCTAGCCGAGATATAGGTCCTTAAAAACCGAAAAACCATAGGGGGGACCAAGCACATTTTTGGGGTGAAAAATTCGAATATGCAAATAATAGCTCATTCGAAAGAGCTCCTCGAGCTGAGTCGATTGACACCAAAATCAACGAAATCCGATTTGATTTGACAAAGTTATGAGCATTTGTTTTAGCTCCTTACCTTTGGTCTACGTGCAGGTTTTCTAGCTGGGGAGGAAGCCAGACATGCCGACCGCAGCTAAAATAGGCATAAGTTTATGTTACGAGCCCAGACCCAGCGCCCGTAGACTCCCTGCGAGGCGCGTGCCGCAAAACCCCGCGCGAAGCGCGGGGTTTTGCACAAGCGCCTCGCCGACGCCCAATAGGTTTATGTTGCTTGTATTTTGTGTTGTAACTTTGTCTAAATTTGTTCAATCACTTTGATCTTGGTGTCTTAAACACAAAATATCATAAAAATATTAGATTTTTATTGGCCGAAATATAAGGCTAAAAATAAGCAGTTATAAAGTACAACCTTCCTAACAAACAACAATTCCCTCCTGCCCAGTACAATCTTTACTGTATGTGCATAGCTTATTCAAAAATTTAAATTGTTTATATAAACTTGCTTATTTTTAATTAATTCAAAAACTTGCATATCCAAAAGAACCATTCCCCAATGCATCGTCTTTATTATATTTGAAAAGATGTCCGTTAATCTCCACATCAATATTTAAAATATTCATCGCAACTCGACCGCATTGACATTGTTCATTAATCCCTTCAGATGCAAATTTGAAATTATTAAATTAATTTTATTATAATGCCAAATTTCATTTTTTGAGTAGAAAGTTAGGTTTTCGAAAAGAGAAAATAACAATGTTGGCAAAAGTAGTTTAGGTTAATTAATGAGGGTTACTTGATTTCGTCAAACATACATATAGTATGTTTGTTTTTTGAGCTGGAAATTCCGATCCTCCGTAATCAGGAATTGAAAAGATTCGGGAATTCACGATTTCCTTCTTCTTAATTCCCGATTTCAATTCATATTACATAAGGTAAATCCCGGTTTTCTAAATCTGGAATTTAATTTTTATGACGGCAGTGTCTCTGTTACATAGATAAGGACCTTATTTTCTCTCTAATCAATACATATAAAACATTTTTATTCTAATTAAATTTTAAAAAAGTTTTATTATTCGAACCTCTTCCTTCATTTGAACCTTTGTTGTAACCAGCGGCTGAAGAACACTTGTGAAATGATAATAGTATCAGCGTTGAAAATAAAAGAATATTTTCTAATTTCATTTTTCTTTTATCTTAAAAATTAATTTTAAGTTATTTTTTGACTTACCAGCGCCACTCAATTAAAAACCCCCAACCGGCGCTCTGAAGGTGCGCTAGACCGAAAGGTCTGAGCGGCATAACTCTATTCTATCAAAGGGCATTCTATTTGATTGTCATTACAAATTTATTAGATTTCGAACTTCCTAGGTATAACTATTCAAATTAAAGATCAAGAAAAAAAGCCAAAGAGATTTTAAGAATTTTGGAAGATACAAGAATTTTGGAAGATACACACACTCGTGACGGTGCGGATTTGGAAGATACAAGACAAGATTTATTACTTTTCAGCGCTGAAGGCGAAAATTTTGGAAGACCAAGGATTTGGTTTGGCATCCCCCCTCACACCAGTGACGGTGCGGGATTATCCCTTTTTGAATCCCGATCCATATTTTACTGCTCCCGAGACTATAAGACATACGCTTTACAATATAAAGTGGATTTTCTAGTACTAGAAAAAAACTGAGTAAACTGAGTTAATTTCATGTATAACAAAATAATATAAATAATTTAATTAATTTTAATTTTTAAATTAAATGACAAAATTTAAAGTGTAAAATAATATGTATTTAAATAGTTGTATTCACTTTGCGGCAATACCACTATGGATTAGCTTAATTATAGGGAAGGCAATGAGGGAGTGAGGGCTGTTTCGAAATTTCGATTCCGCTCTGCTATACATTTAATTAATCTCTTAACATTGATTAGTCTTACTTTAAAATTTAGCTTTTATAATAAAAAAAATTATTTACTAATTTCAAATGATAAAATATGAAATTTGAAAACCTAATTCTATTTACAATAATGATGCCAGTGCTATTTTATATAGTTTCAACAATAAAAGTTAGAAAATAAGGCGAAGATTCATTTTAAGAAAAAGGTTATTTAATTGTTAGTTTTTGAATTATTTGGCGTAGACCGTGAACCGGATATTTTATAAAATTTTATATTAAAATATATAGCAAATATTACAATTTTATGGTAAATCAAATGTTTGTACATATGTTTGATTTTCAAATTCTTAAACATCTCCGGCTGTTTTATGGCTAAAACACGAAGACGCACAAAAAACGAATTTTATAAAATATCCGGTTCCCGCGCTACGTCAAACAATATAAAAATTAACATGAAATAGCCTTTTTTAGATGAATCTTCACATTATATGCCGAATTTTGTTGTTTATACAAAAATATCACTGGCATCTTCACTGCAGAAGAATTATGTTTTAAAATTTCATTTATTAACATTTAAACTTAGTAAATAATTTGTTTATTTTAAAAGCTAAATGTTTAAAGTAAGACTAATCAATGTTAAGCGATAAATTGGATGTAAAGTAGAGCGGGATCGTAATTTCGAAACAGCCCTCAAGCCCCCATTGCCTTCCCTATAATGATTTATTTTTAAGTTAGACTAATCAATGTTAAGCGATTAATTAGGGCGGGATCGAAATTTCGAAACAGCTCTAAGGCTCTTATTGCCTTCCAAGTAATGTTAGATTACCATAGTGCTATTGCCGTGAAAGGAACACAGCTATTTAAATACATATTATTCAACTCCTTTAATTTTTGTCATTTTAAAATTTAATTTAAATTACTTATTATTTTGTTATAAAATAAACTCAAATTTTGAATTTTACGAGAAATTTTCATATTATACTTGTTAAATAAATTGGAGTGTCGCATTACTAAATTAAATTATCTAGCATTAGAAATTCCAACTTTCCATTGAAAATTGTATAACTTTTAAAGCCTGTCAAAATAAAATCAATCAATAAATCGCTTTAAATTTTTACATTTACGATAGCTTCTCCGTTATTGCCTCTTCACTTTAATAATTTAATAAATTAATAGCGATTGATTTATTTAAAATCCCTAGAAAATTTATTTTAGAATTTATTATTTTTATTCAAAATTCCTATAGGACCCCCAGTCAATTTTTTGAAGATTTTTTTAAAACTTTTTATTTTCGATATGTTATTTAAAATAGAAAGTTTTAAACTTTTTATAAATTACTTTAATTAACATTAATACAATAGACTTTAATTTTTTCACTTAATTATCTCAAAACATAAATTTTAAAATGTCGGCATATGTCGATGATTTGTCTAAGTCCAATGTAGAAAGTAATAAAATAAGAGTTCTGTTTAATTGTCAATTACTTGAATATCCACTTACGACTTCAAAAATTTAAACAAAGTTAAAGTAAAATGACAAAATATCCTCAAAAATAAATTTTTAAGATAAATGAAACTATGAAACTAAACATAGTTCTTATCTTTTCAACAGTGATATGGTCGTTTTATGAGTTTTCATCAATAGAAGGTGTTGATCCTAACAAACGTTTGGACAAAGGAAAGGGTAATTTCACTTAAATTGTTTTTAATCCCTTAATAGACATATATTTCTGTTAGCAATGAGATTCTAAATTACATATGTATATGTAATTCTTAAAAGAGTATTTCAATCCATTAATATATCTCCCGAAAATTTTTACATAATTATAAGTTTAAGGTGCGTCAACTTCTCATAACAATGAAGTAAAGTGTAAATGCGGAAAATTTTTCTTGGAACAATTGGACGAATATGTGGAAGTAAAAGGGAGTGATGAAAATGTAATGGAGCTGAAATATACTACCGCACTTATAGGCAGAATTGGATCTGGTAATTATGCCAATGCAAGTTTTAAATACTAAAAATACAATCTCAAAAAGTCAATTATTTATTAGAAACCTGTGAGGGCTTGCAAAAATTCATAATCCCATTTTTTAGTTAAAAAGTTTTTTCTTTTCCAATTTTTAGTTCTTAATAATTAATGCCTGATAAATAAAGTTTATTCAATATTTAAATTCTCTTTTCAATATTTTTTAAGGTTTACCACGCACATTGGTTTGGTGAGAATAATAATTGTGTGGCAGTAAAAATATATCATAAACAATTTAATCCTCAACAAGAAATTAGAGTACTGGAATTTTTTAACAAGTTCGATGATTCTGAAAGGAACCATATTATTGAAATGCTTGGAGTGTGAGTATTAATTAATTTTTGTTATTATATTTCTTAACCAGCATTTAAACTTAATTGAAGATCATAACTAAAGATTGAATGTCTAGGTTGCATCCTATTTTTCTGGAATAATTATGTTGAGAAAAGTTCAAATACCTGTATAGTATTTTAATATCTTATGTTGAAAAGATTTATCGCCTATTAAGTTACTATCGCATTATCTGCCCGCATTTTTATCTTCAATTTTTTAAAACAGTGAATTCGGTTTCCTTCTACACTTTTTGGCAATTTTAGCCCTGTATCAGGGTCCACGGTTGTCGTACCAACACCATCCACCACTCACAACGAGCTGAATTGAATGTTACCTCATATGCATCCGTCACCGCAAAAAGTCACAATATGTTAAAATTTTCCGAAATCTTTTTATAGATATTGTCCCAGTCTTCGGACATCCAAAATTTACCTCAGGAGCTAAACCTATGACCTCTGGCACCATAAGTCCCTGATCACACATATATATTCTCTAAAAAGATATTTTTGCATTGGTAAAAAGTTGTGTGTTGTTTTTCACTTTTTTTCTATACATATAGTTTTTTGAAAAAAATTTAGTGGGCAAAAAGAAGGAAAGTTTCTTTTGCTTTAGAACTTGGAGGAAATGATTTGAGAAATTATTATGAAAGAGATCCACAATATGGCAGAAGACATCCAAGATCCAATGAGAAATTTCTTACTAAAATAATAAAGGGAGCAGCCCGAGCACTTGCACAATTCCATCAATGTGATTATAACTTTGTTACACTATTTAACAAATAACATTATTTAGATGGAGGTCATTATGATATTAAACACGAAAATTTTGTTGTTTCTCTTGATCATAAACAAAATGCAGATGTTATTGACGTTAAATTGATTGATTTTAATGAATCTTATCTTTATGGGGTAGTTGAAAAATTTTAATCATAATTACATTTATTTCAGCATAATGACATAGCTTTTGTTGATGAAATTCAAAGGGAGGACATTAAGAAGTTCGGCGTGATGATTTACAGAATGTTCAATGAACAATATAATCAACGTGCTATTTTATTTTAAAAATTAATTTTAAAAGATATTGTTTTTTCCTTTATGCGTCCAAATGTCTAAAAGGTATCCTCAGGTATTATTTTAGGTGCAATTACAAATAATTATTTTTAAAATCACTAATAATCCTAAACTCTTAACATACTTACGATAATATAAAAAAAGTGTATTTCATTTTCCTTCATTTCTTATTCCCTCATAATGATTATAAATTATCCAAGTACTAATCTAATTTGAATAAATCAGTCTGCATAAAAAGTCATTTCTAAATTTCTCTATTAAATTTAGTTTCAGATTAATGATCAGTAAATTTACTTTCAGATAAATTAATAATTTTTACCTATTTTTAATCTGAAAATATATCTGAAGCTAAATTGAATAAAGAAATTAAAAAATAACTACTTTGTTATGCAGACTGCCTTATTCAAAATAAATTCATTCTTGAACATTTTTTAATCATTATGAGAAGAGAAGGAATGAAGGGAAAAGCAAGCAAAATTTTGCGGACAAATATTTGCCGACGATGTGTGAGATAATGCGATAGTACCAAAAAATATTTCAAAAAATATCCGTAAACCTCTTCAATTATTGTCTTTTTATTTTAACATTTATAGATAACAATTATTTACACCACCGTATACTATGCTCAAATAATTACCTCTTTCACCTAATTTCCCCGCTTTTATTATTTAAAACAATAATTACCCACAATAATTGTTTGAGCATATTCGATATGTAACATATTATTTTCAAAATTTATATAAATTCTATCTTTATTTAAAAAACCCTTTTTTTATTATTTACCTGTAATTTTTCAATTTTATTTTTAAACATTTTATATTGATAGTATTTTGGATAAATTAGTTTTTTGCTTCAACTAATTAATTTGTTTTATAAATTGAAATTTTTGAGAAAAATATTGAATCATATTATATTTAGTCAAATTAGTTTTGAACAGATTTAAAATTTTGCTAAAATAAAAAAATAAACAAATATTGTTTCTATACAATCTGTGTTCGAATCCAAATTATGATATCAGTGGAGAAGGAAAGGCCAAAATTCGCGGATGGGGTATTACACAAGTACAAAATTTTTCAAGAATCTAGATTTTTTCAGCTTTAAGTTTCGATTCTCGTGCGTCACTCCAGTCGGTTTTAGGTGAGAACGAAACAAAATTTATTAAAAAGCTATAAAATAAGTACATACGCGTGACTAAAATTCTTTTAAGTTTCTCACAGCTAAATTTGTAGTCCATTATAAAATTTTAACTTAAATTCAATAACAATTTCCAATAAGTTTTTTCACGTTATTTGTTTTAAGTTTCTTATAATTTTTTTATATTTTTGTTTAATTAAAATTATTGTTTAATATGTATGTACCTATTTATTTTATTTGAATTTTGGCCATTCTATTTTTCAATACACTAAAAAATTGTCATTAAATTGGGGGAGGGGGCTATCAAACACAATTTATTTTTCATAAGTTAGAATTATTCACTGTTTTTCAAAAATAAAGAAATCTGGCTTCTTGGCCTTTGAAAATTACAAAATTTCAGCTGTGGCGCTAAAAGGCAAGAAAAGATTCTAAAAGGGAGAAAAAAATTTTTTTTCTGCAAGCTCCGAAAATCTTTGGTCTCTGTTTCGGAGCCATATCTGAGCGTGTGTCTACTTAAAAAAATTTGTCTACATAATAAAGCCTGTACATATTATGCACAACTTAGTTTATTTACTCACATTTACTACAAAAGTTAAAAAAATATCTTTTTAACGCGTAACAAATATTGTCCTTTATGTTACACATATGCCTCTAAAAAATACGCACTTTAAGCTTAAATTTTTTTTACATACTTTTAATTAATTTTTGTTTTCTTCGATACATTTTTTACTATAATATTATTTTAATTTATTTACATGAAATAAAATTACCCAGAATATTACATGATTATTACTTTTCTTGTAAATTTTTAGAATTTTTTTAGAATTTTTAGATCTATTTACTGAGTTTATAGATGTGTCCACTCCCGTTGTCCGCATACTCCCTAGATGTCCACTCCTCAATTGTCCACTACCCAAATTTCATGTAGCCAATTATGGCTATTCTTTTTTATTGTTTTAAATTAAATTTAGAAATATACATTATTAATTTTAAAATGGAGTATATTTTATGGAATCGTAAGGAATTTGACATAATATATAATTGTACAGGAATTAATGTTGATGATATTCCATTTCAACAAAGAAGTTATCCAATAGCTGCAATTATCTGTATAATACTTGGCTGTATATATTATGTAATTTTTAAGATTAATTTTTAAATAAATTTTTAATAATTTAAGCCTTTATATTTCCCTTGTCTTTACTCTTTTTGGAAGAATAGAGCCAAAAATCCGTGTTATATACTTTTAATTTATCTTTCAATTTTGGATATTTCCTTTCTTTGGATTCCAACTTTTGTTTTTGGGATTTTAAGTTTAAATGGTGTAGTTTATTGCTCTTCACCTTTCACAGAATATTTTTTTGGATGTGTTATTTTATTTAAGTTTTATTTTATTTAAATAAGTTAAATGTTATTTGGGTCTATTTTTATTTCACTGTGTTATTTTTAGTTCATTGTGTATTAAAAATGGTAAATCAATTAAATAAAGATTATAGAGCTTTAATATTAATGTGTATTAAGGCTGGCGGATCCGGATATTCGGATCCGAAAAAAAAACCGGATAGCCGAAGATTCCGACTATCCGCCAACCTTAGTGTGTAAGAATAATGAAATATGATGTGTTAAAATAAACACCAAAAAGCAAAAAAGTTCCAAAAATACTTCGCTGCGGTAATAAGTTTAGAACTATATTAATGGCCGTCACTTACCTTGGCTTGCAACCAGCCAAGGCGAAGTCATTATTTAATTAACAAAAATCATTATTAAATTACATTAAACGATTTTTCAGTTTTGGCCGTGCGAATGTTTTGCAGACTTGGTCTGTTAATTAAAAATTAATTAATACCAGTAGATTTTAAGATTTTGGGAATAAATCGATGTATCGAAATGGCATTTCCAAAAATTGCAAGAAAACTTTTTCATAATAATCGTGTTTATATTTGGATAACATTTTGTAATTTATATGGACTTTATTGGCTTTTATTTCGTCATTCTGTTATTTTTAATGGAATATTATTTGGAGTATCATTCGAACCATTAATTGGATATATACCTTTTAGATCTGAATTAGTTAGTTTGAATGTTATAATAAATTCATTTTGTGGAGGCGTATTATGGTTGATTAGTTCACCATTTTTGAAACCGGAACCGAGTTACAGACTCCTGATAATCATAGGGATGATTTTGGGGCGGCTCAGTTGTAGGGCGGCTCAACTTGTCAAATACGACTCAGTTCATTGAGCTGAGTTGAAAATTTATAAAATAGAATTTTTCATCCCAAAAATCAGCTTTTCTAAGCTCGTTCGCTGGGTTTCGAAATTAGCAACTTGAAAAGAGAAAAACTTCTAAGGATATTTCGGTGTACTCTTCCGTTTAAGGTATCTGATAAAACTCCGGGATATATTTATCCTTAGTATTGCAGTTTTAATGTAAATATGAATTAGTTTCTTATCTTTAGTTTCTTATCTTTTATCTAAAACTGGAACCGAGTTACAGACTCCTGATAATCATAGGGATGATCTTGGGGCGGCTCAGTTGTAGGGCGGCTCAGATTGTCAAATACGACTCAGTTCATTGAGCTGAGTTGAAAATTTATAAAATAGAATTTTTCATTCCAAAAATCAGCTTTTCTAAGCTAGTTTGCTGGCTTTCGAAGTTAGCAACTAGAAAAGAAAAAATCGTGCAAAACTCTTCCGTTTAAGTTATCTGATAAAACTCCGAGACATATTTATCCTTAGTATAACAGTTTTTGTGTAAATATTAATTAGTTTCTTTACATTATTTTAGATCACATGGGATATACTTGAAATTTCAATACATGATACAATATTAGCTATAGGTTCACCATTAACATACACTTTATTTGGTTTTTGTTTGTATTTCAAAATTAAAGAAATGACAACGAGAGTTACAAAAGATGAGATCATGGTAAAATTAATTGTTGAGTTAATATCAAAGAAAATTTATAATACAATTATATTTTCCACTTAAATATTATCAAATTTCATTATCCTTCCCTTAATTGTAGTAAACCAAATGAAACTTGAAAGATTAAGATTTTGGGAATTAGGATGACAAGTCCATGTTGTTCCTTGATAGTTTATCACGATATTGTGAAATACTGAAAAGCAAGCAAGCAAGCTGTCACTATCCTCATTCATTAAGCGAAACATTTTTAATAGAAATGAACCTTTTAAGGTTTTTATTCAAGTATTTATTATTTCAATGTTAAATACATTAGCTGGTATAATCTATGCTTACAACTTTCATCAGGCCGATCAGGCAATACTCCTTTCAATGATTGGACATTTTGCTTGGTAAATTTATTATATGTAATATTACAACATTAATTTATATTTTTAAGGTTACATATACATGGTAGGTACAAAAATTGTTATACACACTGTAACATTGTGAAGGTTAAAAAATAGCCCCGGCTTTCCTCAGCTCGTCCCTTTTCTAATACATTACATGGATGCCAACATTTATTTTTTTTTAATAATATATTTATTACTTACAGGCTTTCCTCCAGTTATATACCTGATATTAAACAAAACTGTCCGTAAAGATACAAAATCTCTTTTGAAGAACATTTGTTCTTTTTAAAAAACCAGCGCCTATGCGCACTAGATGCCAAAGCCTCATTGAGGCACGAAGATCAGCATTTTTTATATGTAAAATTATATTTTTTACTCCAAAATTGTTTTAGTTAAATGTTTCTTTTGATATTCAAATTGCACTAAACATTTTCTATTTTGCTACAGCAGAATAAACTTAAAAAAAAATTCACGCGTGACTTAATCTACTTATACCTATTCCACATTTTGTTAAATAAATCGGCTGACGTCGATTGAGACTTCATTTAAAATTTTAAAAATTGATTTAAAATCTCTTTAAAAATTTTTAAATTAAATTTTCAGTAAATTTCAGAGCGAAAAACTTAAAACCCAAAAATCAAAATTCAAATTTTCGAGTAGGCCTTAATTATGTATTTAATGCTTTTTTAAATATCATTCTAAAATTCCGGTTGGGAATTGGGAATTTAAATCCTGCCTTATTCTTGCATAATATTTAAGTTTGTTAAAGCTTTTTGTAATTTTAGAACACGAAATTATTTTTAAATTTTTTAAAATATTTTTTAATCGAAATTTAAACGCAATTTAAAGCATGTATGTAAAACAACCATTTTATCTTAGGGAAACTAAAATAAATGGCCTTTTTAAATTAAAAACGAGTTTTGCATATTGCACTTTATACTTGAAAATAATTTTAAATTAAACAGAAATATAAGGAAATATAATATTAAAAAACATGTTATAAAATATTTCTAGTTAATCTTGATGAATAATTTTAAAAGATATATGAAGCATACAAGAGAAAGAAACAATGAAAATATTTTTGAATATGTCAAATATAGAGATAAGCACCAATAAGAAAAAGACAAAAAAAGATAAAAACCAAATAAATGTACATACTGTTAATGGTTTTGAGGTTTTAGGTATTTAATTTAAATTAGTTAAAAACAAATGTGTTTATATAAATCGGATGCAAACTTTACATAAAATCTTCGATTTGTAAACACCCAATACCACAAAATTTCTTAAAACCAAAACACTCAAAACCATTTTATCGTAAATACTCCAATAAATAGATATCCAGTAATTAAAATTTCGATATTTTTGAACTTTTATGAGTTCATTTTTATATTTTGTGGTTTTTTCTTAAAAAATTTTATTTTCTGAAAATTTTTCTCTACGAAAGAAAGATTTTCTCAAAGAAAGAATGATAATTTTTAATTGCAAAAACCCTAGTCAACCTTTAAATATTAGAGTATTTACGAAAAGTGCAACAAACATTTTCTTTTTCGATTTGACTATAAACTAAATTGGGGAATTGAAGTGCTTCAACGTGATCAAAGGAAATAACCATATCTTTATCTGTTTAAAATCGAAAGCATGTATGTATATCCGTTGAAGCACAAAATTTTACATAATATAGAAGAGAATTTTTTTGAAAAATTTATAAATTGAATTTTAAAACTACTTCCAAAAATATTTACTGTTAAAATAAATAAAACTAATCATAAATGATAAACTTTTAAATAAAAGGTGACCATTATACCAAAAAATGTAAAACTTTAATTCTTAAATTTCATTAAGGCTAGAGAAATATTAAATTTATTTGGGATTATGTTTGGAATATAATGTCAAAAATAAGGATCATTGTCGAAATAACTAAAAATATTAAATACGAGCAAACTATAGAAACATGGAAGAAATATCAAAATATAGAATAGAAAACCTCCCTAAATGTTTCAATCCAAACTAAAAAATATTTTTGTATGTTTCACTGCTTTCCTATTTCGAAAAAATAATTAAATTACTATCTACCAGCCTTAATACTTTGATAATAATAGTTAAAAGTTTTACTAAATTATAAAAAATAGACTGAATCAGAAATGTTAATCACCAGAGTTATCCAAAAGCAATTCGAAAGATTAACCAAGTTTTAGATGCTTCTCCCTTTTCCCACTATGTTTACCTTTGCCGCGAATTTCATGACGTTTACCTTTACTGCTTTTTTCTTCTCCTTTCGTCTGTTTTCCAGTTTCTTTCTCAATCTCACGAAGCTCGTAATCAAAATGAGTAATATCCCCATTCAGAAATTTGAGAATATCATCAATTGTTGGACGATCGTTCGGATCTTCCTGAATACAAGCCTGCAAATATTTATTAAAGGATATAAATATTTGAAATCATAATTAGCATTTACACATGACTCCTTTTGAGTAAATGTTAAGTGTAAGTAAAAATATTTTAATTTGGAAGTACATAGGGGAAAATTTTTCAAAATATAAGTCGCTTCAAAAATAAAAAAAATTTATTCCGCTCATATCTCTTAAATTCACTACCAAATGAGTCTTCTTCAGCATGAGAAGAAGACTTTATTAAAAGGTTTGTTTAAATGTTTATAAAGTGTATGATTTTTGCTGATTTATTCAGAACCGCATAAGTAAATTTTGTTAATTTTAAGAATAAATTTAGTTATAGTATGTATGACGTACATACAAATAAGTACATTTTCGAATTCGTGAGTACTTTTACTGCACTGCCAAAATATGTGAGTATTTTTAATTTAATAGTAATTTATTTTAAGATAAATTTTATAATTTTGTATAATTTTTGTTTATTTATTATAAAGTTAAATTCAAAATTTATAATCAATTATTACTTTTATAACACGACCCAATTTTGTTTCATGATCAAATTTTGGAAATTCGTGTATATTTTTGAAGTCTAAAAAATTAAGAATTAATATTTGAATTAAAATAAAAATCATTAAAATATTTCTTTTCCCATATGACCCATAGGTACGAAACTACAGGCACCCAAATTCACAACATTGGGAATTCCACATTCTGTAGGAATTCTTCTTTATGGGCTTATTTTCGAATTCATTTTTTTGTAGGTCATATTTGAATATACATTACTGTTTTTTTAAACCTAAATTATAAGGGAAAGGGGTACATTTCCGTTTTGCCGACAAAATCCGCAGCTTTTATCCGCACGTTATTATATTTGTTTTATTATTAGGGTTGGACAAAAATAAACGGAAAATAGCTAAATATGTGCAATATATGCACCGAAAAGCAAAATTTGCCAAAATATGCACAAATATGGGAATATACTCGAAGGGCCGAAAAAAAAGTCGCAAATATATATTTTCCGTTTATATTTGCGACTTTGTCGGCAAATATATGCATTAAAAAATATACGCATTAACGACTTTATTTTGCCAATTTCTTATTATATTGAACATTTTGAGATTTCTAGCCAATTTTATTAAAGTTGCGGACTTTGTCGGCAGACCGGAAAAGTACCTTATAAAATTTTTTAAATATTTTTAAAATAAAACAGCACATAGAAATGCATCATAGTGTTCATAGTATAGCGAGTAAACCATCGCACCGAACCTCCTAATGTCATCTTTTTGAGCTCCATCAACAAAAGCTTGATCATCATGCTTAAATTAATTAATCAATTCGTAAAAACTACCACCTACATTATAAAGACGAGAAAAGTTAAAATCAATTAATTTAACATCAATAACATCAGCATTTGGATTGTGCCCACGAGAAACGACAAAATTTCCGTGTTGAATATCCTCATGAGCTCCAACTAGATTATTTTATTTGTTTAAAAAATAAAATTATAATCACATTTATGGAATTGTGCAAGTGCTAGAGCAGCTCCTTTTATAATTTTAATAAGAACTTCCTCATTGGACTTTGCCTTTCTTTTGCCTTCTTGTGGATCTCTTTCATAATAATAATTTCTTAAATCCTTTCCTCCAAGTTCTAAAGCAAGCACAACATGACCATCTTTTTGACCACTAAAATTTTATCCAAGGATATTAAGGAAATAGCTTTTCAAGAACAAAAGTAGATAGACCGTTAATTACTTACATGTAGGTAGGGAATAGAAATAAATTAAAATTAATTATTACTCACTGTCCAAACATTTTAATGATATGATTTCTTTCAGAATCAGCTTTCTGATTTAAAAAGTTTAAAACATTATATTCATTTTTATAATCATTATTTTGATAGATTTTTAATGCCAAACAAGTATATTTTCCACTCCAATGTGCGTGGTAAACCTATAAAATAATTTAAACTAAGAGTTGAAAGATTATTTATAGAAAAAAGCTTGCCTTTCCGTAGACTCCTGATCCAATTTTGCCTGAATCTTCTGTAGTATATTTCAATTCCATTGCCTTTCCATCAATATCTGTCAGTTTAAAATAATTATTTAATTGCCACAACAAAAACGCTCCGCAGTTGCACATTTCTTGATCGTTAAGGGAAGTTGACACAGCTTAAAATCAAATTGATATTTCTATTAATTTTAGTATCGAAATTACTGAATTTACCGGATAAAATTGTGCTTTTTATTAATAAATATGAGTAAATTTCTAAGTATGAGCTAAGTACCAGTATAAGGCTAAAATCTTGGTATAGGAAAATTAAGAAGCACTAATGGCAAAGTTTCCCTAATAAAAAATTCTAATGGAAAATCTAAAGTAGTTACTAACTACCTTAAATTAAATCCAAAGCAAATCGAAGCAAGAACCAAGGTGACTAAGAAGCAATCCAAGGCAAGAAAAAGTGACGATTTTTTAGGGGCCTTGTTTAGCTAAAAAATTAACAATGACCTTTTCCTTTAGAAGAACTTTCGCCATGCATACCAAATTTTTGTGCAAAACACTCTCGAAATGAAAATAGCACCATCATGGAAAATAAAATTAATTTTACAGATTTCATTTTACTTTTATCTTAAAAAATATTTAAAAATCTCTGATCGTAAAAATTAATTTATTTAACAGTTTATTGCTTAGATTTATCTGTTATGATTGTTGTGTATGGGCGACAGCCCTTAAAGAGTTTAGTATAAAAGCTTGCCAAGTTAGTTCTCGGTCTAAGTTTTATTCCTTCTTCCTACCCAATCTTCACATTCATTGTATTTTCGTGTGCGATAAACTTCTGTTGTCTTTCTCTACATAAGCGGGGAAGTAACACTGATAAAATTTATTCAATTTAAATCAGAAAATCACGAAAAAATCCTTCCTATTTTGCATTTTTTCCGGATTTTAGTGCCTATATAGTCGCCTATTTTTAGCTTTATCGTGCCTAAAAATCCCGACTCTACTTATATATAATTAATTAAGTTTTAGTGAAATAAAATTAAGAATTTATGAAAAAAGATTATTCGTTTCAAAGTCTCTCATTCACGAGTAAATAAATAGCTTCAATAAAACGACAACAATCATTTTTAATTTTATATTTTTTAAGCAAAGCAGCTGCGCTATGGCCCGAAATATGTTTAAATAGGTTTTAGGTTTGAATAGGTCCAATAAAGACTCATTATTTCGACACAAAATATGTAGTGTTGTTAACTTATCTCATATAACTAGAGAAAGAGTTTCCAAAAGTTTAGCCAACGGGCAGGATTCGAACCTGCGACCACCTGCTAGCTGTTGCTAGGCGCTTTCGCTCACTATATGCAGGAGCTCTACCATTGAGCTACTCCAGATTTTACTGATCTCTAGTCTAAAAGTTATACGTTTTACATTTTCTAATACTAGATAATTTTATTTTATAATGCGACACTACAATAATTTAACAAGTATAATATAAAAGTTTCTCGCAAAAATCGAAACTGAGTTAATTTAATAACAAAATAATAAATAATTTAAATTAATTTTTTAATTAAATGAAAAAATTAAAGAGTAGAATAATATGTATTTAAATAGCTGTATTCACTTTAAGGCAATACCACTATGGATTAGTCTATCATTATAGGGAAGGCAATGAGGGCCTTAGAGCTGTTTCGAAATTTCGATCCCGCTCTAATTAATCGCTTAACATTGATTAGTCTTGCTTAAAAATTTAGCTTTTAAAATTAAAAAATTATTTTTAAATAATAAAAAATGAAATTTGAAAAAATACTTCTATTTTCATGATGATACCAGTGTTATTTTATATAGTTTCAACAATAAAAGTTGTAATCTAAGGAGAAGATTCATATTAAAAAAAAGGTGATTTCATTGTTTTGCTTAACGTAGCCCGTGAACCGGTTATTTTATAAAATTCGTTTTTTGGGGTTTCGTGATTTAGTTCTAAACCAGATATGATTTACCATGAACTTGTTATTTTTGCAATAAAATTATATATTTTACAACAAAATTTTATAAAATAACCGGTTCCCGGGCTATGAAAAACAATTTAAAAGTTAAGCCTTTTTCTTAAGATGAATCTTCGTCGTATATTCCTACCTTTGTAGTTGAAACTATATAAAATAACACTGGTATCATCATGAAAATAGAAGTATTTTTTCAAATTTCATTTTTTATTATTTAAAAATAATTTTTTAATTTTAAAAGCTAAATTTTTAAGTAAGACTAATCAATGTTAAGCGATTAATTAGAGCGGGATCGAAATTTCGAAACAGCTCTAAGGCCCTCATTGCCTTCAATGTATAATAGACTACCATAGTGGTATTGCCTTAAAGTGAATACAGCTATTTAAATACATATTATTCTACTCTTTAATTTTTTCATTTAATTAAAAAATTTAAAAAATTAATTTAAATTATTTATTATTTTGTTATATGTACATTAAAGTGACTCGGGTTTCGAGTTTTGCGAGAAACTTTATTGCATAATTTTAAAACTTTTGCGCTGAGCTACTTTTGCGCCGGGTGACTTTCGCGCCGCAACTATAATTAAAAATATATGAATAACTACAGCCGGACCTCATTATATTATGTTTGTCGGATAGTTGGAAAAATTTAATTCCCCTTACTATTGAGAACCTTATATCCGACGAATCCGTTTATACACAAATCTCTAATCCACATATATCACTTAATCGCCGGCAAATTTACGGTTCTGTTTCGGTTAACCGAAGAATTTGGTGAAACCGACTTAAAATACAAATTTTTAAAAACTTGCTAGCAAAATTTTTTAAAGTTCCGGTTCCGGTCAAAATTTCGATTCCGGTAAAACCCTAATGGAAATCCTCCCGTTGTTTTCAAGTTTCTGGGGTTTGTATCTTGGCTCAAAATTAAGACCGGGGCTGATTCGGTGTCATTCAAGAAAGCTCGACTAATTTTATAACTTCTGGCTGACTGATATTTTTTTACAAATTTACCAAAGAATAGTTGGGGGGGGGGGGTTAATTTGTGCCGCTGAAGCTTCCGTGTCATATTATGAAAGAAAAATGAGCCCTCAATAAGGACCAAATGAAAATTCTGGCAAAAATAGTTTTTATTTGTAATTTTAACAACAACTAATGGCCTATGTAATTGTCGAATTCTCGATAATTCCAAAATCATGCATTAATTTTAAGAAAAATATTATCTAAATATTTTAAATTAATTTTTATTAGTAATTTTAATTATTTAATTAAAAGACAAAAATTTAAAATGAAGGGAAATTTAAAATGCCCTCTAATAAACAGCCAACGATGCATTTAAAATAAATTATTATAAGGAAAGCAACAAGAGAGAAGAAGAGCTGATTCGAAATTTCGATTTCCGAGGCCAGGTCTTTTTCTATCGCTTACGACTCTGACATTATTCTCAATTTTCGAAAAGTTCCAACAATTATTAATTAGTAACACTAGAAAGGAGGGATTGTGACAGAATAGCCATCAGAAATTTAAGAAATTCGCCGTTGGCGCAAAGGGTTCATTTTCAATTTTCACTGATAGATTTTCCAAAGTAAGTGTAAAAAAGTAAGAGTGAGATCTTTATCCGGTTCTTTTTCAGGCCTGTTTTAGTTTTGTGAATTATTTTCTTAAAGAAACATCACTGTTGTGGATAATAAGAATTAATTTAAGGTTTTTGAAGGTTTCTGAAGGCCATGGGCGGAAAAAATTAAACATATTTTCAAACAAGAAATTTTAAAAATTTTGCAGAACTTAAAACTTGCTAGCAAAATTTTTTAAAGTTCCGGTTACGGTTCTGGTCAAAATTTCGATTCCGTTGAAATTCCAAAATCATGCAATAGAAATCCTCCCGTTGTTTTCAAGTTTCGGGGGTTTGTATCTCGGCTCAAAATTAAGACCGGGGGCTGATTTCGGTGTCATTCAAGAAAGCTCGACGAATTTTATAACTTCTGGCTGACTGATTATTTTATACATATTTACCTACAAAATTGACTGAATAGGGGGGGGGGAGAGTAAATAAGTGCCGCTGAAGCTTGCGTGTCATATTATGAAAGAATCAATACCGGGACCAAATGAAAAGTCTGGTAACACTAGTTTTTATTTGTAATTTTAACTACGTTTTAACACGCCTATCTAATTGTGCGAATTCTCGAAAATTCCAAAATCATGCATTAATTTTATAGAAAAATATTATCTAAATATTTTAAATTAATTTTTTATTTGTAATTTTATTTATTTAATTAAAAGACAAAAATTTAAAATGAAGGGAAAGTTAAAATGCCCTCTAATAATAAACAGCCAACGATGCATTTAAAATAAATTATTATAAGGAAAGCAACAAGAGAGAAGAAGAGCTGATTCGAAATTTCGATTTCCTAGGCCAGGTCTTTTTCTATCGCTTGACTCTGACATTATTCTCAATTTTCGAAAATTTCCAAAAATTATTTTTAATTTGTGACACTAGAAAGGATTGTGACAGAATAGCCATCAGAAATTCAAAAAATTCGCCATTAGCGCAAAGGGATCATTTTCGATTTTCACTGTTATATTTTCCAAAGTAAGTGTAAAAAAGTAAGAGTGAGATCTTTATCCGGTCCTTTTTCAGGCCTGTTTTAGTTTTGTGATTACATTCTTAAAGAAACATTGCTGTTGTGTATAATAAAAATTAATTCACTCTTTTTAGTGTCAAAAATTCAATTAGTTGTAAAAGACTCGAAATTTCGAAACAGCCCTTCTTCTCCCTTCTTGCCTTCCTTATAATAATTTATTTTAAATGCATCGTTGGCTGTTTACATATTATTAGAGTGCATTTAAACTTTCCCTTTATTTTAAATTTTTGTCTTTTAATTAAATAATTAAAATTACAAATAGAAAAATAATTTCAAATAGAGGCGCTCGTTTTTTTTTGGCCATCTTTCTTTAAACTTAAAAAAATTGAAAATAACACCTAATATCTGGTAGAGTGGGTGATATGAAAGCTAACTCTTATAAATATAATTATAAGAGCTATATTTTTATCATAATTTTTAATTTATTTAAATTAATATTATATATAATAATAATTTGCAAAATATACAAAATAATCAACGTTGGAGATTCTTAAACTTAAACATTTAAAAATAACAAAATACACTAAAAAATTAAATTTTTAGAAAAAAGAGAAAATGATACTAAAAAACTTTTTAATCCTCTCCACGATGATATTTTTGTTTTGTTGGGTTCCTACAATAGAAGGAATGTACCATGTCGAAGGATTAAACAAAGGAAAAGGTGATTTCGTTTAATTGTTTAGAAAACTTTTTATCAGTTATTACACTTTTGTTAAATATACGGATTCTTCAATATTACATTAAAAACTGTGTTTTTAACAAAAAACAGTTGCTAACTTTCAAACATTTACAAAAATCTGTATAAATATAATTTTAAGGTGTATCATCTTCGAATGATAATCAACATGCATGTGAATTTGACCGGGGAAAATTGGAGAAAATTTCCCTAATTGTGAAGGATTTTGATGGTAATGATTTCAAATTGAAATATACGACTGATGATTACGGCCTTATTGGGACTGGTTTATATAGCAAAGCAAGTTTTTTAAAAATAAAAAAATAATAAATTTTTTTAAACATAATAATATGCATTCTAGCGACATTTTTTAAATTTATATATTGTTATTTTACATTGCCAAAAACTTAGTCATTTATTTTTAATTTAATAAGATGCCTTATACATATAGAACCAGACTAGGACATGGATGCGGATATGGATACAGATATTGTAAAAATGCCTGCGGATATCCGTCTGTATCCGCCGTGAATATCCGGATACGGATACCAGAATCAGTATCCGTGTCGGAACTTATTTACTTTAACTACACACCCGAAATTTTAGCGTGCGATTTTTCAATTAGATTTGAACAATGTCAATCGAAAGAGCTCGACGAGCTGAGTCGAATGGTAACAAAATCAGCTTGTTTATATGATTTTGAACAAAATTACAAAATTAACTAAATTTTCGCTGGAATAACTTCTTTTGTGCGGCTAGGGGGGTATGTAGGTCTGAATTTCAAGGCTGAAAATCTGAAAAAAGGTATATGTTTATTCTACTAGTGTAGAACTCCGCTACATTTAGCTCCCCACGAAGCGCGTGCCGCGAAACACGGGTTTTACACAAGGTTTGCTCTGACCATTTTGAACCCTCTTGTCTCAGCTCAGACTTGAGACCACGGGCTAATTTTGGTGTCTTTCGATGCAGCTCGGCGAGCTCTTTCGAATGATATATAAATTGTCCATATACAAAATATATCCGGCAAAATTTCGGGGTGGGTAGTTAAAGTAAATAAGTTCCTCCGTGTCCTAGTCTGTATAGAACCTTTATGCCTAAAATTATTTAAATAATTAAATTCTTATTCAAATTGTTTTAAAGATTTACCACGCACATTTGATTGGCGAAAATGATACTTTTACTTGTGTGGCTTTAAAAGATACAACTTCTCATAAAAATGAACTTGTTGTTTTTCAATATTTAAACCGGATTGACTATTTCGAAAGGAATCATCTCATTAAAATGATTGCACAGTAAGTATAAATAATATTGAAACATTTGAGCTGAAATCACCCCCTATTTAATAAACCACGCCGCCTACTGCACAGCCTGAGGAATTAAATAGCTACACTGTGTTTCAAAAGTATACGCGCACCTAAATTTTTGATTTTTCTGTCATTAATACTTATGTAAATATCTTCTAGATTTTTTATAATATATACAGGAACTAAACAAGAAGATCCATGGACAATTTCCCAAAAAAAATTCAATAATTTATTTTTATTTTTAATTTTTTCCCAAAATAGGGTGTTTCATAAGTATACGCGCACTTATATTACTAAAAATTTTCGACATTAGGGATGGTTCGAAAAATCCACAAAAATTTCTGTAAACATATCAAGTGATATTGAAGCAAAATACAAAAGAAATGAAGTTCGAGTCAAGTCCCATCATCGAGATCTCGAAACCCGAAAATCAACGGAAAACAGGGGGTAAGCGTGTTTGAAAAATATTTTCGACCCCTTACAGTTAAAATAAAAATTTAATTTTGGGCTTATTTGAAAGCCCTTGAAGATTTCTACAGGATATTTTTCATCTCATATTCTAGAAAAAATGCTTCTTTGAGAAATAATGAGTTTAGTTTATAAGTTACATTTTCATCACTTTTTGGGGGCGTTTGAGTGATTTTGGTGACTTGAAAGTTTATCACATGTTATGTCTTAAATTGAATTTTTTAGGAAAATAAGATTCATGGTATCTTGTAGCAAATTTTTCCTGTTTTCCGTTGATTTTCGGGTTTCGAGATCTCGATGATGGGACTTGACTCGAACTTCATTTCTTTTGTATTTTGCTTCAATATCACTTGATATGTTTACAGAAATTTTTGTGGATTTTTCGAACCATCCCTAATGTCGAAAATTTTTAGTAATATAAGTGCGCGTATACTTATGAAACATCCTATTTTGGGAAAAAATTAAAAATAAAAATAAATTATTGAATTTTTTTTGGGAAATTGTCCATGGATCTTCTTGTTTAGTTCCTGTATATATTATAAAAAATCTAGAAGATATTTACATAAGTATTAATGACAGAAAAATCAAAAATTTAGGTGCGCGTATACTTTTGAAACACAGTGTATAAGATATAAATACAATACACTGAATTCCAAAATGATACGCACCCCTAGATTTTTTATGTTTTATGAATTTTCCTATGTTATTTTAATCAGATATTTTATCTATGGATTCTTCATAATAAATGACATGTTTAAACAAGAAAATATTCATAAAACATGAAAAAACTAGGGGTGCATATCATTTTGGAACGCAGTGTACTATAAACACTTTTATAAAAGTATTAGGAAATAAATTTCGAAAAACGGAAATTTTTTAATGAATATTTTTATTATTTTGGCTATAACTTTATAGCTAGAAAGGTGGAAACCATCTGCTGGAAGAAACACCTCCAGAGTATTTGCTATCCAATGAGCCATAATGTTTAATTATAGTAACATTCCTCAGGATTTATAATTATTAGAGTTATAATAAATTATTAGAAGTCTATTAATTTTAGTATCGAAATTACTGAATTTACCGGATAAAATTTTGCTTTTTATTAATAAATATGAGTAAATTTCTAAGTATGAGCTAAATACCAGTATAAGGCCAAAATCTTGGTATAGGAAAATTAAGAAGCACTAATGGCAAAGTTTCCCTTAATAAAAAATTCTAATGGAAAATCTAAAGTAGTTACTAACTACCTTAAATTAAATCCAAAGCAAATCGAAGCAAGAACCAAGGTGAACTAAGAAGCAATCCAAGGCAAGAAAAAGTGACGATTTTTTAGGGGCCTTGTTTAGCTAAAAAATTAACAATGACCTTTTCCTTTAGAAGAACTTTCGCCATGCATACCAAATTTTTGTGCAAAACACTCTCGAAATGAAAAAAATACTAGTGTAGAACTCCGCTACATTTAGCTCCCCACGAAGCGCGTGCCGCGAAACACGGGTTTTACACAAGGTTTGCTCTGACCATTTTGAACCCTCTTGTCTCAGCTCAGACTTGAGACCACGGGCTAATTTTGGTGTCTTTCGATGCAGCTCGGCGAGCTCTTTCGAATGATATATAAATTGTCCATATACAAAATATATCCGGCAAAATTTCGGGGTGGGTAGTTAAAGTAAATAAGTTCCTCCGTGTCCTAGTCTGTATAGAACCCTTATGCCTAAAATTATTTAAATAATTAAATTCTTATTCAAATTGTTTTAAAGATTTACCACGCACATTTGATTGGCGAAAATGATACTTTTACTTGTGTGGCTTTAAAAGATACAACTTCTCATAAAAATGAACTTGTTGTTTTTCAATATTTAAATCGGATTGACTATACCGAAAGGAATCATCTCATTAAAATGATTGCACAGTAAGTATAAATAATATTGAAACATTTGAGCTGAAATCACCCCCTATTTAATAAACCACGCCGCCTACTGCACCACCTGAGGAATTAAATAGCTATAAGATATAAATACAATACACTGCGTTCCAAAATGATACGCACCCCTAGATTTTTTATGTTTTATGAATTTTCCTATGTTATTTTAATCAGATATTTTATCTATGGATTCTTCATAATAAATGACATGTTTAAACAAGAAAATATTCATAAAACATGAAAAAACTAGGGGTGCATATCATTTTGGAACGCAGTGTACTATAAACACTTTTATAAAAGTATTAGGAAATAAATTTCGAAAAACGGAAATTTTTTAATGAATATTTTTATTATTTTGGCTATAACTTTATGGCTAGAAAGGTGGAAACCACTGCTGGAAGAAACACCTCCAGAGTATTTGCTATCCCATGAGCCATAATGTTTAATTATAGTAACATTCCTCAGGATTTATAATTATTAGAGTTATAATAAATTATTAGAAGTAGAATAAATCATGTTGCATTAACAAAAGATACTTGTTATTTCGTAACAAGTAATTGTACAAACCATAGATTTTGTTTTGGTATTTTTCATATTTATCAAACTCTGAAAGTTTAATTTGCACCCATAGAGATGATCATTTTTTCACGTATTGTCTTTCACCATAAATATTTTTGAAAAATTTTTAGCGGAAAAACTGCTAGAAGGTATGGTCTTGTTTTAGAACTTGTAGGAAAGGATTTAAAAGATTATTATTATGAAAGAGATCCACAGGATGGAGAAAGATTGCCCAGATCTAATGAGCCAGTTCTTATTGAAATTATAAAAGGGGCAGCCCGAGCACTCGCACAATTTTATAAATGTGATTATATAACTTTATTTTATTTAAACAAATATTATAAAATTCAGTTGGAGGCCATGGTGATATTGGCTACTATAATTTTCTTGTTTCTCGTGATCAAGATCCAAATGATGTTGTTATTGATGTTAAATTGATTGATTTTGAAATTTCTAAACTTTATGAGGTACAGAAAAGGGTTATTACTATTTTAATAACATTTATCAGGGAAATGAAAGAGAATTATTGAAAAACGGCAAAGAGATGACGTTTTTAGCTTCGGTGAAATGGTTTACGAGATATTCAATGAAAAGTATTTTAAAGGTGCTATTTAAATTATTAATATTCACTGATTTTCCTTTATTCTTCCTATGAGCTTTATTTGTATCACAAATGTTAAAATTACAAAGGATTTTGTTTATTTAGATAGAGTTAGTCTAATATTCAGAATTGCAGATTTATGGAAAGATAAAGGAAAAATTTTTAATTTTGAAGATTTACAAATAATTTTAGGCATAACAGAATATCATGAATATTTGTCAAGCTACTTCGATGCTGATTCAAAATTGGATCGTGTTATAAAGGTAGAAATTATGCTACTTCTAATAATTTACTTCTAATAATTTATTATAACCCTAATAATTATGAATTCTGAGGAATGTTACTATAATTAACCATTATAGCTCATTGGATAGCCCATACTCTGGAGGTGTTTCTTCCAGTAGATGCTTTCCAACTTTCTGGCCATAAAGTTATAGCCAAAATACTAAAAATATTCATTAAAAATTTTCCGTTTTTCGAAATTTTTCCTCATTTTTAGACTTTTATATAAAGTGTTTATAGTATTGTATATTTATAGCTATTTAATTCCTAAGGCTGTACAGTAGGCGGCGTAGTTTATTAAATAGGTGGTGATTTCAGATCAAATGTTTCAATATTATTTATACTTACTGTGCAATCATTTTAATAAGATGATTCCTTTCGAAATAGTCAATCCCATTTAAATATTGAAAAACAACAAGTTCATTTTCATGAGAAGTTGTATCTTTTAAAGCCACACAAGTAAAAGTATTATTTTCGCCAATCAAATGTGCGTGGTAAACCTTTAAAACAATTTGAATAAGAATTTAATTATTTAAATAATTTTAGGCATAAGGGTTCTATGTATATAAGGTATTTTATTAAATTAAAAATGAATGTCTAAGTTTTTGGCAATGTTAAATAACAATATATAAATTTAAAAAATGCCATAAGAATGCATATTATTTTGTGTTAATCAAATTACAATGCAAATTTATTTAAAAAACTTGCTTTGCTATATAAACCAGTCCCAATAAGGCCGTAATCATCTGTCGTATATTTCAATTTGAAATCATTATCATCAAAATCCTTCACAATTAGGGAAATTTTCTCCAATTTTTCCTGGTCAAATTCACATGCATGTTGATTATTATTTGAAGTTGACACACCCTAAAATTAAATTTTTACAGATTTTCGCAAATGTTTAAATAAGAGAAGCTGTTTTTTGTTAAAACCACTATTTATTAATGTAATATTGAAGAATCCATATATTTAACAAAAGTGTAATAACTGATAAAAAGTTTACAATTCAATTTAAACGAAATCACCTTTCTCTTTGTTTAATCCTTCGATATGGTACATTCCTTCTATAGAAGCAAACCCACAAAACGACAATATCACTGTTGAGAGGATTAAAAAGTTTTTTAGTATCATTTTCTCTTTTATCTAAAAATTTAGTTTTTAGAGTATTTTGTTATTTTTAAATGTTAAAGTTTAAGAATCTTCTAGGTTGATTATTTTTTATTCTTATATTTAAGAGAAAATAAATACGTTTTGATTGTTTCCGAGAACTTTTTACGCACCCTGTATATAATATTAATTTAAATAAATAAAAAATTATAATAAAAATATAACTCTTATATTTTATAAGAGTTAGCTTTCATAATCACCCCACTCTACCAGATATTAGGTGTTATTATCAATTTTGTTAAGTTTAAAGAAAGTTATGGCCAAAACAAAACGAGCGCCTCTATTTTAAATTAATTTTTATTTGTAATTTTAATTCTCTAATTAAAAGACAAAAATTAAAAATGAAGGGAAAGTTAAAATGCACTCTAATAATAAACAGCCAACGATGCATTTAAAATAAATTATTATAAGGAAGGCAAGAAGGGAGAAGAAGAGCTGTTTCGAAATTTCGATTTTCGAGGCTTTTTCAACTAATTGAATTTTTGACACTAAAAAGAGTGAATTAATTCTTATTATCCTCAACAGTGATGTTTCTTTAAGAAAACTATTCACAAAACTAATGAGCCTGAAAAAGGACCGGATAAAGATCTCACTCATACTTTTTTACACTTACTTTGGAAAATATAACAGTGAAAATCGAAAATGATCCCTTTGCGCTAATGGCGAATTTTTTGAATTTCTGATGGCTATTCAGCCAAAATCCTTTCTAGTGTCACTAATTAGAAATAATTTTTAGTCGAAAATCGAAAATAATGTCAAAGAGTCGAAGCGATAGAAAAAGACCTGGCCTAGGAAATCGAAATTTCGAATCAGCTCTTCTTCTCCCTTCTTGCCTTCCTTATAATAATTTATTTTAAATGCATCGTTGGCTGTTTATTAGAGGGCATTTTAAATTTCCTTTCATTTTAGATTCTTGTCATTTAATTAATTAATTAAAATTACAACTAAAATATTAATTTAAAATATGTATATATATAATATTTTTCTATAAAATTAATGCTGTATTTTGGAATTATCGAGAATTCGACAATTAGATAGGCCATTAGTTGTTGTTAAAATTACAAATAAAAACTATTTTTACAAGAATTTTCATTTGGTCCTTATTGAGGGCTCATTTTTCTTTCATAATATGACACGGAAGCTTCAGAGCACAAATTAACCCCACCCCCGTCTATTCTTTGGTAAATTTGTAAAAAAATGTCAGTCAGCCAGAAGTTATAAAATTAGTCGAGCTTTCTTGAATGACACCGAAATCAGCCCCAAGTCTTAATTTTGAGCCGAGATACAAACCCCCGAAACTTGAAAACAACGGGAGGATTTCTATTAGGGTTTTACCGGAATCTAAATTTTGACCGGAAAAATTTTGCTAGCAAGTTTTTAAAAATTTGTATTTAAAGTTCACCAAATTCTTCGGTTAACCGAAACAGAACCGTAAATTTGCCGGCGATTAAGTGATATATGTGGATTAGAGATTGGTGTATAAACGGATTCGTCGGATATAAGGTTCTCAATTGTAAGGGGGATTAAATTTTTCCAACTATCCGACAAACCTAATATAGTGAGGTCCGGCTGTAGTTATTCATATATTTTTAATTATAGTTGCGGCGCAAAAGTCACCCGGCGCAAAAGTCGCTCGGCGCAAAAAACACGGAACCGTTTTTACATATCCATTCTAATCTTAATGAGAGGAAACAGAAGAAGGGTAAGGAAAAAGTGCGGACAAAGATTTGCGGACATGGGGTTTATAAACGCATATTACCAGAAATATCCAGAATTCAAGTTTATATATTACATAATAGAGAAGTCTAATTTAACTATATTTAAAAATAATTTCAGGCAATTAGTCAATGATTATATTTCAGTTACCGATTCTTTTCCCGTTTATTTTGGTATTGATAAATTTGCTTCGAGGTAAGTATTTTTTGTTATTAATTTTAATGCTTTAAAAATTATTAAATAATTTTTAATAGACATTATGGGATTTGTTTAGGGTCGCGCGAGGTCGAGGTTTTTCTAAAAAACAGCCGATGATCACTGAGGCTGAAAAGCTGAGATCGAGACCGAGAGGCAAATTTGGGACGAGGTTCAAGGTCGAGGTCGCGCAATCTTAATTTGTTTTGGCGAAGCCCTGACCACTGGTGCTTGCCTGAATGATTTTCCCTCGACTTAACTAAATGCTAAGCCGTTCCGCTAGGGAATTGTGGCTGATTGGATAGGACGGACGGCGGAGACAACTAACAAGGAGTAATTATAAAATGGATTATTAAAATTAGCTAATCCAGAATTATTAAAAATTATTCGAACATTTAAACATAATAATTTTGTCACATTTAAATATTAAATAAAGGATCGTTTGCTGGTTGTTTTCAAAGCACTCAAAGTCATGGAACTCAAGCATTTGGTTAGCTATCTCAATTTCTGTACTTCCAAATAATTTCTTTTATGAATTTAACTTTTAAGAAATAGCTACAACCTCTCATGAAACTCATCCTAGGTGTAACTGTCAAGAAAATACGATTGAGGAATTAAACGGAGCAATGACAATTAATGATGTTGAAGTAAGATTTGAATATGGAGGTGACAATATTGGTCAAGGGAATTTTGGTCTGGTGAGATATTTTTGTTTTAATTTTCATCTAATAATCTCTTAAATTCAAGGTTATACATGCTTTTGATTATGATAATAATAAATGTTTTGCTCTAAAAATATCTGAAATTGATGAAAGAACTGAACATGCAGTAAGAAGAGAATGGGAAGTTTTAAATTATTTTAATACATTGGAAGAACAACAAGGATTTGCAGCAAGAAATCACATTATTAAAATGCATAGAATGTAGGTATAAAAAATTTGGTATAAACGAGGTGAAAAAACTAGCCTCATTTTGTAAAGTTTTATGTGTCTCCGTTTGAATTTTGTTTATTTTAGTATTGCAGATTACTACAACTCTTTTTTAAGGAAGCATGAAGATAACCAGATGTATTTTCTCTTAGAACTTGGAGGAAAATCGTTGGGAGAGTACTATCGTCAAAAAGTTTCTGAAAGGCATGGAAGAAACGCTAGAGTAGAAAGGCAGTTTCTAAAGAATATTCTTAAAGGAGCGGCTCAAGCACTACTACAATTTCATCAACGTGAGTAAATGACTAATTAGACTAAAAAAAGTATTAATCTAGATGGAGGAATTCATTTGGATGTTAAAGAAGATAATTTCATCATAGCTCTTGATGAAAATCAATCTGAACCAGATGTTGACTTTGTATCAACTGAAACGATTCCTGTTAAAATGATTGATTTTAATATTTCTGTTATTGCAGAAATAGGACATGTTGCGCATACTGAACATATGGCCGATGCAATAAAAGCTCCGGAGCTTCTAGCTGATCGTCGCAATGTAATTTAAATTTTATAAATTTTAAAGTCAAAAATTGGTTAGTATATGGTCTTATATATTTAAATATATCAAGGCCGACTAGTAATTCGTTACTTATCAAGCTTCTTTGTGAAATGACGAACGTACCGGAAATCGCAACTGTCAGAAATGGCTCTAAAGATAAGAAACAATCGATGTGTCACTAAGCCCAAAAGACATTTGGACCGAGTTTTGTTAAGACATAGTTTCATCTTCACCAAGTGCAAAGAAATTTAAATAAATGTAGCATTTTCAAGAAATTAAAAGATATTGGTTTTTAGTATATAATCTATTATATTATTCAGACTTGGTGAGGTCATCTTTATTATTTTATCTCTTAATCTCAATCCAGCTATAGTTCATACACCTTCAATTTTACCAAATCGTTAATTAAAATTATCAAATTTTTTACTTAAATTATTTTTAGCTCACCGAGAAAGCTGACGTTTGGTCGTTTGGCTTGATGGCTCTCGGTCTCTTCAATAATTCTTTTAAAAATTATCGTAACTTTGATTTTTAATATATCAAAAATTTTTTTAAAACAATCGTTATAGTAAAGAAATCCTATCATGAAATAATCGGATTGGTAAATCAGTACAAAAACAATAGACATTTTAATGGAACTTTAGATAAAATTATAAAGGTAAAATAATTATTTGTCATAAAATTACTTATAAGCAACCTTTAAAACAATTTATGCCCCTCTTAAATAAATTTCTTTAGCGTAGGAATTGTAAATTTAAAAAACTTAACAATTGTGCTCTTAGTAGTGCGCACGCTTAAATCTTTTATTTTTAAAATAAAGATATTTTAAACAATGAGTTTAGGAGCAGTAATATGTAGTTTACTATTAAATCAGGGAAAACGCATTGTTCCTAAAATGCTTCTCCTTTGCACGACATTTGAATTCCTATTTTTTTCACATTTACATAGATTGCTTTAACAAAAAAGGGAAAAAATTGTAGTAAATTTATCTAGATAAAAATAAAATTCCAGAAATAGACATTTTAATGGAACTTTAGATAAAATTATAAAGGTAAAATATTTATTTGGGTACTCTGCGTTTATATACCCCCACGTCCGCAAATGTTTGTCCGCACTTTTTTTTTACTTGACCATTTTAATCAAAATGAAAGGAGTAAAGAAGGAGAAGACAAAGAAAATGGGGGTTTATTGATGCTTGACCATTTATCATCCTTCTGAGAGGAGAAAGAAGGAGAAGGAAAAGGAAAAAAGTGCGGACAAACATTTGCGGACGTGGGGGTATATAAACGCAGAGTACCTTTATTTGTTATGAAATTACTTATAAGCAAACTTTAGAACAATTTATGCCCCTCTTAAATAAATGTCTAGCGTAGAAATTGTAAATTTAAAAAATTTAAACAAGTGTCCGCTTTGAATTGCGCACACTTAAATTCTTTATTTCTAAAATAAAATATTTTAAAAAATGAGTTTAGTAGCAGTTATAGTTTACTAGGAAATCAGGGTAGAGCGATTTGTTCTTAAAATGCCTCTTCTTTGCATGATAATTGAATTTCTATTTTTTCCCATTTATTTTTCCCATTTTTCTGCGACGCGGGCGAAAATTTTGAGAAAACTCGGGTCGGGTTTTAGAAAATTTCTCGGATCGGGTTTCGGGTATCGGGTCGAAAAAAAGGCCGGGTTTCGGGTTTCGGGTAACCCGTGACATCCCTGATAGTTACTAAGTTAAAAATAACATAAAGATAATATTTTAGATTGTTCAAACAATAACCGATTGCTACACAACATTTTAAATAATTTGTTTTTAATTCTTGAGTGTTTCTTTAACGTTTTGTAAATTTGATAAAGAAGAATCATTAATTGATCGGTATTTGATTCTTGAAGGAATATTTAATTTAGTTGTGTAGCAGTAATTGACATAAATAAATATCAAATACAGTTGAACCAATTTATGACAGAGAATTTAAATTTGCAAAACTAGAGGTTCCATGAATTTTTAAGAGCATCCTAAACTTGTATCCGATTGAGCTATGCAATATTACGCTTAGAATTTTCCACAAGATTTTCTGGACATCGCGTACTCCGTTAATTTAGTTAATCTCCTTTGGCTGGGTTAAACTGTATTTAAAATAAGATAAAAAATATCTATTCAGAATCGTTATCTAATAATAAAAAATAATTTAAAAATGTAGTAGTTAAATAAATTAGAAAAAGAAAAGTGTTGGTAATATTCTACAAATTGTAAAATAGAATAAGAATGTTAAAAGCTTATAGTCCCAGAAACATGGTAAAGAACATTTTTTGAAAACCCGTTCAATAGAAATATGGATTTTGATTAATAAAGTTCAGTAAAGTTTCCTGTTAATTTGCTAATTTGTTTCTATAATACCGCCCAGTGGCTTTTCATTTACCAATATTACTTGTGAGATACCAAAAATTTCTTTTAAAATATTTTAAAAATGAAAAATAAAAAGAAATATTGATAGACTAATGGGCGGGTAATTTTCTAAAGAAATATGAGTGTCGGGTAACGGAGTTTTAACAATTTTCCGGTGGGGTTCAGAACGGTGATATCCTTTAAAAATAATATAGACAAGGTTGGGTGCGCTATAGAGCTCTGCATAAATTAATGATCCTTTAAATGAATGGGATCCAAATGAAAAATTCTTATAATTTCTACCAGATCGCATTTAATTTAACAGCCAAAACAAAAAAAATTTCTAGATCGAGGTGGAGGGCTGTCATCACGATGAGGAGAGTTGATATATCCACGATGAGAGGGAGGGCTGTCATCACGATGTAAAGTATTCCCATGCACAGCATGAGGAGAGATGTTATGATGTCCATGCTGTGAAGGCGGATGCCCATATCCAACATGCTGATGCACAAATTGATGAGCAATAGTGTTTCCTTTATATTGGAAATCTTCAATCTCATCATTCAAAAAATCAACAATTTCTTGCATATTTGGACGAATGTGATCATATTGTATGCACGCCTATAAATAATTAATTTAAATGTGTTAGCAGATTCACCTAGTAGCATTTAAATAGCTTAGGCGAGGCGCACGAACATAAGGATAAAAGAAAAACATTAGTATGCATTGGAAGCTCAGTGGTAGAACAACTTTGCATATGTTGTGAGCAATAGCGCCTAGGAATAACTACGAGGAGGTTGAAATCCTGCTCGGTGGTTAAAATTTGCTAAGCTCTTACTAATGCACGATATTTTGTTTTATTTTTTAAATTAATGAAGTAAAATTTTACTTTTATAACACGATCCAATTTTGTGTTATGATTGTCGTTTGATAAATATTCATTTATTTCAGGTATATCTTAAAAATAATTTTTGAATTACCATCTAGTTTACTTTATGCTTATTAAGTCTGAAATTATTATCACAGCATGATAAATTCAGATAAAATGTTTTTGATAGCTTTTTGAGATATTAACGGAAAACATGAGGTATTTTTTGAAAATTACAACGTTAAAATTAGTGAATATTTTTAATATAAAATATCACGTTTAATTTCTCCTAACATTACGCTATTTTGAATAGTCTTTATATCATATTGTTCATTGAATAGGCTATAGACCATAACTCCAAAAGTAATAATGTCATATTTCTGAATTAGTTCTACATAATCCAGTTTATCCTGAATGAAATTATCTAAAACTTTAAAAACTACAAGCTACCCCATAAAGAGTAGAAACGTTAAAATCAATCAGTTTAACATCAATAACATCAGAATTTGGATCGTGATCAGTAGAAACAACAAAGTTTTCGTATTTAATATCATCATGACCTCCATCTAAATAATTTATTTACTAGGATAATGAAGAATTATAATCACATTTATGAAATTGTGCAAGTGCTCTGGCTGCGCCTCTTACAATTTTAATAAGAAGTTCCTCGTTGGATCTTGGCACTCCTATGCCCCCATCTTCTAGATTTCTTTCATAATAATAATCTTTTAAATTCTTTCCTCCAAGTTCTAATACTAAAAAATACATTCTATCATCTTCATCTTTCTCACTAAAAATTTTAAAGTTTATTAAAGGTGAAAAATGGAATTGAAAAGATAAAAAATCAACTCTAAAGTGCCAAAATGTCTTCTCAATCAGAGCTGCACGAAAATTTTCGTTTCGTTTCGTTTTTCGTTATTTTCGTTGATTTTTTATGATTTTCGTTTCGTTTCGTTTTCGTTTGAAAATTTTTTTACTTTTTTTTTCGTTTCGTCTTTCGTTGAAAAAATATTTTCTTTCGTTTTCGTTTCGTAAAATGCCATTTTTGGACGAAAATTGACGAAAATATTTTTGATATTTTAGACATTTTTTTGCTTTTCTATAGTATTTTTAAGCCAAAATTCTTAAAATTTTTGCCTGCGGCGCTGAAAATGGAAGAAATTTGGCTGTTTAGCCCTCTGAAATTCTCAAAATTTTCGCCTGCGGCGCTGAAAAAGAATAAACTTGTAAGTTTTAGCCTCCTCTGATATCACTTAAATCCCCTTTGATTTTTTTATATAGTGAATAAACATGTAGAATAAATGAATATAGTGATTAGGTCTAATTGTAAGATGTATGTGTCCCCAAAATTAGAACAATTAGAAATTTTTTAGGTTCTATGTCAAATTTTTAAGTCATCTCTAGTAATGGAAATTAGAGATCGCACCAAACAAATATGTATTTGATGTTGGAAAATTAAATATTTGATCGAATTTTATTTGATTTTATTTGATCAAATATTTGTTTGACCACTCTTGGAAAAGATCAAATTTTTTTCAAATATCTCTAAATCCCTTAGCCCCTAAATATCTCCACCTAATCCACTTAATAATATTCACACACTTCCTCTTAATTACTCAAAATCACCATATATTTCTTACCTCCTAAATCGGGAATATCAAGAAATATAATGGATCAAGTGGATATCAAAGTATTTGAAGGGATATCAGAGGATTTGGAGGCAAATATTTGAATTCAACCAAATATTTGATGCATTTAGACATGTACAACCTCGAAAAACCTATTATCTACTTAAAATTTAAAGATTCAAAATTTTGACTGTTTTCGTTTCGTTTTCGTTTCGTTTCGTGGAAAATTAAGAGTTTTCGTTTCGTTTTCGTTTCGTAAAAATGAAATTTATTTTTTCGTTTCGTTTTCGTTTCGTACATTGATGATTTTATTTTTTTCGTTTTCGTTTCGTTAAGGACAACATTTCATTTTCGTGCAGCTCTGTTCTCAATGGAACATAAATAGATGAAATAAAAACTTTTTTATGTAGTTTATTTTTGTGGATATTTACAGTTTACTTATAGGTTCTAGGGTACTTTATGGATATGTCACCCTCCTCCCATTTTGACAGACACCCTCCTCCCATTTTTTACAGGGCGTGAATATGCAGGGCATGAATAGTACAGGGCATGAATATAGCTAGCCAAATCATGTCAATAAGGATTTGCATGCGGATATACCGTGAAGAGAGAATACCAAAATGTGATTTGGGAAAATATGTTGTTTAGAAATTATTTTTTGGCAATATACCGTATTTATTCTAATAGAATGGCCGCCACTCTATTTTTCGATACCCCCAAATAGGGGCCATTCTATTGGAGGGGCCATTCTAATGGAGGTGGCCATTCTATTTTTCATAGATAAAAATCAAAAATTGGATGAATCTAATGTCCAATCGAATATTTTTCGACTTCGAAATTTAATCGATTTTTCTTGTAAAATTCTATATTTTCGACTTTGGTTAGTGAATCTTTCTTTTCGTAACACTATAAAACATAAATGTCTTTTGCCTGCTAAGCAAAAAGGCAACTTTTTATGTACTTCGGTGCCATATAATCAAAATTTCCGGTACAGTTGGCTCCCAAAATTTTGTGGGATCTTGGAATTTGGACGTAATATATTGGAATAGGAAGAGATTCTGAGGGTTATTGATGAATTTGAACGATATTCCTATAAATCCTATGTATCCCAGCATGTTCTCTGATAAATCTAATCTATCCAATCCATGAATCTATCCAATCCATCTATTGGAGGGGCCATTCTAATGGAGGGGCCATTTTATTAGAATAAATACGGTATATATTTGGCAATATAGATATTTTCCCTCCTCGTAGACTGCGCTTCTATTGGGACGTGCGCTTCAAATGGGACATGCGCTTTTATTGGGAAAAATACGGTATTTGGCAATATATTATTTTTCAATAATTTTTAAAAAAAAATTTTATAAAAAATTTCCAGACGAAAATTATTAAATTTGTAATTTTATTTTTTCCTGTAATTATTAATTTTTTAAATTATTCAATTTAATAATTATTATAACTAAATTTGTAATTAATAGCGCAAAATTAATATATTTAACATTTTATTGCTTAGTCTTATGAAAGATAAAATTAATACTTACTATCCAAGCATTTTAGTAATATGATTCCTTTCAGAATCATCAATCCCACTTAAAAATTTTAAAACAGCAAGTTCTTGTTTAAAAAATTGTTGGTAACCGGATTTATATATTTTTATAGCCACACAAGTAAAAGTATTATTTTTGCCTATCGAATGTGCATGGTAAACCTTCAGAATAAATAATTTAAATAAAAATTATTATAGTAGGTATAAAACAGGGTTTCGATCTCGAATTTTTAAAAATCCGCAAAATTGATCGAAAAAATCCGCATTTTATATCAAAAATCCGCAAAAAATTATCAAACACAAAAATTGAATTAAACGCACTTTATGCATTATATTTTTCGCCATCTACAATTGAATTAAGCAATTTTTTATTACTAATAATCATCTTATGAAAATCCAACAACTATCTGAAAATTTACACTTGCATTTTTGTCGCGGAAGATGTCACAAATTTTCATTTCTTTTATTTTCAGCGCCGCATGCGAAAATTTTTTTAATTTTGGAAGATTCTTAAGCCAAAAATCGTTCATTTTCAGGCCAGGCAAAAAATTTTGAGGATTTTGGAAGATCAAGGACACAAATTCCTTTTTTTGCGCCGCAGGCGAAAATTTTGAGAATTTTGGAAGGCCAAGAAGCCAGATTTCTTCCATTTTTCAGCGCCGCAGGCGAAAATTTTGAGGATTTTAGATGGTCCTAGCGGAAAAATAATGACATTTTTGCTAAAAACCACAAGAAAATATAAAAAATCCTCATAATCTTCAAAAGACCACAAAAATCCGCAAATCCGCATTTTAAAAAATAATCCTCATCGCCCTATCAAAAAACCACAAAATGAGGAAAAATCCGCAGATATCGAAACCCTGGTATAAAATAAGTCATTTGGTAAATTGAAAATTAAAGATGAAGAAAAAAATTTTCAGCCATGGAAGGTGAAATAACTGATAAATTTTCATAATCACGCTCAAATGTAATTTCTATTATTTTGATTTTGAATTTTCTAAGCATGGACAAATTAAAATTACTATTTTATTAATAAATAGGGATGGGATTTATATGGACTATTAATCGAAAAATATGGACATATAATATGGACTAAAAATCTCAAAATATGGACTGAAATATGGACTAAAATCCAAAATATGGATCAAATATGGACCGAAAAATGAAAATTTTTAACGTAAAAATGAATTTTCACAAATAAATAATTTGATTTTGTTCATTTAATGTGTTTTCTAGAGGCTTTTTGTCAATTAAAGGTAGATTTAAAGTGTTTCCCGGGGAAATAATTTTAATAATAGCTGATCAAAAAAATTTTTCGAAAAATTTTTGCCAAAAATTTTTTTTGAATTTTTTCAAAAATTTTTTTAAAATTTTTTCAAAAAAAAATTTTTTTTTCTGACAAAAATTTTTCTTCTTACAAAAAATGACGAAATATGGATAAAATATGGAAATATGGACGGAACGCCAAAATATGGAAAAATATGGAAAATATGGATTGATAACTCATTATCGGTCTTATCAACATATGCTAAAACAACGTTTTTCGTGCGTTTCACGACCCAACTAGGCCAGGAAAAAAATATGGAAATCCATATAAATCCCATCCCTATTAATAAATAACTTGCAGTGCTATAGACACCAGATCCAATTATATTGGAAGAATTTGTACCAGAAGCAATTATACTGGAAGTAGTATATCTCAATTCCATTACTTTTCCATCAATTCCTTCAATATATCGTGTTTCTCTTTCCAATTGCTTTCGTGAAAACTCACAAGCTTGTTGCCCACCATGAGAAGTTGACACACCTTAAAATTAAATTTATTCAGAGTCTCGGTAGATGTATTTATGATAGTCATCTTTTTTGATACAAAAACGATTTATTTTTTTTAATTGTAGAATCCACATTTTTAAAGAAATGTGAAGGCTAATAGCCTGTTTTGTCAAAAATAGCGAAATCTAAAAATCAGATTTTCTAGCAAAGTAAATTGAAGAAAAAATTAAATGATAATAACTTTTGACCCTATACGCAAATAAGGGTTAATCGTTTTTTTCCTTCATTTTTTCCTTTCCATATTTTTCCTTATTTTGTACATTATGGTCAGACTTTTTCCCTCGTTTACTTCCAATGAATTTCCGTGTGGCATATTCAAATGAAAAGATTAATAAAACACGGACGGAAACGTACAAACAGAACAAGGACAAAGACGGACGGACAAAACACGGGCTGTCAAAGTTAGAAAGGAAAAATATGGAAAGGAAAAAATGAAGGAAAAATCAATTACACCCTTATTTGCGTATAGGGCCAACCTTTTCCTTTATCTATTTTTTTGTCTCGATCAACACATTTTATTGAAGAAAACTCATAAAATGACAATATCAAAAAAATTAGCAAGTTTTTTAATTTCATTTTTTCTTTATTCTAAAATATAATTTGATAATTATTAATACAGCTATTTTATTTAAAGATTATTTTAATCGTGCTCGTTCACTTAAGTCTTAATAATTTAATTTTTAAAATTCCAAAAATCCTTTGGCAAATTTAATCAGTTGGGTGGTCTCAGGCAAAGGTAAAGTCCCGATTCACTTCTGCCCGAAGTTTCGGGTACTTTTTAAACTGTTTTCCATTGTTCGGTTTACATAAAAACTTCTTTGGAATTTTACGCTATTTACTTTTAAGTTTTTCGCGCTTAGCTAACTTTTTATAAAATCTAAGATATAATATAAAATTATGGGTTCTACTTGACTTTATGAGTCCAATCGAACTTTATGAGTCCATACGAATTTTATGAGTCCAATCACATTTTATTATATTTTATTAAATAATACATTTATTAAATAATGCATTAAAAATGAATAGGATTATGTTGCTAGACCTATGGAGCATAGGCGAGACGCTTGTGCAAAACCCCGCGATTCGCGCGGGGTTTTGCGGCACGCGCCTCGCGGGAGTCAATGGTCGCTTCGTTCTACGAGATTAACATAAACCTATTCCTTTTTCCATTACCAGCCTTGATCTACGACCTACCCACGTAGCTCACGAAAATCTTATTGGACTCGGAAACTGTGATTGGAATCATAAACCGTAGTAGAGCCACAATTTTTACTTAGAATAATAAGACATGTCGGATTTATAAAATTTGTTTGGAGTCATAAATTTTGATTGGACTTATAAAGTTTTGTTTGGACTCATAAACTTCGATTGGACTCATAAAGTTCGGTTGGACTCATAAAATTTGTTTGAACTCATAAACTTTGATTGGACTCATAAAGTCAAGTAGAACCAAATTATGTTTAGGCTAATAGAGTATATGAATGAATATTTAAAATTATAAAGGGCTATTTAAATGGGGTTAATCAATGTCATTCTTTAAGTAGAGGCCGACGTGGAGAGCCAAATAGCCTTAAATTGTGAGCCAAAAGGCATGGATAGTCATGTAGAGAGCCAAATTGACTTCACAAGTGCAATACGAGTATGTTGCCCATTTATATATCAATGTAAAGCAAATATAGTTATTTAATTCAATAGCTCTGCAGCAGGTAGCAATGTGAAATGGATAACAATCAATCCGGTCAACGGATATCGGCTAATATAAGAGATTGTCGAATACTGAGATTCTAAGGGATTAAGAAAATACCGGTCATTTGGAAGTAGATCGAGAAAGATACCCCCACTTTATAATTCTTAATCTCCCAAAATGGTAAATGTCTTGCAAAAAGGCATTTTTCGCTGAATCCACTCCTTTCCTTCTCTTTCAAATGATTGGTTGACAGTTTGGCGCAACAAAGGGAAGGGGCCTTGGATTTAAACGAAGCAAAGAGTACAATAGACAATGGATTTAAAAATTAAATATATAAACTTACATCGTTAAATATTCAAAATAAAAATAAAAAATGCACAAGAAATGGGCAACTCTATTTGAATGAACCCTCCAATTGAGTGAAATTTTTTGGGGTTTGAAAATTAGAATGGCGGTTATTTAATTAGCTAAATACGGTATATTAGATTTTTAAATCCAAAGTCTATTGCACTTTCGCTTCGATTAAATCCAAGGCCCCTTCCCTTTGTTGCACCTAACTGTCAACCAGTCATTTGAAAGAGAAGGAAAGAAGTGAATGCAGCAAAAAATGCCTTTTTGCTGACTGCCTTTTGTGGACATGTGGACAGCAAGCTGGACATTACCTCCCAAAATAAACTGACATTCAGTGCATCAGACGAAAATTTTGAAAATTATGGAAAAATCTTCAGTCGGAAATATGCTTTGAAGTTTGTCGAAGACCGGAAATTTTCCCAAAATTTCGGAAATAAGAAGGAAAAAAACGTCGGAAATTGGAATTCAAACCCACCTCTAATCGTTATTTCTCGTTGAATGTTTAAATTTAAAATAGCAGAAATCCCCCTATGAAGTTTAATTTTTTTTTGGTAATTTTTGGCAAAATAAAATTTTCTCCAACAAATTTTCGCAAACATTATGGAAATCTTGACTTATAGGGGACTTTTTTTGGCTGGACCGATTTCGACAAATAATATGTCATTCGAAAGAGCTCGTCGAGCTGAGTCGAATGAGGGGTGAATGGTGTCGATCCGACAATCAGGGACCGAGTTACAGACCCCTGAAGTTTGAAAAAGAGAAGGGGGGAGTAAGCTCATTTTGGTAAAAAAATTCAAAAATGTAAATTATAGCTCATTCGAAAGAACTCCTCGAGCTGAGTCGAATGACACCAAAATCAGTTCGATTGAACAAGTTTGGACGAAGTTATGACACAGTAAACAAACAACGTAAACCTATGGGGCGTCGGCGAGGCGCTTGTGCAAAACTCCGCGCTTCGCGCGGAGTTTTGCGGCACGCGCCTCGCGGGGAGTCTACGGGCGCTGGGTCTGGGCTCGTAACATAAACCTATTCCTATTTCCCTTGCTTTAGATGTACCCGGGGCCTTGTAGCAGTAAAAACCGCGGAGACCATAGGTAAGGAGCTAAAAACGACACAAAACTTTGTCCAAACTTGTTCAATCGAGCTGATTTTGGTGTCATTCGACTCAGCTCGAGGAGTTCTTTCGAACGAGTTATTATTTACATTTTTGAATTTTTTGACCAAAATGAGCTTGAATTTTTTGACCAAACCCTTCTCTTTTTCAAACTTCAGGGGTCTGTAACTCGGTCCCTGATTGTCGGATCGATACCATTCACCCCTCATTCGACTCAGTGCGACGAGCTCTTTCGAATGACATCACATTTGTCGAAATCGGTACAGCCAAAAAAAGTCCCCTATAAGTCAATAGTGCCAACATTATTACCCAAAATGAATTTATACATGTTATCTGATAAATTTCTACACATTTAGTAATTCGTTACTTACTAAAAATTTGCTCCACAACATTTTAAATAGATTTTTTTCGTTATAATTTCGGAAAACGAACAGAGCCGAAATAGTTCGAAATATATTCCATTCGAAAGAGCTCGTTGAGTTGAGTCGAATGGTGAAAAAATTTTCGTGCGGACTCATACAGGGGCTGAGATATGGGCCCCGAAAATCGAAAAACCATAGGGGGGACCAAGCAGTTTTTTAGGGTGAAAAATTCGAAAATGCAAATTATACCTTATTCAAAAGAGCTCATCGAGCTGAGTCGAATGACACCAAAATCAACGAAATCTGACTTGATTTGACAAAGTTATGGACGTTTGTTTTTACCCCTTCCACAAGGTTTTCGCGGAAAAAAGTTTTTGCCGCTGCGGAGGAAGCCGGGCATGTCGAGCGGAACGACGGCCGCCGCTTCACAAAAACAGTTTTTCCAGCAAAGATTTTGTTGGTCATAACTTTGTTCGGAATCATACAATCGAGTCGATTTTGGTGTCATTCACTTCAGCTCGTCGAGCCCTTTCGAATGAGCTATTATTTGCAGGTTCGAATTTTTTGACCCCGAAAATTTTCAAATTTCAGGGGTCTGTAACTCGGCCAAATGAAGTAACTCGGCCAGCTCTTTCGAATGAGGTATAATTTGCATATTCGAATTTTTCACCCCAAAATTGAGCTTACTCCCCCTATGGTTTTTCGATCTTCAATCGCCTGTATCTCGGTTCAAAAATTTTTCCTAGAGCTAATTTTGGTAGCGTAGGCTTTAGGTATGAAGTCGTAGGCTTTAGGTATGAAGTCGTAGCTTTAGGTATTTTCTTTCCTTTCTCATTTAATTTCACAACTTTAAAGTTGTTAATTTATGTTTGCTCTTAAGCTTTTTAAAATTATTTTAGAGAAAATAAATATAAATTTTTAATAAAAATTTATTTCAAAATTTTTTTTACACTTGTGACTTATTTAATTGTGGTAAATTAATGAAGGTAAATTAATTCAAAGATTTTCTAAGCAATCACACGACTTATTCTCTTATTGAAGCAAGGAATCATCACATTGTATTAAAATATACATTAAATCGTAAAAATCGTATATTCTAGAATAATTCTGTACATTTATTATCATAAAAGTGCATTGCAAATTCCCATTCACGAGTAAATAAATAGCTTAAATAAGACGACTACAATTATTTTTAATTTTATATTTTTTAAAATAAGGCAGCTGGGCTATGGCTTTTTAACTCCTTCAAATTTTATGTCAATCGTGCAAAAATAAAGGAAATTTTTAAGATTTTTGCTAAAAAACCTAGAATAGGTTCAAAAAAATTGAAATAGGTTGCAAATAGGTTTTAGGTCCAAAAACTCCGAAATAGGTTTTTAGGTTTTAATAGTTCTAATAAATCATTATTATTTCGACCCAAAAGAGTTATTTGTGTTAAAAAAATTTGATAAAAATTTTTTATTGTAATTTTTACATTTATTCTTTGTTTCATCAGCAGAAATTTAATATATCTTGTAATTACCTTATTATTTCAAGTTTTTAAAATTTAATATTTTATTTTACATGGGTAGCGCGCCAAACCTACCTTTGCTTGTCGTTTCACGACTTTAAAGATTAAAGAATTTATTTTTAATTTCTAAATTTTTTCCCTTTTTTTAATCACACCTGCATTTAAAAACTTAAAAACAAAATTCCTTTCCTAGACCATTGGTTGTTTATTTAAAAATGTTTATCCCTCCCCTTTTTTATTCAATGAAATGTGGCTCTATTTATTTCTGCCTGTTTTTGCCTTTTCAACCTTCATTCCTATTACTTTTTTGCTTTTCTGCTTCATTCTATTCATTCTTCATTCTGCTTTGCATTCATTCTTCTTCATACTTTTGCTTTTAACTTGTACGACTTTACTTTGCTCTCCCTTATAAAATATTCTTTTGCTGCTGATTTAGCTTTTGCTCTTCTAAAAAATATTCTTAATTTTGCTTGCTAAAATTTTGCTTTGGACTTTACTTAATTTTTGCTTTTCAACTTTTTTGCTAAAACTGATTTTTTACTGCTTTGGATTAAAAATATATTTTTTTATTGGAAAATTTTTAATTGCTTTAAATAAAATTTCAATTTGTTTCGCTTGAAAAATTGTGTGAGTTTTTACTAGGCCTTTCCTTTTTTTGAGTTCAACCTAGGCCTAAATTTTACTATTCGCGGAACCCTTTCCGCGACAGCTCAGCCCATTTTTTTAATATTCGCGGATTTCCCCCCTTTCCGCGACATTGCTTAAGGGCGGTTGTTTTGAATTTTTGCTACCAGTTGTTGTGATTTTGTGGAGTTCAGAACAATTAGTTTTAGATTTTTATGGCATTTTGAATTTTGTAAGGCTTTGAAGCCATAAACTCAATTTCGTCCATTTTCTGGGCCTATTCCACAATGCTCATAGACATTAAATGTCGGCAGAGTTATGTCAACCTAACAGCCAAAGATAGTTAGAAATAATAAAGAAAATAGGACTATGCCTCTTTCGTCTCTTCACTCTTCACTCTTTCTCTTACTATGCCTCTTTCGTCTCTTCATTATTATCTCAAGCCATTTTTCCCTAATTTGTGTTGATATTTCTCTATCGACAATGAAAGTTAATGTCGCTTTGTGGAATAGGCGCTTAAAGATGTTAGTATGGTCCCAGCCATGAAGTTTGCTCTCAGCCACATCAAGGGGAAGTTGATAAATTTTTCATGTTTTAAACACTAAAGGCGAAGATAGGTCTAATCTGAAAATGATTGGAATTTTAGTAAAACCTTTAAAGAAACTAATTTAAATAACTAAATTAAAAAATATTAAACATTTAAAAAAATAAAATAAAAGGTTAATTATTGACTTTAAATTTTTCTCTACTAAGACTCTCGTCCTTTGCCATTCCCGATTATAAAATTGGCATATCACATGTTTGTAATACTCCCTACACATATACAGAGGGCTGCGATTGAATGTAGTCAAAAATGGGAGAGAGGAATCGCTACCCTCCATTTTATTTAATTTAGTCAATTCCTCTTTAAATTTTTTTATAAAAAAGTTTTTTTCTAAGAAATTGTCAAAGTTTTAAATTGACAATACTTAGTATTTGGTGAAACACTAAACTTGACTGCAGTTTTCTTTTAAGTTCATGTTTAACATAAACTTTTAAAACAAATTCGTTGGGATTGAGAATAAATGGGATTGAGAACCGAGGAACAAGCCAATTGTGGAACATTAATGTGAATAAATTATCTTCGCCCCTTCCAATCACTCTAAGAGCTTGAGTGTTGAATACTGTCTGGCCGGAGTATTTTATATATTTTGCCTTCGTATTCCGCCTTTTCACATCTGCCAATGACGGGGGAAGTTGACCCGTCAACGGGGAAAGTTGTTCCAATGACGGGGGAAGTTGACCCGTCAATGGGGCGGTAAGGTGGGCGGCGGTAAAGTGGGGTGTTCCCCCGGCCGGGTCGAATCTGAAAAACCCGGCCCCGGCCTGGGTCCAAGTTTAAGTAAATTTTAAATAAAATTCTACCTTAGTTGGCCAAATCTAGATCCCTAAACATCAAAAAAGCAAAAATTTTCGCCGGCGGCGCTAATTAAGCAGCTTAAATGCGTCATTACCATTTTTCCGTTTTAACTTTTTACAAGCGAGATCAGTATCTGGCTTATCTTTCACAACAACTTAAAATAGGCAGAAATTGCAACCATCCTACAATATTGCTTAGTTGGTTAGTGCGCCAACTTTCATGCGAAAAAAGGCATATCTTTTTGAATTCGCTCAAATCATTATCTGGGCTGATAAGAGAGATTAAAAGGTTATCCTCCTCCGATATCAATCACAAACTGATAACTATTCTATTATGTTTTTTTAACCCCTGCAAATCCACCGATAACCCGGAAAAAAACTAAATTTTAAGAATTTTTCAAATTTTTAAAAAACCTTGTCCGGCCCCGGGTGTAAAAAACATAGAAACATAGTTTTAGAGATTTTAGCCCGCCAACCTGGCCCGGGTCGGATTGGAAGCAAAAAACCCGGATACTGGGCCCGGCAAATTGAAATGTCGAACTAAATATAGATATGCTATGCTTTCAAATTTCTTTTATAGAAGCTAATTTAATTATTTTTAAAAATAATTTCAGGCAATTATTCAATGATTATATTTCAGTTACCGATTCTTTTCCCGCTTATTTTGGTATTGATAAATTTGCTTCGAGGTAAATATTTAACAACAAATTATAATAATTCGAAATTATTCGAAAATTATAAGCATAATTTTTTAATTTTGAATATAGGATCGCTAGCTGGTTGTTTTCAAAGTAAACAAAGGCCTGGAAATGGAGGATATGGTTATGTTTTTTTTAATTTCAATTTTCTTGCTTTATATAAATTTATTTTGTGTATTTGACATTTAAGAAATAGCTACAACCTCTCGTGGAAGCCAAGATCGGTGTCATTGTCAACAATATTCTATTAGGGAATTAAACAAATTAATGACAATTAAACAAGTTGTATTAAAAGTTCCATTAGTATTTGACGATTTGGGTAAGGGAACCTTTGGCCAGGTAGGATTTTTTGTATTAATTTATTAAAAAAGATTAACTTTCATTTAATAATCTCTTAAATTTAAGGTTATACATGCTTTTCATTCTGAAAAGAATATATGTTTTGCTCTAAAAATATCTGCAATTAATCAAGAAAGTAAACACGCAGTACAAAGAGAATTGGATGTTTTGAATTATTTCAACACTTTGGAAGAGCAGCATGGATTTGCAGCAAGAAATCACATTATAAAAATGCATGAAATGTAGGTATAAAAACTGATTCTATAAAAAATCTGACCTTCCATGTATTTGTTTTCGTTTAAACTGCATGTATTATAAGACTAAGGATTACTACAATTATTTTTTAAGGAAAAAAGAAAGTAAGAGGATGTATTTTCTCTTAGAGCTTGGAGGCCCCACGTTGAGTTATTTTTATCGTCAAAAGGTTTCACAAAGGCATGGAAGAGCTGCTAGAGTAGAAGAGCAGTTTTTGATAAATATTCTTAAAGGGGCGGCTCTAGCACTTCAACAATTCCATCAATGTAGGACTAAATAAACACAAAAACGTTATTAAATAAATTTAGATGGAATTCATTTGGATGTTAAAAAAGAGAATTTTGTCATAGCTCTGGATGGAAATCAATCTGAACCAAATGCTGACTTTGAATCAACTGAAACAATTCCTGTTAAACTGATTGATTTTAATATTTCAGTTATTGTAGAAAAAGGACATATTGCGCATACTAAACATATGGCCGATGCAATAAAAGCACCGGAGCTCTTAAATAATCCTCGCAACGTAATTTAAATTTTATAAATTTTCAAGTAGAAAACTTAACCTCTCAACTATTTACCAACAAACTGTGGTTTGTTTGTTGGTCGCTGAAAATCAACTTCAATTTTACTTAATATATTCTTAGCCCTCAGACAAAGCAGACGTTTGGTCATTTGGCTTGATGGCTTACGGTCTCTTCCATGATGAAAATTATAGTATCTTTATTTTTAAATTTTCAAAATTTTATAAAACAAATGTTACAGTAGAGAGATCCCAAGAGGCTGTTATTGTTATGTTACGCCAGTACAGAGAAGGTACAAACAATAATGGACGTTTAGATAATCTTATAAAGGTAAATTGTTATATTGTTTTTTATTTAAATTAATATCAACAAGAAGGGAAATACAATATTAAATTTATGGTAAATAAAAATTAATTCCAGGCATGTATTCGTGAACATCCAAATGATCGCCCAACAATGGATGAAGTTGTTCGCTTTTTGAATGAGGAAATCGACCGTCTTTAGATGAAATGGTTTAGTAAACTAAGTCTAGAGATACCAAAATTGTGGCAAAATTTATCTTTTCCTATCATTATGGCCTTTTTATTTTCTATTGGAGGTGAGAGGTGAAAATGAAGTTTTAGTTATTTGAAACCGCGCATGATTTTATCTTTTTTGCGGCGAAGATAAAATTTTTTGGATATAACCAGTTCCTTTTTAGCTTGAATGAGAAAATAGTTAAAATTTTTGTCAATATGGGCCTTAAAATCTTGGGTTTTAAACGATAAACGGTATTACCGAGATTAAGGTATTATGGGATTATTCTCGATAAATCTCTCCACGTATAACCTTTTAAAAAACCCCGATACAGTTGCGATTTTGCCTCACCTTAATTTAAACAAAATTCTATTTTTAAAATATTCGTTCCTTTATTCTATTTATTTGCTAATATTTTATTTATTTTATTTTGGAGCAGGCTAAGGTAACTTCGGTCAAGGTACCTAGCCTTATAAGGCGGTAGCTTGGCCCTGCAGTCTTTGGACTGCTATAACACTAGCGACAGTACCTTGGGGTTGCTCACTTTATTTAACTATTATTTTTAAACGAATTTTTTAAAATTGTTATCTAATCTCTTTTTCTTTGAAAGTAAATTTTAAACTGTAAATTTTAAACCTAATTCTCCGGGATTGCCACCTTTTTCAATTAAAAACGACTTTTGCATGTTGCACTTTATACATACGTGAAATAATTTTAAATTAAACAGAAATAGAACGAAATATAATAATTAAAAAATATGTTTTAAAATATTTCTTTTTACTCTTAGTGAATAATTTTAAAGATTTCAAATATATAATCAGAAAGAAATAATGAAAGTATGTTTAAACAATGTCCAAATATAGAGATTGGCACCATTAAGAAAAAAGACAAGAAAATATAAAATAACAAAATAAATAAATGGTTTTGAGATTTTAGGTATTTAATTTAAAATAATTAAAAAACTAATGTATTTACTAGTGTTATTCAAACGCGTTTTTTCGGTATCGGTATCGTTATTTTCGGTAAAATACCGATACCGAAAAAATACCGATTTTTTAAAAATTGTTCGGTACCGTATTCGGTATCGGTATTTCGGTAAAAATACCGCGGTATTACCGAAAAATACCGCCGTAATACGGTGCCGTGAATAACACTAGTATTTACATAAATCGGATGATAAACATTATAAAATCTTCGATTTTTTAACACCCAATACCAAAAAATTTCTTAAATTAAAACACAAAACCATTTTATCGTAAATACTCCAGTATATCTCCAATAATTAAAATTTCGATATTTCTGAACTTTTATGAGTTCAGTTCTACGCAATTTTTAAGCTGGATATACTTTAAAAGCAATAATATTAGAGTATTTACGGAAAGTGCAACAAACATTTTCTTTTCGATTGACTATAAACTAAAATAGGGAATTGAAGTGCTTCAACGTGATCAAAAAAATAACCTCTCGATTTTTTTAAAATCGAAAGCATGTATGTTTATCCGTTGAAGCACAAAATTTTACATAATATAGAAGAGAATTTTTTTTGAAAAATTCTTAATTTAAATTTTAAAACTACTTCCAAAAATATTTACTTTTAAAATAAATAAAACTAATCATAAATGATAAACTTTTAAATAAAAGGTGACCATTATACCAAAAAATGTAAAACTTTAATTCTTAAATTTCATTAAGGCTAGAGAAATATTAAATTTATTTGGGATTATGTTTGGGATATAATGTCAAAAATAAGGATCATTGTCGAAATAACTAAAAATATTAAATACGAGCAAACTATAGAAACATGGAAGAAATATCAAAATATAGAATAGAAAACCTCCCTAAATGTTTCAATCCTAACTAAAAAATATTTTTGTATGTTTTACTGCTTTCCTATTTCGAAAAAATAATTAAATTTATATTTACCAGCATTAATACTTTGATAATAATGTAATAGTTAAAAGTTTTACTAAATTTTAAAAAATAGACTGAATCAGAAATGTTAATCACCCAAAGTTTTCTATAAGAAAGTCAAAAGATTAACCAAGTTTTAGATGCTTCTCCTTTTTCCCACCACTATGTTTACCTTTGCCGCGAATTTCAGGACGTTTACCTTTACTGCTTTTTTCTTCTTCTTTCGGCTTTTTTCCAGTTTCTTTCTCCATCTCACGAGGCTCGTAATCAAAATGAGTAATATCCCCATTCAGAAATTTGAGAATATCATCAATTGTTGGACGATCAATCGGTTCTTTCTGTATACAAGCCTGCAAATATTTACCAGACTTATATAAAATTATAAAAACAATTTTTAATAATATACAAAAATTAGATTCCGACATTCCATTCGAATAGAGCCTTTTCGTAAATAATCCGTTTTCGGTTTTGGTTCAGTTAAATGTATATGTCCTAGCATAATTCTACCTCTATAACACGATCCAATTTTGAGTCAGGATTGCATTCATAATTTTTTGGTATGCCTAAAATATTACTTTTAAATCTTCAAAATTAAAAATATTCCTTTATCATTCCATATTATTTGATTAATCTCCCTAAATAACTCAAAATCCCTTGTAATTTTAATATTTCGGATACAAATAAAGCTCTTAGGAAGGATAAAGGAAAATCAGTGAATATTAACCTTTATGATACTGTTCATTGAATATCTCATAAACCATTTTACCGAAATCAGAAACGTCATCTCTTTGCCATTTTTCAATAATATCTCTTTCATTTCCCTGATAAATGTTATTAAATTTGTAAATAACTACTTTTCTCTACCTCATAAAGTTTAGAAATTTCAAAATCAATCAATTTAACATCAATTACACCAGAGTTTTTTACACACAATTACACCAGAGAATTACACCAGAGAAAACCATTTTTAATAAGATGGAAAAATTGGATTCCGACATTCCATTCGGATAAAGCCTTTTCGCAAATAATCTGTTTTCGGTTTATGTTTAGTTAAATGTATATGTCCTACCCTAATTTCTACCTTTATAACACGATCCAATTTTGAGTCAGCATCGTAGTGTCTTGACAAATATTCATGATATTCTGGTATGCCTAAAATTATTTGTAAATCTTCAAAATTAAAAATTTTTCCTTTATCTTTCCATAAATCTGCAATTCTGAATATTAGACTAAACTATCTAAATAAACAAAATCCTTTGTAATTTTAACATTTGTGATACAAATAAAGCTCATAGGAAGAATAAAGGAAAATCAGTGAATATTAATAATTTAAATAGCACCTTTAAAATACTTTTCATTGAATATCTCGTAAACCATTTCGCCGAAGCTAAAAACGTCATCTCTTTGCCTTTTTACAATAATATCTCTTTCATTTCCCTGATAAATTTAATTAAAATGTAAATAATCCCTTTCTGTACCTCATAAAGTTTAGAAATTTCAAAATCAATCAACTTAACATCAATTACACCGTCATTTGGAGCTTGATCACGAGAAACAAGAAAATTATAGTAGCCAATATCACCATGGCCTCCAACTGAATTTTATAATATTTGTTTAAATAAAATAAAGTTAAATAATCACATTTATGGAATTGTGCGAGTGCTCGGGCTGCCCCTTTTATAATTTCAATAAGAACTGGCTCATTAGATCTGGGCAATCTTTCTCCATCCTGTGGATCTCTTTCATAATAATAATCTTGTAAATCCTTTCCTCCAAGTTCTAAAACAAGACCATACCTTCTAGCAGTTTTTCCGCTGAAAATTTTTCAAAAATATTTATGGTTAAAGACAAAACGTGAAAAAATGATCATCTCTATGGGTGCAAATTAAACTTTCAGAGTTTGATAAATATGAAAAATACCAAAACAAAATCTATGGTTTGTACAATTACTTGTTACGAAATAACAAGTATCTTTTGTTAATGCAACATGATTTATTCTACTTCTAATAATTTAGTATAACTCTAATAATTATGAATTCTGAGGAATGTTACTATAATTAGCCATTATAGCTCATTGGATAGCGCATACTCTGGAGGTGTTTCTTCCAGTAGATGCTTTCCACCTTTTTGGCCATAAAGTTATAGCCAAAATACTAAAAATATTCATTAAAAATTTTCCGTTTTTCGAAATTTTTCCTCATTTTTTACACTTTTATTAAAGTGTTTATAGTATTGTATTTATATCTTATAGCTATTTAATTCCTAAGGCTGTGCAGTAGGCGGCGTGGTTTATTAAATAGGTGGTGATTTCAGATCAGATGTTTCAATATTATTTATACTTACTGTGCAATCATTTTAATGAGATGATTCCTTTCGACATAATCAATCCCATTTAAATATTGAAAAACAACAAGTTCATTTTTATGAGAAGTTGTATCTTTTAAAGCCACACAAGTAAAAGTATTATTTTCGCCAATCAAATGTGCGTGGTAAACCTTTAAAACAATTTGAATAAGAATTTAATTATTTAAATAATTTTAGGCATAAGGGTTCTATACATATAAGGTATTTTATTAAATTAAAACTGAATGTCTAAGTTTTTGGCAATGTTAAATAACAATATGTATGTATATAAATTTAAAAAATGTCATAAGAATGCATATTATTTTTTGTTAATCAAATTACAATGCAAATTTATTTAAAAAACTTGCTTTGCTATTGCTACCAGTCCCAATTTGGCCGTAACCATACGTCGCATATTTCAATTTGAAATCATTACCATCAAAATCCTTCACAATTAGGGATATTTTCTCCAATTTTTCCCGATCAAATTCACATGCATGTTGATTATCATTTGAAGATGACACACCTTAAAATTAAATTTATACAGATTTTCGCAAATGTATGAATGAGAAAAACTTTTTTGTTAAAACCACTATTTATTAATGTAATATTGGAGAATCCATATATTTAACAAAAATGTAAGAACTGATAAAAAGTTTTCTAAACAAACTTAAACGAAATCACCTTTCCCTTAGTTTAATTCTTCGATATGGTACATGCCTTCTATTGAAGCAAACCCACAAAACGACAATATCACTGTGGAGAGGATTAAAAAGTTTTTTAGTATCATTTTCTCTTTTATCTAAAAATTTATTTTTTAGTGTATTTTGATATTCTTAAATGTTTTAAGTTTAAGAATCTCCTAGGTTGATTATTTTGTATATTTTGAAAATTATTATATATAAACAATATTAATTTAAATAAACAAAAAATTATAATAAAAAAATAACTCTTTAACTATATAAGAGTTAACTTTCATAATCACCCCACTCTACCAGATATTAGGTGTTATTATCAATTTTGTTAAGTTTAAAGAAAGTTATGGCCAAAACAAAACGAGCGCCTCTATTTTAAATTAATTTTTATTTGTAATTTTAATTCTCTAATTAAAAGACAAAAATTAAAAATGAAGGGAAAGTTAAAATGCACTCTAATAATAAACAGCCAACGATGCATTTAAAATAAATTATTATAAGGAAGGCAAGAAGGGAGAAGAAGAGCTGTTTCGAAATTTCGATTTTCGAGGCTTTTTCAACTAATTGAATTTTTGACACTAAAAAGAGTGAATTAATTCTTATTATCCTCAACAGTGATGTTTCTTTAAGAAAACTATTCACAAAACTAATGAGCCTGAAAAAGGACCGGATAAAGATCTCACTCATACTTTTTTACACTTACTTTGGAAAATATAACAGTGAAAATCGAAAATGATTCCTTTACGCTAATGGCGAATTTTTTGAATTTCTGATGGCTATTCAGCCAAAATCCTTTCTAGTGTCACTAATTAGAAATAATTTTTAGTCGAAAATCGAAAATAATGTCAAAGAGTCGAAGCGATAGAAAAAGACCTGGCCTAGGAAATCGAAATTTCGAATCAGCTCTTCTTCTCCCTTCTTGCCTTCCTTATAATAATTTATTTTAAATGCATCGTTGGCTGTTTATTAGAGGGCATTTTAAATTTCCTTTCATTTTAGATTCTTGTCATTTAATTAATTAATTAAAATTACAACTAAAATATTAATTTAAAATATGTATATATATAATATTTTTCTATAAAATTAATGCTGTATTTTGGAATTATCGAGAATTCGACAATTAGATAGGCCATTAGTTGTTGTTAAAATTACAAATAAAAACTATTTTTACAAGAATTTTCATTTGGTCCTTATTGAGGGCTCATTTTTCTTTCATAATATGACACGGAAGCTTCAGAGCACAAATTAACCCCACCCCCGTCTATTCTTTGGTAAATTTGTAAAAAAATGTCAGTCAGCCAGAAGTTATAAAATTAGTCGAGCTTTCTTGAATGACACCGAAATCAGCCCCAAGTCTTAATTTTGAGCCGAGATACAAACCCCCGAAACTTGAAAACAACGGGAGGATTTCTATTAGGGTTTTACCGGAATCTAAATTTTGACCGGAAAAATTTTGCTAGCAAGTTTTTAAAAATTTGTATTTAAAGTTCACCAAATTCTTCGGTTAACCGAAACAGAACCGTAAATTTGCCGGCGATTAAGTGATATATGTGGATTAGAGATTGGTGTATAAACGGATTCGTCGGATATAAGGTTCTCAATTGTAAGGGGGATTAAATTTTTCCAACTATCCGACAAACCTAATATAGTGAGGTCCGGCTGTAGTTATTCATATATTTTTAATTATAGTTGCGGCGCAAAAGTCACCCGGCGCAAAAGTCGCTCGGCGCAAAAAACACGGAACCGTTTTTACATATCCATTCTAATCTTAATGAGAGGAAACAGAAGAAGGGTAAGAAAAAAGTGCGGACAAAGATTTGCGGACATGGGGTTTATAAACGCATATTACCAGAAATATCCAGAATTCAAGTTTATATATTACATAATAGAGAAGTCTAATTTAACTATATTTAAAAATAATTTCAGGCAATTAGTCAATGATTATATTTCAGTTACCGATTCTTTTCCCGTTTATTTTGGTATTGATAAATTTGCTTCGAGGTAAGTATTTTTTGTTATTAATTTTAATGCTTTAAAAATTATTAAATAATTTTTAATAGACATTATGGGATTTGTTTAGGGTCGCGCGAGGTCGAGGTTTTTCTAAAAAACAGCCGATGATCACTGAGGCTGAAAAGCTGAGATCGAGACCGAGAGGCAAATTTGGGACGAGGTTCAAGGTCGAGGTCGCGCAATCCTAATTTGTTTTGGCGAAGCCCTGACCACTGGTGCTTGCCTGAATGATTTTCCCTCGACTTAACTAAATGCTAAGCCGTTCCGCTAGGGAATTGTGGCTGATTGGATAGGACGGACGGCGGAGACAACTAACAAGGAGTAATTATAAAATGGATTATTAAAATTAGCTAATCCAGAATTATTAAAAATTATTCGAACATTTAAACATAATAATTTTGTCACATTTAAATATTAAATAAAGGATCGTTTGCTGGTTGTTTTCAAAGCACTCAAAGTCATGGAACTCAAGCATTTGGTTAGCTATCTCAATTTCTGTACTTCCAAATAATTTCTTTTATGAATTTAACTTTTAAGAAATAGCTACAACCTCTCATGAAACTCATCCTAGGTGTAACTGTCAAGAAAATACGATTGAGGAATTAAACGGAGCAATGACAATTAATGATGTTGAAGTAAGATTTGAATATGGAGGTGACAATATTGGTCAAGGGAATTTTGGTCTGGTGAGATATTTTTGTTTTAATTTTCATCTAATAATCTCTTAAATGTAAGGTTATACATGCTTTTGATTATGATAATAATAAATGTTTTGCTCTAAAAATATCTGAAATTGATGAAAGAACTGAACATGCAGTAAGAAGAGAATGGGAAGTTTTAAATTATTTTAATACATTGGAAGAACAACAAGGATTTGCAGCAAGAAATCACATTATTAAAATGCATAGAATGTAGGTATAAAAAATTTGGTATAAACGAGGTGAAAAAACTAGCCTCATTTTGTAAAGTTTTATGTGTCTCCGTTTGAATTTTGTTTATTTTAGTATTGCAGATTACTACAACTCTTTTTTAAGGAAGCATGAAGATAACCAGATGTATTTTCTCTTAGAACTTGGAGGAAAATCGTTGGGAGAGTACTATCGTCAAAAAGTTTCTGAAAGGCATGGAAGAAACGCTAGAGTAGAAAGGCAGTTTCTAAAGAATATTCTTAAAGGAGCGGCTCAAGCACTACTACAATTTCATCAACGTGAGTAAATGACTAATTAGACTAAAAAAAGTATTAATCTAGATGGAGGAATTCATTTGGATGTTAAAGAAGATAATTTCATCATAGCTCTTGATGAAAATCAATCTGAACCAGATGTTGACTTTGTATCAACTGAAACGATTCCTGTTAAAATGATTGATTTTAATATTTCTGTTATTGCAGAAATAGGACATGTTGCGCATACTGAACATATGGCCGATGCAATAAAAGCTCCGGAGCTTCTAGCTGATCGTCGCAATGTAATTTAAATTTTATAAATTTTAAAGTCAAAAATTGGTTAGTATAAGGTCTTATATATTTAAATATATCAAGGCCGACTAGTAATTCGTTACTTATCAAGCTTCTTTGTGAAATGACGAACGTACCGGAAATCGCAACTGTCAGAAATGGCTCTAAAGATAAGAAACAATCGATGTGTCACTAAGCCCAAAAGACATTTGGACCGAGTTTTGTTAAGACATAGTTTCATCTTCACCAAGTGCAAAGAAATTTAAATAAATGTAGCATTTTCAAGAAATTAAAAGATATTGGTTTTTAGTATATAATCTATTATATTATTCAGACTTGGTGAGGTCATCTTTATTATTTTATCTCTTAATCTCAATCCAGCTATAGTTCATACACCTTCAATTTTACCAAATCGTTAATTAAAATTATCAAATTTTTTACTTAAATTATTTTTAGCTCACCGAGAAAGCTGACGTTTGGTCGTTTGGCTTGATGGCTCTCGGTCTCTTCAATAATACTTTTAAAAATTATTGTAACTTTGATTTTTAATATATCAAAAAATTTTTTAAATAATTTTTATAGTAAAGAGATCATATCATGATATAATTCGTATGGTAAATCAGTACAAAAACAATAGACATTTTAATGGAACTCTAGATAAAATTATAAAGGTAAAATAATTATTTGTTGAAAATTACATATAAGCAACCTTTAGAACAATTTGTGCCCCTTAAAAATAAATGTTTTAGTGTAGGAATTGAAATTTGAAAATTTAAACAAGTATCCTGTTAGAAGTGCGCACGCTTAAATTCTTTATTTTTAAAATAAAATATTTTAGACAATAAGTTTAGGAGCAGTTATAGTTTACTATGAAATCAGGGTAGAGCGATTTGTTCTTAAAATTCACCTTCTTTGCACGATATTTGAATTTCTATTTTTTCACATTTAGAGTAAATTAACCAAAAAGGGAAATAAATTTTAGGAAATTTATGTAGATAAAAATAAAATTCCAGAAATGCCTTGATGAAGATCCAGACGAGCGCCCAACAATGGATGTTGTTTTCGATATTTTAGATAGAGAATAGTTTTGTAGACGGACTTGCAAAAAGATAACAAAATCGAGAATATTTAAACAAAACAACAGAAGAAGTCCGAAAATTTTTATTTTTCCCATCCTTATAACTTTTCTTATTTTCTATTGTGGGTATTAAGATTAGAAATAGATTTGGGTACCATAAATCGTAACATGTTTTCATATTTAAATACCTATATATTTTTTTCGATCCATTCTTTTTAGCGCTATTATGAAAGCTGAAATTTTTATCATTGCGGTAAAAAAATTCTGGCATCAATGGGAACTGAACGAAACTTACGGAGGAACTATTATGTGGTCTTTTTTCGGGTCCAATTTCTATATTCACAAACATTATTGGGTATCCATATTAGGTGGGAGATATTTGGCAGCTTGTGCACTGGGTGCAAAAGTTTATCTACACTAACTGAAAATTTCTTTAAAGCAGTATATCTCGAGAAAAATTCGTTTAGATAACATGGATTATTTTTATTATTATTAAGTAAAATCATAAAAAGTTCTTGTGCTTATTTTTAAATCAAGAGCTTATTAGAAAGAGCACTTTCCGCTTAATAATAGTGAAAAAACCATTTATGAAAACGAATTTCTCCCGAGATATATCGTTCTAAAAATTTTTTTGTTAGGTGTTGATAAACTTTTGCACCCCAGTGTAGCTGACAATGAACAAAACAAAATCCTTCACTTTTATTCTATTTTTTATTATTAAGTTTTCTTTATTTTATTTTAAAGTTATTTTATTTAACTATTATTTTAAATTGATATTTAAAATTGCAATTTGTTTTTTGGTAGATTAAATTTTAAAATCCTCTGAATTTTTAACTTTTCTGGGAGAAAATAGCTAAATCTATTATAAAAGTAATATTAAAGTTTTATTAACGTTTATATTAGTTTAATTAATTTAAATTAAGTTTAATATTGTCGTGTCTCTACACAACAATAAATAAGCAAAACAATAATGTGTTTATTACACAAAAGAAATACAGTACGGTGCATATGTTTACGGACAAATGCTTTTAAAAATTTAAACCCAATTTATTCGAAAAATTGAATTAATTATCAAAATGTATAAAGTAATTTTTTGTAGCTCAGAATTGGACGATTTATGTCAGCTTAGTGGACACGCCAAAATTAGTTCGCGGAAACAACTTTGAGGCGAAATACAGCACCCTGTAGTTCGAAAAACCAAAGGGAAACCAACACCAAAATCAATGAAATCGTATTTGATAGGTTGTTTTATTGATTGATTGTTTTTACCCCTTCCACGAGATTTTCGCGGAAAAAAGTTTTTTCAGCTGTGGAGGTCTCAGGCGAAGCCAAACAGTTATTTATTGTAGAAATGTTGTTTAAGGGCTAAAAACTTAATAGCTTAATATAAAATTTTTGACGAAATGTAAGTCGTTTCAGTTTACTCAACCTTCCAACTTAGTTTCTAATGGGTGAAACATGAAATATTTAAACAAGATATTCGTCTTCCCAGAATGAGTTTATGCAAGTTATGTGATAAATTTCTACATAGTAGATATACATAGTTACTAAATTAAAAATAATATTTTAGATACTTCAAATAATAACCAATTACTACACAACATTTTAAATAATTTGTTTTTAATTTTTGATTATTTTCCTTAACGTTTTGTAAATTTTATAAAAACGAATCATTAATTGATCAGTATTTGATTCATTTTGAAGGACTATTTAATTTAGTTATGTAGCAATACATAGTTGACATAAATAAATATTAAATGCAGTTGAACCAATTTATAACAGAAAATTTAAATCTAGAAAAAGAGGTTACAGGAGTCTTTAAGATTATCCTAAACTCATATACGATACAAGCGATGCTGAGATTACGAATTAGAATTTTTTAGAATCCTGTGGCTGGGTTCAACTGCATTTAAAATAATTTAAAAATATTTTTAGCGAAATCTATTCAGAATCGATATCTAATAATCAAAAAATAATTTAAAAATGTAGTTAAATAAATTAGAAAAAGAAAATAGAGTTGGTAATATTCTACAAATTGTAAAATAGAATAAGAATGTTAAAAGTTTATAGTCCCAGAAACATGGTAAAGAACATTTTTTGAAAACCCGTTCAATAGAAATATGGATTTTAATTAATAAAGGTCAGTAAAGTTTCCTGTTAATTTGCTAATTTGTTTCTATAATACCGCCCAGTGGCTTTTCATTTACCAAAATTTCATGTGAGATATTAAAAGTTTCTTTTAAAATATTTTAAAAATGAAAACTAGGAAGAAACATTGATAGAACAACTAAGGGCGGGTAATTTTGTAAAGAAATATGAGTGTTGGGTAACAGAGTTTTAACAATTTTCCGGTGGGGTTCAGAACGATGATATCCTTTAAAAATAATATAGACAAGGTTGGGTGCGCTTTATAGCTCTACATAAATTAATGTTTCCTTTAAATGAATAGGATGCAAATGAAAAATTCTTATAATTTCTACCAGATCGCATTTAATTTAACAACCAAAACAAAAAAATTTTCTAGATCGAGGTGGAGGGCTGTCATCACGATGCACAGTATGCCCATGTACATCACTAGGAGAGTTGTTATGATGTCCATGTTGAGAAGACGGATGCCCATATCCAACATGCTGATGCACGAATTGATGAGCAATAGTGTTTCCTTTATATTGGAAATCTTCAATTTCATCATTCAAAAAATCCACGATTTCTTGCATATTTGGACGAATGTGATCATATTGTATGCACGCCTATAAATAATTAATTTAAATGTTAGCAGATTCACCTAGTAGCATTTAAATAGCTTAGGCGAGGTGCACGAACATAAGGATAAAAGAAAAAGCATTAGTGGGCACCGGAAGCTCAGTGGTAGAGCAACTTTGAATATGTGGTGAGCGAAGCGCCTAGGAATAACTACGAGGAGGTTGAAATCCTGCTCGGTGGTTAAAATTTGCTAAACTCTTACTAATGCACGATATTTTGTTTTATTTTTTTAAATTGATGAAATAAAATTTTACTTTTATAACTCGATCCAATTTTGTGTTATGATTGTCGTTTGATAAATATTCATTTATTTCAGGTATGTCTAAAAATAATTTTTGAATCACCATCTAGTTTACTTTATGCTTATTAAGTCTGAAAGTATTATCACAGCATGATAAATTCAGATAAAATTTGATTATGATAGCTTTTTGAGATATTAACGGAAAACAAGAGATATTTTTTGAAAATTACAACGTTATAAATCAGTGAATATTTTTAATATAAAATATCACGTTTAATTTCTCCTAACATTACGCTATTTTGAATAATCTTTATATCATATTGTTCATTGAATAGGCTATAGACCATAACTCCAAAAGTAATAATGTCATATTTCTGAATTAGTTCTATATAATCCAGTTTATCCTGAAATGAAATTATCTAAAACTTTAAAAACGACAAGCTACCCCATAAAGAGCAGAAACATTAAAATCAATCAATTTAACATCAATAACATCAGAATTTGGATCGTGATCAGTAGAAACAACAAAGTTTTCGTATTTAATATCATCATGACCTCCATCTAAATAATTGTATTTACATACTAGGATAATGAAGAATTATTATCACATTTATGAAATTGTGCAAGTGCTCTGGCTGCGCCTCTTACAATTTTAATAAGAAGTTCCTCATTGGATCTTGGCACTCCTATGCCCCCATCTTCTAGATTTCTTTCATAATAATAATCTTTTAAATTCTTTCCTCCAAGTTCTAATACTAAAAAATACATTCTATCATCTTCATCTTTCTCACTAAAAATTTATAAAGTTTATTAAAGGTGAAAAATAGAATTGAAAAGATAAAAAATCAACTCAAGAGTGCCAAAATGTCTTCTCAATGGAACATAAATGGATGAAATAAAAACTTTTTTTAAACTTTTTTATGTAGTTTATTTTTGTGGATATTTACAGTTTACTTATAGGTTCAAGTTACAGGGCATGAATATGCAGGGCATGAATAGTACAGGGCATGAATATAGCTAGCCAAATCATGTCAATATAGGATTTGCATGCGGATATACCGTGAAGAGAGAATACCAAAATGTGATTTGGGAAAATATGTTGTTTAGAAATTATTTTTTGGCAATATATATATTTGGCAATATATTATTTTTCAATAATTTTTTTAAAAAAATTTATAAAAAATTTCTAGACGAAAATTATTAAATTTGTAATTTTATTTTTTTCTGTAATTATTAATTTTTTTAATATTCAATTTAATAATTATTATAACTAAATTTGTAAATAATAGCGCAAAATTAATATATTTAACATTTTATTGCTTAGTCTTATGAAAGATAAAATTAATACTTACTATCCAAGCATTTTAGTAATATGATTCCTTTCAGAATCATCAATCCCACTTAAAAATTTTAAAACAGCAAGTTCTTGTTTAAATAATTGTTGGTAACCGGATTTATATATTTTTATAGCCATACAAGTAAAAGTATTATTTTTGCCTATCGAATGTGCATGGTAAACCTTCAGAACAAATAATTTAAATAAAAAATTATTATAGTAGGTATATGTAAGTCATTTGACTAAATTGAAAATTAAAGTTGAAGAAAAAAATTTTAGCCACGAAAGGTGAAATAACTGATAAATTTTCATAATCACGCTCAAATATAATTTCTATTATTTTGATTTTGAATTTTTTATGCATGGACAAATTAAAATTACTATTTTATTAATAAATAACTTGCAGTGCTATAGACACCAGATCCAATTATATTGGAAGAATTTGTACCAGAAGCAATTATACTGGAAGTAGTATATCTCAATTCCATTACTTTTCCATCAATTCCTTCAATATATCGTGTTTCTCTTTCCAATTGCTTTCGTGAAAACTCACAAGCTTGTTGCCCACCATGAGAAGTTGACACACCTTAAAATTAAATTTATTCAGAGTCTCGGTGGATGTATTTATGATAGTCATCTTTTTTGATACAAAAACGATTTATTTTTTTTAATTGTAGAATCCACATTTTTAAAGAAATGTGAAGGCTAATAGCCTGTTTTGTCAAAAATAGCGAAATCTAAAAATCAGATTTTCTAGCAAAGTAAATTGAAGAAAAAATTAAATGATAATAACTTTTGACCCTATACGCAAATAAGGGTTAATCGTTTTTTTCCTTCATTTTTTCCTTTCCATATTTTTCCTTATTTTGTACATTATGGTCAGACTTTTTCCCTCGTTTACTTCCAATGAATTTCCGTGTGGCATATTCAAATGAAAAGATTAATAAAACACGGACGGAAACGTACAAACAGAACAAGGACAAAGACGGACGGACAAAACACGGGCTGTCAAAGTTAGAAAGGAAAAATATGGAAAGGAAAAAATGAAGGAAAAATCAATTACACCCTTATTTGCGTATAGGGCCAACCTTTTCCTTTATCTATTTTTTTGTCTCGATCAACACATTTTATTGAAGAAAACTCATAAAATGACAATATCAAAAAAATTAGCAAGTTTTTTAATTTCATTTTTTCTTTATTCTAAAATATAATTTGATAATTATTAATACAGCTATTTTATTTAAATATTATTTTAATCGTGCTCGTTCACTTAAGTCTTAATAATTTAATTTTTAAAATTCCAAAAATCCTTTGGCAAATTTAATCAGTTGGGTGGTCTCAGGCAAAGGTAAAGTCCCGATTCACTTCTGCCCGAAGTTTCGGGTACTTTTTAAACTGTTTTCCATTGTTCGGTTTACATAAAAACTTCTTTGGAATTTTACGCTATTTACTTTTAAGTTTTTCGCGCTTAGCTAACTTTTTATAAAATCTAAGATATAATATAAAATTATGGGTTCTACTTGACTTTATGAGTCCAATCGAACTTTATGAGTCCATACGAATTTTATGAGTCCAATCACATTTTATTATATTTTATTAAATAATACATTTATTAAATAATGCATTAAAAATGAATAGGATTATGTTGCTAGACCTATGGAGCATAGGCGAGACGCTTGTGCAAAACCCCGCGATTCGCGCGGGGTTTTGCGGCACGCGCCTCGCGGGAGTCAATGGTCGCTTCGTTCTACGAGATTAACATAAACCTATTCCTTTTTCCATTACCAGCCTTGATCTACGACCTACCCACGTAGCTCACGAAAATCTTATTGGACTCGGAAACTGTGATTGGAATCATAAACCGTAGTAGAGCCACAATTTTTACTTAGAATAATAAGACATGTCGGATTTATAAAATTTGTTTGGAGTCATAAATTTTGATTGGACTTATAAAGTTTTGTTTGGACTCATAAACTTCGATTGGACTCATAAAGTTCGGTTGGACTCATAAAATTTGTTTGAACTCATAAACTTTGATTGGACTCATAAAGTCAAGTAGAACCAAATTATGTTTAGGCTAATAGAGTATATGAATGAATATTTAAAATTATAAAGGGCTATTTAAATGGGGTTAATCAATGTCATTCTTTAAGTAGAGGCCGACGTGGAGAGCCAAATAGCCTTAAATTGTGAGCCAAAAGGCATGGATAGTCATGTAGAGAGCCAAATTGACTTCACAAGTGCAATACGAGTATGTTGCCCATTTATATATCAATGTAAAGCAAATATAGTTATATAATCAATAGCTCTGCAGCAGGTAGCAATGTGAAATGGATAACAATCAATCCGGTCAACGGATATCGGCTAATATAAGAGATTGTCGAATACTGAGATTCTAAGGGATTAAGAAAATACCGGTCATTTGGAAGTAGATCGAGAAAGATACCCCCACTTTATAATTCTTAATCTCCCAAAATGGTAAATGTCTTGCAAAAAGGCATTTTTCGCTGAATCCACTCCTTTCCTTCTCTTTCAAATGATTGGTTGACAGTTTGGCGCAACAAAGGGAAGGGGCCTTGGATTTAAACGAAGCAAAGAGTACAATAGACAATGGATTTAAAAATTAAATATATAAACTTACATCGTTAAATATTCAAAATAAAAATAAAAAATGCACAAGAAATGGGCAACTCTATTTGAATGAACCCTCCAATTGAGTGAAATTTTTTGGGGTTTGAAAATTAGAATGGCGGTTATTTAATTAGCTAAATACGGTATATTAGATTTTTAAATCCAAAGTCTATTGCACTTTCGCTTCGATTAAATCCAAGGCCCCTTCCCTTTGTTGCACCTAACTGTCAACCAGTCATTTGAAAGAGAAGGAAAGAAGTGAATGCAGCAAAAAATGCCTTTTTGCTGACTGCCTTTTGTGGACATGTGGACAGCAAGCTGGACATTACCTCCCAAAATAAACTGACATTCAGTGCATCAGACGAAAATTTTGAAAATTATGGAAAAATCTTCAGTCGGAAATATGCTTTGAAGTTTGTCGAAGACCGGAAATTTTCCCAAAATTTCGGAAATAAGAAGGAAAAAAACGTCGGAAATTGGAATTCAAACCCACCTCTAATCGTTATTTCTCGTTGAATGTTTAAATTTAAAATAGCAGAAATCCCCCTATGAAGTTTAATTTTTTTTTGGTAATTTTTGGCAAAATAAAATTTTCTCCAACAAATTTTCGCAAACATTATGGAAATCTTGACTTATAGGGGACTTTTTTTGGCTGGACCGATTTCGACAAATAATATGTCATTCGAAAGAGCTCGTCGAGCTGAGTCGAATGAGGGGTGAATGGTGTCGATCCGACAATCAGGGACCGAGTTACAGACCCCTGAAGTTTGAAAAAGAGAAGGGGGGAGTAAGCTCATTTTGGTAAAAAAATTCAAAAATGTAAATTATAGCTCATTCGAAAGAACTCCTCGAGCTGAGTCGAATGACACCAAAATCAGTTCGATTGAACAAGTTTGGACGAAGTTATGACACAGTAAACAAACAACGTAAACCTATGGGGCGTCGGCGAGGCGCTTGTGCAAAACTCCGCGCTTCGCGCGGAGTTTTGCGGCACGCGCCTCGCGGGGAGTCTACGGGCGCTGGGTCTGGGCTCGTAACATAAACCTATTCCTATTTCCCTTGCTTTAGATGTACCCGGGGCCTTGTAGCAGTAAAAACCGCGGAGACCATAGGTAAGGAGCTAAAAACGACACAAAACTTTGTCCAAACTTGTTCAATCGAGCTGATTTTGGTGTCATTCGACTCAGCTCGAGGAGTTCTTTCGAAAGAGTTATTATTTACATTTTTGAATTTTTTGACCAAAATGAGCTTGAATTTTTTGACCAAACCCTTCTCTTTTTCAAACTTCAGGGGTCTGTAACTCGGTCCCTGATTGTCGGATCGATACCATTCACCCCTCATTCGACTCAGTGCGACGAGCTCTTTCGAATGACATCACATTTGTCGAAATCGGTACAGCCAAAAAAAGTCCCCTATAAGTCAATAGTGCCAACATTATTACCCAAAATGAATTTATACATGTTATCTGATAAATTTGTACACATTTAGTAATTCGTTACTTACTAAAAATTTGCTCCACAACATTTTAAATAGATTTTTTTCGTTATAATTTCGGAAAACGAACAGAGCCGAAATAGTTCGAAATATATTCCATTCGAAAGAGCTCGTTGAGTTGAGTCGAATGGTGAAAAAATTTTCGTGCGGACTCATACAGGGGCTGAGATATGGGCCCCGAAAATCGAAAAACCATAGGGGGGACCAAGCAGTTTTTTAGGGTGAAAAATTCGAAAATGCAAATTATACCTTATTCGAAAGAGCTCATCGAGCTGAGTCGAATGACACCAAAATCAACGAAATCTGACTTGATTTGACAAAGTTATGGACGTTTGTTTTTACCCCTTCCACAAGGTTTTCGCGGAAAAAAGTTTTTGCCGCTGCGGAGGAAGCCGGGCATGTCGAGCGGAACGACGGCCGCCGCTTCACAAAAACAGTTTTTCCAGCAAAGATTTTGTTGGTCATAACTTTGTTCGGAATCATACAATCGAGTCGATTTTGGTGTCATTCACTTCAGCTCGTCGAGCCCTTTCGAATGAGCTATTATTTGCAGGTTCGAATTTTTTGACCCCGAAAATTTTCAAATTTCAGGGGTCTGTAACTCGGCCAAATGAAGTAACTCGGCCAGCTCTTTCGAATGAGGTATAATTTGCATATTCGAATTTTTCACCCCAAAATTGAGCTTACTCCCCCTATGGTTTTTCGATCTTCAATCGCCTGTATCTCGGTTCAAAAATTTTTCCTAGAGCTAATTTTGGTAGCGTAGGCTTTAGGTATGAAGTCGTAGGCTTTAGGTATGAAGTCGTAGCTTTAGGTATTTTCTTTCCTTTCCTCTCACAACTTTATTTTGCTTAATATTTTGCTTTACCAATATCTCGCATATTTATAAAAAAGAGTTAACCGGAATCGAGATTTATCTTTCTTCTCATAACAACAAAGTAGTGTCTGTATTAAAATTCGTGATAACCTGGCCGATCGAGATCTCGATCGGCCAGGTTATCCCGAATTTTAATAAACATTCAATTTTGCTGTTTTTGAGACTGAAAGATAAAACTCGGTAGCGGTTTTAATGATCTCGCTCAAAAGTGGGATTGAATCACTTTGCAACTCTTTCTTATCATAAATATGCGAGATATTGGTAAAGCAAAATATTAAGCGAAATATAGTTGTGAGAGGAAAAGAAAGAAAATACCTAAAGCCTTACAACTTCATATATTGTCGCCTGCAGCGCCAAAAAGGAGTCTATTCCGTTTAATATACTCAATCCTTAATGAGGTTATCATGTCTGTATCAATCTCATTTAATTTCACAACTTTAAAGTTGTTAATTTATGTTTGCTCTTAAGCTTTTTAAAATTATTTTAGAGAAAATAAATATAAATTTTTAATAAAAATTTATTTCAAAATTTTTTTTACACTTGTGACTTATTTAATTGTGGTAAATTAATGAAGGTAAATTAATTCAAAGATTTTCTAAGCAATCACACGACTTATTCTCTTATTGAAGCAAGGAATCATCACATTGTATTAAAATATACATTAAATCGTAAAAATCGTATATTCTAGAATAATTCTGTACATTTATTATCATAAAAGTGCATTGCAAATTCCCATTCACGAGTAAATAAATAGCTTAAATAAGACGACTACAATTATTTTTAATTTTATATTTTTTAAAATAAGGCAGCTGGGCTATGGCTTTTTAACTCCTTCAAATTTTATGTCAATCGTGCAAAAATAAAGGAAATTTTTAAGATTTTTGCTAAAAAACCTAGAATAGGTTCAAAAAAATTGAAATAGGTTGCAAATAGGTTTTAGGTCCAAAAACTCCGAAATAGGTTTTTAGGTTTTAATAGTTCTAATAAATCATTATTATTTCGACCCAAAAGAGTTATTTGTGTTAAAAAAATTTGATAAAAATTTTTTATTGTAATTTTTACATTTATTCTTTGTTTCATCAGCAGAAATTTAATATATCTTGTAATTACCTTATTATTTCAAGTTTTTAAAATTTAATATTTTATTTTACATGGGTAGCGCGCCAAACCTACCTTTGCTTGTCGTTTCACGACTTTAAAGATTAAAGAATTTATTTTTAATTTCTAAATTTTTTCCCTTTTTTTAATCACACCTGCATTTAAAAACTTAAAAACAAAATTCCTTTCCTAGACCATTGGTTGTTTATTTAAAAATGTTTATCCCTCCCCTTTTTTATTCAATGAAATGTGGCTCTATTTATTTCTGCCTGTTTTTGCCTTTTCAACCTTCATTCCTATTACTTTTTTGCTTTTCTGCTTCATTCTATTCATTCTTCATTCTGCTTTGCATTCATTCTTCTTCATACTTTTGCTTTTAACTTGTACGACTTTACTTTGCTCTCCCTTATAAAATATTCTTTTGCTGCTGATTTAGCTTTTGCTCTTCTAAAAAATATTCTTAATTTTGCTTGCTAAAATTTTGCTTTGGACTTTACTTAATTTTTGCTTTTCAACTTTTTTGCTAAAACTGATTTTTTACTGCTTTGGATTAAAAATATATTTTTTTATTGGAAAATTTTTAATTGCTTTAAATAAAATTTCAATTTGTTTCGCTTGAAAAATTGTGTGAGTTTTTACTAGGCCTTTCCTTTTTTTGAGTTCAACCTAGGCCTAAATTTTACTATTCGCGGAACCCTTTCCGCGACAGCTCAGCCCATTTTTTTAATATTCGCGGATTTCCCCCCTTTCCGCGACATTGCTTAAGGGCGGTTGTTTTGAATTTTTGCTACCAGTTGTTGTGATTTTGTGGAGTTCAGAACAATTAGTTTTAGATTTTTATGGCATTTTGAATTTTGTAAGGCTTTGAAGCCATAAACTCAATTTCGTCCATTTTCTGGGCCTATTCCACAATGCTCATAGACATTAAATGTCGGCAGAGTTATGTCAACCTAACAGCCAAAGATAGTTAGAAATAATAAAGAAAATAGGACTATGCCTCTTTCGTCTCTTCACTCTTCACTCTTTCTCTTACTATGCCTCTTTCGTCTCTTCATTATTATCTCAAGCCATTTTTCCCTAATTTGTGTTGATATTTCTCTATCGACAATGAAAGTTAATGTCGCTTTGTGGAATAGGCGCTAAAAGATGTTAGTATGGTCCCAGCCATGAAGTTTGCTCTCAGCCACATCAAGGGGAAGTTGATAAATTTTTCATGTTTTAAACACTAAAGGCGAAGATAGGTCTAATCTGAAAATGATTGGAATTTTAGTAAAACCTTTAAAGAAACTAATTTAAATAACTAAATTAAAAAATATTAAACATTTAAAAAAATAAAATAAAAGGTTAATTATTGACTTTAAATTTTTCTCTACTAAGACTCTCGTCCTTTGCCATTCCCGATTATAAAATTGGCATATCACATGTTTGTAATACTCCCTACACATATACAGAGGGCTGCGATTGAATGTAGTCAAAAATGGGAGAGAGGAATCGCTACCCTCCATTTTATTTAATTTAGTCAATTCCTCTTTAAATTTTTTTATAAAAAAGTTTTTTTCTAAGAAATTGTCAAAGTTTTAAATTGACAATACTTAGTATTTGGTGAAACACTAAACTTGACTGCAGTTTTCTTTTAAGTTCATGTTTAACATAAACTTTTAAAACAAATTCGTTGGGATTGAGAATAAATGGGATTGAGAACCGAGGAACAAGCCAATTGTGGAACATTAATGTGAATAAATTATCTTCGCCCCTTCCAATCACTCTAAGAGCTTGAGTGTTGAATACTGTCTGGCCGGAGTATTTTATATATTTTGCCTTCGTATTCCGCCTTTTCACATCTGCCAATGACGGGGGAAGTTGACCCGTCAACGGGGAAAGTTGTTCCAATGACGGGGGAAGTTGACCCGTCAATGGGGCGGTAAGGTGGGCGGCGGTAAAGTGGGGTGTTCCCCCGGCCGGGTCGAATCTGAAAAACCCGGCCCCGGCCTGGGTCCAAGTTTAAGTAAATTTTAAATAAAATTCTACCTTAGTTGGCCAAATCTAGATCCCTAAACATCAAAAAAGCAAAAATTTTCGCCGGCGGCGCTAATTAAGCAGCTTAAATGCGTCATTACCATTTTTCCGTTTTAACTTTTTACAAGCGAGATCAGTATCTGGCTTATCTTTCACAACAACTTAAAATAGGCAGAAATTGCAACCATCCTACAATATTGCTTAGTTGGTTAGTGCGCCAACTTTCATGCGAAAAAAGGCATATCTTTTTGAATTCGCTCAAATCATTATCTGGGCTGATAAGAGAGATTAAAAGGTTATCCTCCTCCGATATCAATCACAAACTGATAACTATTCTATTATGTTTTTTTAACCCCTGCAAATCCACCGATAACCCGGAAAAAAACTAAATTTTAAGAATTTTTCAAATTTTTAAAAAACCTTGTCCGGCCCCGGGTGTAAAAAACATAGAAACATAGTTTTAGAGATTTTAGCCCGCCAACCTGGCCCGGGTCGGATTGGAAGCAAAAAACCCGGATACTGGGCCCGGCAAATTGAAATGTCGAACTAAATATAGATATGCTATGCTTTCAAATTTCTTTTATAGAAGCTAATTTAATTATTTTTAAAAATAATTTCAGGCAATTATTCAATGATTATATTTCAGTTACCGATTCTTTTCCCGCTTATTTTGGTATTGATAAATTTGCTTCGAGGTAAATATTTAACAACAAATTATAATAATTCGAAATTATTCGAAAATTATAAGCATAATTTTTTAATTTTGAATATAGGATCGCTAGCTGGTTGTTTTCAAAGTAAACAAAGGCCTGGAAATGGAGGATATGGTTATGTTTTGTTTAATTTCAATTTTCTTGCTTTATATAAATTTATTTTGTGTATTTGACATTTAAGAAATAGCTACAACCTCTCGTGGAAGCCAAGATCGGTGTCATTGTCAACAATATTCTATTAGGGAATTAAACAAATTAATGACAATTAAACAAGTTGTATTAAAAGTTCCATTAGTATTTGACGATTTGGGTAAGGGAACCTTTGGCCAGGTAGGATTTTTTGTATTAATTTATTAAAAAAGATTAACTTTCATTTAATAATCTCTTAAATTTAAGGTTATACATGCTTTTCATTCTGAAAAGAATATATGTTTTGCTCTAAAAATATCTGCAATTAATCAAGAAAGTAAACACGCAGTACAAAGAGAATTGGATGTTTTGAATTATTTCAACACTTTGGAAGAGCAGCATGGATTTGCAGCAAGAAATCACATTATAAAAATGCATGAAATGTAGGTATAAAAACTGATTCTATAAAAAATCTGACCTTCCATGTATTTGTTTTCGTTTAAACTGCATGTATTATAAGACTAAGGATTACTACAATTATTTTTTAAGGAAAAAAGAAAGTAAGAGGATGTATTTTCTCTTAGAGCTTGGAGGCCCCACGTTGAGTTATTTTTATCGTCAAAAGGTTTCACAAAGGCATGGAAGAGCTGCTAGAGTAGAAGAGCAGTTTTTGATAAATATTCTTAAAGGGGCGGCTCTAGCACTTCAACAATTCCATCAATGTAGGACTAAATAAACACAAAAACGTTATTAAATAAATTTAGATGGAATTCATTTGGATGTTAAAAAAGAGAATTTTGTCATAGCTCTGGATGGAAATCAATCTGAACCAAATGCTGACTTTGAATCAACTGAAACAATTCCTGTTAAACTGATTGATTTTAATATTTCAGTTATTGTAGAAAAAGGACATATTGCGCATACTAAACATATGGCCGATGCAATAAAAGCACCGGAGCTCTTAAATAATCCTCGCAACGTAATTTAAATTTTATAAATTTTCAAGTAGAAAACTTAACCTCTCAACTATTTACCAACAAACTGTGGTTTGTTTGTTGGTCGCTGAAAATCAACTTCAATTTTACTTAATATATTCTTAGCCCTCAGACAAAGCAGACGTTTGGTCATTTGGCTTGATGGCTTACGGTCTCTTCCATGATGAAAATTATAGTATCTTTATTTTTAAATTTTCAAAATTTTATAAAACAAATGTTACAGTAGAGAGATCCCAAGAGGCTGTTATTGTTATGTTACGCCAGTACAGAGAAGGTACAAACAATAATGGACGTTTAGATAATCTTATAAAGGTAAATTGTTATATTGTTTTTTATTTAAATTAATATCAACAAGAAGGGAAATACAATATTAAATTTATGGTAAATAAAAATTAATTCCAGGCATGTATTCGTGAACATCCAAATGATCGCCCAACAATGGATGAAGTTGTTCGCTTTTTGAATGAGGAAATCGACCGTCTTTAGATGAAATGGTTTAGTAAACTAAGTCTAGAGATACCAAAATTGTGGCAAAATTTATCTTTTCCTATCATTATGGCCTTTTTATTTTCTATTGGAGGTGAGAGGTGAAAATGAAGTTTTAGTTATTTGAAACCGCGCATGATTTTATCTTTTTTGCGGCGAAGATAAAATTTTTTGGATATAACCAGTTCCTTTTTAGCTTGAATGAGAAAATAGTTAAAATTTTTGTCAATATGGGCCTTAAAATCTTGGGTTTTAAACGATAAACGGTATTACCGAGATTAAGGTATTATGGGATTATTCTCGATAAATCTCTCCACGTATAACCTTTTAAAAAACCCCGATACAGTTGCGATTTTGCCTCACCTTAATTTAAACAAAATTCTATTTTTAAAATATTCGTTCCTTTATTCTATTTATTTGCTAATATTTTATTTATTTTATTTTGGAGCAGGCTAAGGTAACTTCGGTCAAGGTACCTAGCCTTATAAGGCGGTAGCTTGGCCCTGCAGTCTTTGGACTGCTATAACACTAGCGACAGTACCTTGGGGTTGCTCACTTTATTTAACTATTATTTTTAAACGAATTTTTTAAAATTGTTATCTAATCTCTTTTTCTTTGAAAGTAAATTTTAAACTGTAAATTTTAAACCTAATTCTCCGGGATTGCCACCTTTTTCAATTAAAAACGACTTTTGCATGTTGCACTTTATACATACGTGAAATAATTTTAAATTAAACAGAAATAGAACGAAATATAATAATTAAAAAATATGTTTTAAAATATTTCTTTTTACTCTTAGTGAATAATTTTAAAGATTTCAAATATATAATCAGAAAGAAATAATGAAAGTATGTTTAAACAATGTCCAAATATAGAGATTGGCACCATTAAGAAAAAAGACAAGAAAATATAAAATAACAAAATAAATAAATGGTTTTGAGATTTTAGGTATTTAATTTAAAATAATTAAAAAACTAATGTATTTACTAGTGTTATTCAAACGCGTTTTTTCGGTATCGGTATCGTTATTTTCGGTAAAATACCGATACCGAAAAAATACCGATTTTTTAAAAATTGTTCGGTACCGTATTCGGTATCGGTATTTCGGTAAAAATACCGCGGTATTACCGAAAAATACCGCCGTAATACGGTGCCGTGAATAACACTAGTATTTACATAAATCGGATGATAAACATTATAAAATCTTCGATTTTTTAACACCCAATACCAAAAAATTTCTTAAATTAAAACACAAAACCATTTTATCGTAAATACTCCAGTATATCTCCAATAATTAAAATTTCGATATTTCTGAACTTTTATGAGTTCAGTTCTACGCAATTTTTAAGCTGGATATACTTTAAAAGCAATAATATTAGAGTATTTACGGAAAGTGCAACAAACATTTTCTTTTCGATTGACTATAAACTAAAATAGGGAATTGAAGTGCTTCAACGTGATCAAAAAAATAACCTCTCGATTTTTTTAAAATCGAAAGCATGTATGTTTATCCGTTGAAGCACAAAATTTTACATAATATAGAAGAGAATTTTTTTTGAAAAATTCTTAATTTAAATTTTAAAACTACTTCCAAAAATATTTACTTTTAAAATAAATAAAACTAATCATAAATGATAAACTTTTAAATAAAAGGTGACCATTATACCAAAAAATGTAAAACTTTAATTCTTAAATTTCATTAAGGCTAGAGAAATATTAAATTTATTTGGGATTATGTTTGGGATATAATGTCAAAAATAAGGATCATTGTCGAAATAACTAAAAATATTAAATACGAGCAAACTATAGAAACATGGAAGAAATATCAAAATATAGAATAGAAAACCTCCCTAAATGTTTCAATCCTAACTAAAAAATATTTTTGTATGTTTTACTGCTTTCCTATTTCGAAAAAATAATTAAATTTATATTTACCAGCATTAATACTTTGATAATAATGTAATAGTTAAAAGTTTTACTAAATTTTAAAAAATAGACTGAATCAGAAATGTTAATCACCCAAAGTTTTCTATAAGAAAGTCAAAAGATTAACCAAGTTTTAGATGCTTCTCCTTTTTCCCACCACTATGTTTACCTTTGCCGCGAATTTCAGGACGTTTACCTTTACTGCTTTTTTCTTCTTCTTTCGGCTTTTTTCCAGTTTCTTTCTCCATCTCACGAGGCTCGTAATCAAAATGAGTAATATCCCCATTCAGAAATTTGAGAATATCATCAATTGTTGGACGATCAATCGGTTCTTTCTGTATAAAAGCCTGCAAATATTTACCAGACTTATATAAAATTATAAAAACAATTTTTAATAATATACAAAAATTAGATTCCGACATTCCATTCGAATAGAGCCTTTTCGTAAATAATCCGTTTTCGGTTTTGGTTCAGTTAAATGTATATGTCCTAGCATAATTCTACCTCTATAACACGATCCAATTTTGAGTCAGGATTGCATTCATAATTTTTTGGTATGCCTAAAATATTACTTTTAAATCTTCAAAATTAAAAATATTCCTTTATCATTCCATATTATTTGATTAATCTCCCTAAATAACTCAAAATCCCTTGTAATTTTAATATTTCGGATACAAATAAAGCTCTTAGGAAGGATAAAGGAAAATCAGTGAATATTAACCTTTATGATACTGTTCATTGAATATCTCATAAACCATTTTACCGAAATCAGAAACGTCATCTCTTTGCCATTTTTCAATAATATCTCTTTCATTTCCCTGATAAATGTTATTAAATTTGTAAATAACTACTTTTCTCTACCTCATAAAGTTTAGAAATTTCAAAATCAATCAATTTAACATCAATTACACCAGAGTTTTTTACACACAATTACACCAGAGAATTACACCAGAGAAAACCATTTTTAATAAGATGGAAAAATTGGATTCCGACATTCCATTCGGATAAAGCCTTTTCGCAAATAATCTGTTTTCGGTTTATGTTTAGTTAAATGTATATGTCCTACCCTAATTTCTACCTTTATAACACGATCCAATTTTGAGTCAGCATCGTAGTGTCTTGACAAATATTCATGATATTCTGGTATGCCTAAAATTATTTGTAAATCTTCAAAATTAAAAATTTTTCCTTTATCTTTCCATAAATCTGCAATTCTGAATATTAGACTAAACTATCTAAATAAACAAAATCCTTTGTAATTTTAACATTTGTGATACAAATAAAGCTCATAGGAAGAATAAAGGAAAATCAGTGAATATTAATAATTTAAATAGCACCTTTAAAATACTTTTCATTGAATATCTCGTAAACCATTTCGCCGAAGCTAAAAACGTCATCTCTTTGCCTTTTTACAATAATATCTCTTTCATTTCCCTGATAAATTTAATTAAAATGTAAATAATCCCTTTCTGTACCTCATAAAGTTTAGAAATTTCAAAATCAATCAACTTAACATCAATTACACCGTCATTTGGAGCTTGATCACGAGAAACAAGAAAATTATAGTAGCCAATATCACCATGGCCTCCAACTGAATTTTATAATATTTGTTTAAATAAAATAAAGTTAAATAATCACATTTATGGAATTGTGCGAGTGCTCGGGCTGCCCCTTTTATAATTTCAATAAGAACTGGCTCATTAGATCTGGGCAATCTTTCTCCATCCTGTGGATCTCTTTCATAATAATAATCTTGTAAATCCTTTCCTCCAAGTTCTAAAACAAGACCATACCTTCTAGCAGTTTTTCCGCTGAAAATTTTTCAAAAATATTTATGGTTAAAGACAAAACGTGAAAAAATGATCATCTCTATGGGTGCAAATTAAACTTTCAGAGTTTGATAAATATGAAAAATACCAAAACAAAATCTATGGTTTGTACAATTACTTGTTACGAAATAACAAGTATCTTTTGTTAATGCAACATGATTTATTCTACTTCTAATAATTTAGTATAACTCTAATAATTATGAATTCTGAGGAATGTTACTATAATTAGCCATTATAGCTCATTGGATAGCGCATACTCTGGAGGTGTTTCTTCCAGTAGATGCTTTCCACCTTTTTGGCCATAAAGTTATAGCCAAAATACTAAAAATATTCATTAAAAATTTTCCGTTTTTCGAAATTTTTCCTCATTTTTTACACTTTTATTAAAGTGTTTATAGTATTGTATTTATATCTTATAGCTATTTAATTCCTAAGGCTGTGCAGTAGGCGGCGTGGTTTATTAAATAGGTGGTGATTTCAGATCAGATGTTTCAATATTATTTATACTTACTGTGCAATCATTTTAATGAGATGATTCCTTTCGACATAATCAATCCCATTTAAATATTGAAAAACAACAAGTTCATTTTTATGAGAAGTTGTATCTTTTAAAGCCACACAAGTAAAAGTATTATTTTCGCCAATCAAATGTGCGTGGTAAACCTTTAAAACAATTTGAATAAGAATTTAATTATTTAAATAATTTTAGGCATAAGGGTTCTATACATATAAGGTATTTTATTAAATTAAAACTGAATGTCTAAGTTTTTGGCAATGTTAAATAACAATATGTATGTATATAAATTTAAAAAATGTCATAAGAATGCATATTATTTTTTGTTAATCAAATTACAATGCAAATTTATTTAAAAAACTTGCTTTGCTATTGCTACCAGTCCCAATTTGGCCGTAACCATACGTCGCATATTTCAATTTGAAATCATTACCATCAAAATCCTTCACAATTAGGGATATTTTCTCCAATTTTTCCCGATCAAATTCACATGCATGTTGATTATCATTTGAAGATGACACACCTTAAAATTAAATTTATACAGATTTTCGCAAATGTATGAATGAGAAAAACTTTTTTGTTAAAACCACTATTTATTAATGTAATATTGGAGAATCCATATATTTAACAAAAATGTAAGAACTGATAAAAAGTTTTCTAAACAAACTTAAACGAAATCACCTTTCCCTTAGTTTAATTCTTCGATATGGTACATGCCTTCTATTGAAGCAAACCCACAAAACGACAATATCACTGTGGAGAGGATTAAAAAGTTTTTTAGTATCATTTTCTCTTTTATCTAAAAATTTATTTTTTAGTGTATTTTGATATTCTTAAATGTTTTAAGTTTAAGAATCTCCTAGGTTGATTATTTTGTATATTTTGAAAATTATTATATATAAACAATATTAATTTAAATAAACAAAAAATTATAATAAAAAAATAACTCTTTAACTATATAAGAGTTAACTTTCATAATCACCCCACTCTACCAGATATTAGGTGTTATTATCAATTTTGTTAAGTTTAAAGAAAGTTATGGCCAAAACAAAACGAGCGCCTCTATTTTAAATTAATTTTTATTTGTAATTTTAATTCTCTAATTAAAAGACAAAAATTAAAAATGAAGGGAAAGTTAAAATGCACTCTAATAATAAACAGCCAACGATGCATTTAAAATAAATTATTATAAGGAAGGCAAGAAGGGAGAAGAAGAGCTGTTTCGAAATTTCGATTTTCGAGGCTTTTTCAACTAATTGAATTTTTGACACTAAAAAGAGTGAATTAATTCTTATTATCCTCAACAGTGATGTTTCTTTAAGAAAACTATTCACAAAACTAATGAGCCTGAAAAAGGACCGGATAAAGATCTCACTCATACTTTTTTACACTTACTTTGGAAAATATAACAGTGAAAATCGAAAATGATTCCTTTACGCTAATGGCGAATTTTTTGAATTTCTGATGGCTATTCAGCCAAAATCCTTTCTAGTGTCACTAATTAGAAATAATTTTTAGTCGAAAATCGAAAATAATGTCAAAGAGTCGAAGCGATAGAAAAAGACCTGGCCTAGGAAATCGAAATTTCGAATCAGCTCTTCTTCTCCCTTCTTGCCTTCCTTATAATAATTTATTTTAAATGCATCGTTGGCTGTTTATTAGAGGGCATTTTAAATTTCCTTTCATTTTAGATTCTTGTCATTTAATTAATTAATTAAAATTACAACTAAAATATTAATTTAAAATATGTATATATATAATATTTTTCTATAAAATTAATGCTGTATTTTGGAATTATCGAGAATTCGACAATTAGATAGGCCATTAGTTGTTGTTAAAATTACAAATAAAAACTATTTTTACAAGAATTTTCATTTGGTCCTTATTGAGGGCTCATTTTTCTTTCATAATATGACACGGAAGCTTCAGAGCACAAATTAACCCCACCCCCGTCTATTCTTTGGTAAATTTGTAAAAAAATGTCAGTCAGCCAGAAGTTATAAAATTAGTCGAGCTTTCTTGAATGACACCGAAATCAGCCCCAAGTCTTAATTTTGAGCCGAGATACAAACCCCCGAAACTTGAAAACAACGGGAGGATTTCTATTAGGGTTTTACCGGAATCTAAATTTTGACCGGAAAAATTTTGCTAGCAAGTTTTTAAAAATTTGTATTTAAAGTTCACCAAATTCTTCGGTTAACCGAAACAGAACCGTAAATTTGCCGGCGATTAAGTGATATATGTGGATTAGAGATTGGTGTATAAACGGATTCGTCGGATATAAGGTTCTCAATTGTAAGGGGGATTAAATTTTTCCAACTATCCGACAAACCTAATATAGTGAGGTCCGGCTGTAGTTATTCATATATTTTTAATTATAGTTGCGGCGCAAAAGTCACCCGGCGCAAAAGTCGCTCGGCGCAAAAAACACGGAACCGTTTTTACATATCCATTCTAATCTTAATGAGAGGAAACAGAAGAAGGGTAAGAAAAAAGTGCGGACAAAGATTTGCGGACATGGGGTTTATAAACGCATATTACCAGAAATATCCAGAATTCAAGTTTATATATTACATAATAGAGAAGTCTAATTTAACTATATTTAAAAATAATTTCAGGCAATTAGTCAATGATTATATTTCAGTTACCGATTCTTTTCCCGTTTATTTTGGTATTGATAAATTTGCTTCGAGGTAAGTATTTTTTGTTATTAATTTTAATGCTTTAAAAATTATTAAATAATTTTTAATAGACATTATGGGATTTGTTTAGGGTCGCGCGAGGTCGAGGTTTTTCTAAAAAACAGCCGATGATCACTGAGGCTGAAAAGCTGAGATCGAGACCGAGAGGCAAATTTGGGACGAGGTTCAAGGTCGAGGTCGCGCAATCCTAATTTGTTTTGGCGAAGCCCTGACCACTGGTGCTTGCCTGAATGATTTTCCCTCGACTTAACTAAATGCTAAGCCGTTCCGCTAGGGAATTGTGGCTGATTGGATAGGACGGACGGCGGAGACAACTAACAAGGAGTAATTATAAAATGGATTATTAAAATTAGCTAATCCAGAATTATTAAAAATTATTCGAACATTTAAACATAATAATTTTGTCACATTTAAATATTAAATAAAGGATCGTTTGCTGGTTGTTTTCAAAGCACTCAAAGTCATGGAACTCAAGCATTTGGTTAGCTATCTCAATTTCTGTACTTCCAAATAATTTCTTTTATGAATTTAACTTTTAAGAAATAGCTACAACCTCTCATGAAACTCATCCTAGGTGTAACTGTCAAGAAAATACGATTGAGGAATTAAACGGAGCAATGACAATTAATGATGTTGAAGTAAGATTTGAATATGGAGGTGACAATATTGGTCAAGGGAATTTTGGTCTGGTGAGATATTTTTGTTTTAATTTTCATCTAATAATCTCTTAAATGTAAGGTTATACATGCTTTTGATTATGATAATAATAAATGTTTTGCTCTAAAAATATCTGAAATTGATGAAAGAACTGAACATGCAGTAAGAAGAGAATGGGAAGTTTTAAATTATTTTAATACATTGGAAGAACAACAAGGATTTGCAGCAAGAAATCACATTATTAAAATGCATAGAATGTAGGTATAAAAAATTTGGTATAAACGAGGTGAAAAAACTAGCCTCATTTTGTAAAGTTTTATGTGTCTCCGTTTGAATTTTGTTTATTTTAGTATTGCAGATTACTACAACTCTTTTTTAAGGAAGCATGAAGATAACCAGATGTATTTTCTCTTAGAACTTGGAGGAAAATCGTTGGGAGAGTACTATCGTCAAAAAGTTTCTGAAAGGCATGGAAGAAACGCTAGAGTAGAAAGGCAGTTTCTAAAGAATATTCTTAAAGGAGCGGCTCAAGCACTACTACAATTTCATCAACGTGAGTAAATGACTAATTAGACTAAAAAAAGTATTAATCTAGATGGAGGAATTCATTTGGATGTTAAAAAAGATAATTTCATCATAGCTCTTGATGAAAATCAATCTGAACCAGATGTTGACTTTGTATCAACTGAAACGATTCCTGTTAAAATGATTGATTTTAATATTTCTGTTATTGCAGAAATAGGACATGTTGCGCATACTGAACATATGGCCGATGCAATAAAAGCTCCGGAGCTTCTAGCTGATCGTCGCAATGTAATTTAAATTTTATAAATTTTAAAGTCAAAAATTGGTTAGTATAAGGTCTTATATATTTAAATATATCAAGGCCGACTAGTAATTCGTTACTTATCAAGCTTCTTTGTGAAATGACGAACGTACCGGAAATCGCAACTGTCAGAAATGGCTCTAAAGATAAGAAACAATCGATGTGTCACTAAGCCCAAAAGACATTTGGACCGAGTTTTGTTAAGACATAGTTTCATCTTCACCAAGTGCAAAGAAATTTAAATAAATGTAGCATTTTCAAGAAATTAAAAGATATTGGTTTTTAGTATATAATCTATTATATTATTCAGACTTGGTGAGGTCATCTTTATTATTTTATCTCTTAATCTCAATCCAGCTATAGTTCATACACCTTCAATTTTACCAAATCGTTAATTAAAATTATCAAATTTTTTACTTAAATTATTTTTAGCTCACCGAGAAAGCTGACGTTTGGTCGTTTGGCTTGATGGCTCTCGGTCTCTTCAATAATACTTTTAAAAATTATTGTAACTTTGATTTTTAATATATCAAAAAATTTTTTAAATAATTTTTATAGTAAAGAGATCATATCATGATATAATTCGTATGGTAAATCAGTACAAAAACAATAGACATTTTAATGGAACTCTAGATAAAATTATAAAGGTAAAATAATTATTTGTTGAAAATTACATATAAGCAACCTTTAGAACAATTTGTGCCCCTTAAAAATAAATGTTTTAGTGTAGGAATTGAAATTTGAAAATTTAAACAAGTATCCTGTTAGAAGTGCGCACGCTTAAATTCTTTATTTTTAAAATAAAATATTTTAGACAATAAGTTTAGGAGCAGTTATAGTTTACTATGAAATCAGGGTAGAGCGATTTGTTCTTAAAATTCACCTTCTTTGCACGATATTTGAATTTCTATTTTTTCACATTTAGAGTAAATTAACCAAAAAGGGAAATAAATTTTAGGAAATTTATGTAGATAAAAATAAAATTCCAGAAATGCCTTGATGAAGATCCAGACGAGCGCCCAACAATGGATGTTGTTTTCGATATTTTAGATAGAGAATAGTTTTGTAGACGGACTTGCAAAAAGATAACAAAATCGAGAATATTTAAACAAAACAACAGAAGAAGTCCGAAAATTTTTATTTTTCCCATCCTTATAACTTTTCTTATTTTCTATTGTGGGTATTAAGATTAGAAATAGATTTGGGTACCATAAATCGTAACATGTTTTCATATTTAAATACCTATATATTTTTTTCGATCCATTCTTTTTAGCGCTATTATGAAAGCTGAAATTTTTATCATTGCGGTAAAAAAATTCTGGCATCAATGGGAACTGAACGAAACTTACGGAGGAACTATTATGTGGTCTTTTTTCGGGTCCAATTTCTATATTCACAAACATTATTGGGTATCCATATTAGGTGGGAGATATTTGGCAGCTTGTGCACTGGGTGCAAAAGTTTATCTACACTAACTGAAAATTTCTTTAAAGCAGTATATCTCGAGAAAAATTCGTTTAGATAACATGGATTATTTTTATTATTATTAAGTAAAATCATAAAAAGTTCTTGTGCTTATTTTTAAATCAAGAGCTTATTAGAAAGAGCACTTTCCGCTTAATAATAGTGAAAAAACCATTTATGAAAACGAATTTCTCCCGAGATATATCGTTCTAAAAATTTTTTTGTTAGGTGTTGATAAACTTTTGCACCCCAGTGTAGCTGACAATGAACAAAACAAAATCCTTCACTTTTATTCTATTTTTTATTATTAAGTTTTCTTTATTTTATTTTAAAGTTATTTTATTTAACTATTATTTTAAATTGATATTTAAAATTGCAATTTGTTTTTTGGTAGATTAAATTTTAAAATCCTCTGAATTTTTAACTTTTCTGGGAGAAAATAGCTAAATCTATTATAAAAGTAATATTAAAGTTTTATTAACGTTTATATTAGTTTAATTAATTTAAATTAAGTTTAATATTGTCGTGTCTCTACACAACAATAAATAAGCAAAACAATAATGTGTTTATTACACAAAAGAAATACAGTACGGTGCATATGTTTACGGACAAATGCTTTAAAAAATTTAAACCCAATTTATTCGAAAAATTGAATTAATTATCAAAATGTATAAAGTAATTTTTTGTAGCTCAGAATTGGACGATTTATGTCAGCTTAGTGGACACGCCAAAATTAGTTCGCGGAAACAACTTTGAGGCGAAATACAGCACCCTGTAGTTCGAAAAACCAAAGGGAAACCAACACCAAAATCAATGAAATCGTATTTGATAGGTTGTTTTATTGATTGATTGTTTTTACCCCTTCCACGAGATTTTCGCGGAAAAAAGTTTTTTCAGCTGTGGAGGTCTCAGGCGAAGCCAAACAGTTATTTATTGTAGAAATGTTGTTTAAGGGCTAAAAACTTAATAGCTTAATATAAAATTTTTGACGAAATGTAAGTCGTTTCAGTTTACTCAACCTTCCAACTTAGTTTCTAATGGGTGAAACATGAAATATTTAAACAAGATATTCGTCTTCCCAGAATGAGTTTATGCAAGTTATGTGATAAATTTCTACATAGTAGATATACATAGTTACTAAATTAAAAATAATATTTTAGATACTTCAAATAATAACCAATTACTACACAACATTTTAAATAATTTGTTTTTAATTTTTGATTATTTTCCTTAACGTTTTGTAAATTTTATAAAAACGAATCATTAATTGATCAGTATTTGATTCATTTTGAAGGACTATTTAATTTAGTTATGTAGCAATACATAGTTGACATAAATAAATATTAAATGCAGTTGAACCAATTTATAACAGAAAATTTAAATCTAGAAAAAGAGGTTACAGGAGTCTTTAAGATTATCCTAAACTCATATACGATACAAGCGATGCTGAGATTACGAATTAGAATTTTTTAGAATCCTGTGGCTGGGTTCAACTGCATTTAAAATAATTTAAAAATATTTTTAGCGAAATCTATTCAGAATCGATATCTAATAATCAAAAAATAATTTAAAAATGTAGTTAAATAAATTAGAAAAAGAAAATAGAGTTGGTAATATTCTACAAATTGTAAAATAGAATAAGAATGTTAAAAGTTTATAGTCCCAGAAACATGGTAAAGAACATTTTTTGAAAACCCGTTCAATAGAAATATGGATTTTAATTAATAAAGGTCAGTAAAGTTTCCTGTTAATTTGCTAATTTGTTTCTATAATACCGCCCAGTGGCTTTTCATTTACCAAAATTTCATGTGAGATATTAAAAGTTTCTTTTAAAATATTTTAAAAATGAAAACTAGGAAGAAACATTGATAGAACAACTAAGGGCGGGTAATTTTGTAAAGAAATATGAGTGTTGGGTAACAGAGTTTTAACAATTTTCCGGTGGGGTTCAGAACGATGATATCCTTTAAAAATAATATAGACAAGGTTGGGTGCGCTTTAGAGCTCTACATAAATTAATGTTTCCTTTAAATGAATAGGATGCAAATGAAAAATTCTTATAATTTCTACCAGATCGCATTTAATTTAACAACCAAAACAAAAAAATTTTCTAGATCGAGGTGGAGGGCTGTCATCACGATGCACAGTATGCCCATGTACATCACTAGGAGAGTTGTTATGATGTCCATGTTGAGAAGACGGATGCCCATATCCAACATGCTGATGCACGAATTGATGAGCAATAGTGTTTCCTTTATATTGGAAATCTTCAATTTCATCATTCAAAAAATCCACGATTTCTTGCATATTTGGACGAATGTGATCATATTGTATGCACGCCTATAAATAATTAATTTAAATGTTAGCAGATTCACCTAGTAGCATTTAAATAGCTTAGGCGAGGTGCACGAACATAAGGATAAAAGAAAAAGCATTAGTGGGCACCGGAAGCTCAGTGGTAGAGCAACTTTGAATATGTGGTGAGCGAAGCGCCTAGGAATAACTACGAGGAGGTTGAAATCCTGCTCGGTGGTTAAAATTTGCTAAACTCTTACTAATGCACGATATTTTGTTTTATTTTTTTAAATTGATGAAATAAAATTTTACTTTTATAACTCGATCCAATTTTGTGTTATGATTGTCGTTTGATAAATATTCATTTATTTCAGGTATGTCTAAAAATAATTTTTGAATCACCATCTAGTTTACTTTATGCTTATTAAGTCTGAAAGTATTATCACAGCATGATAAATTCAGATAAAATTTGATTATGATAGCTTTTTGAGATATTAACGGAAAACAAGAGATATTTTTTGAAAATTACAACGTTAAAAATCAGTGAATATTTTTAATATAAAATATCACGTTTAATTTCTCCTAACATTACGCTATTTTGAATAATCTTTATATCATATTGTTCATTGAATAGGCTATAGACCATAATTCCAAAAGTAATAATGTCATATTTCTGAATTAGTTCTACATAATCCAGTGTATCCTGAAATGAAATTATCTAAAATTTTAAAAACTCAAGCTACCCCATAAAGAGCAGAAACATTAAAATCAATCAATTTAACATCAATAACATCAGAATTTGGATCGTGAGCAATAGAAACAACAAAGTTTTCGTATTTAATATCATCATACCTCCATCTAAATAATTGTATTTACATACTAGGATAATGAAGAATTATTATCACATTTATGAAATTGTGCAAGTGCTCTGGCTGCGCCTCTTACAATTTTAATAAGAAGTTCCTCATTGGATCTTGGCACTCCTATGCCCCCATCTTCTAGATTTCTTTCATAATAATAATCTTTTAAATTCTTTCCTCCAAGTTCTAATATTAAAAAATACATTCTATCATCTTCATCTTTCTCACTAAAAATTTATAAAGTTTATTAAAGATGAAAAATAGAATTGAAAAGATAAAAAATCAACTCTAAAGTGCCAAAATGTCTTCTCAATGGAACATAAATAGATGAAATAAAAACTTTTTTGTGTAGTTTATTTTTGTGGATATTTACAGTTTACTTATAGGTTCTAGGGTACTTTATGGATATGTCACCCCCCTCCCATTTTGAGTCTCAGAGTTTACCTTTAACGTAGAAAATGGTCAGAGATTATTTTCTTCTCCATGTCAATCATTTTTTTCTTCTTCTAGTAAATATTTGCTTGTTTATTTTGCTTTTTCACGTATTTTGTACTTACACTTCACTCATTTCGTTTCTACATTTACCACATTTCACTTATTTTGCTTGAAGAAAAGAAATGATTGACATGGAGATGACCATGATGAACATTTTCTACGTTTAAGGAAAACTCTGAGACTCAAAATAGGAGGGGGGTGACATATCCATAAAGTACCGGTTCTAGTTACAGGGCGTGAATATGCAGGGCATGAATATAGCTAGCCAAATCATGTCAATAAGGATTTGCATGCGGATATACCTTGAAGAGAGAATACCAAAATGTGATTTGGGAAAATATGTTGTTTAGAAAATATTTTTTGGCAATATTTTTTGAAAATGGCATTTTTCCCTTAAAAATTGAACTTTTTGCAAAAATAGACGAAAAATGCCATTTTCAAAAAATCATATCTCTGGACCGGAAAAAGATATTTCTAAGCGGTTTTGTGGTAAATACTCACAAAAATATGCTTTATCAAATGGGTTTGTTAAATTTTTTCAGAAAAATTTTTCCGAGGATAAAGGATTTGGTATATACGGTAGATCCGGATTATCTCGGCCAATTTTCAATTTCATGAAAAATGCAGAAACATGAAAAATGAAAAATGCAGAAACAGTCAGCTGAGATACAAATAGAGCTTTGGATTAATATATAGAACGTATTTTTTGACCTAGAAATAGTTAATTTTCATTTAAATTACTCTTGTCCCTATCTTTATATCGACTACTGTATATTTTTCAAAAATTTTTTAAAAAAATTTATAAAAAATTTCTAGTCGAAAATTATTAAATTTGTAATTTTATTTTTTTCTGTAATTATTAATTTTTTTAATTATTCAATTTAATAATTATTATAACTAAATTTGTAAATAATAGCGCAAAATTAATATATTTAACATTTTATTGCTTAGCTTATCAAAGATAAAATTAATACTTACTATCCAAGCAGTTTAGTAATATGATTCCTTTCAGAATCATCAATCCCACTTAAAAATTTTAAAACAGCAAGTTCTTGTTTAAAAAGTTTTTGGTAACCAGATTTATATATTTTTATAGCCATACAAGTAAAAGTATTATTTTTGCCTATCGAATGTGCATGGTAAACCTTTACAACAAATAATTTAAATAAAAATTTATTATAGTAGGTATAACTAAATTGAAAATTAAATATGAAGAAAAAAATTTTCAGCCATCAAAGTTGAAATAACTGACAAATTTTCATAATTACGCTCAAATGTAATTTCTATTATTTTGATTTTGAATTTTTTATGCATGGACAAATTAAAATTACTATTTTATTAATAAATAACTTGCAGTGCTATAGACACCAGATCCAATTATATTTGAAGAATTTGTACCAGAAGCAATTATACTGGAAGTAGTATATCTCAATTCCATTACTTTTCCATCAATTCCTTCAATATATCGTGTTTCTCTTTCCAATTGCTTTCGTGAAAACTCACAAGCTTGTTGCCCACCATGAAAAGTTGACACACCTTAAAATTAAATTTATTCAGAGTCTCGGTGGATGTATTAATGATAGTCATCTTTTTTGATACAATTTATTTTTTTAATTGTAGAATCCACATTTTTAAAGAAATGTGAAGGCTAATAGCCTGTTTTGTCAAAAACAGCAAAATCTAAAAATCAGATTTTCTAGCAAAGTAAATTGAAGAAAAAATTAAATGATAATACCTTTTGACCCTATACGCAAATAAGGGTTAATCGTTTTTTTTCCTTCATTTTTTCCTTTCCATATTTTTCCTTATTTTGTACATTATGGTCACTTTTTCCCTCGTTTACTTCCAATGAATTTCCGTGTGGCATATTCAAATGAAAAGATTAATAAAACACGGACGGAAACGTACAGACAGAACAAGGACAAAGACGGACGAACAAAACACGGGCAGTCAAAGTTAGAAAGGAAAAATATGGAAAGGAAAAAATGAAGGAAAAATCACCCTTATTTGCGTATAGGGCCAACCTTTTCCTTTATCTATTTTTTTGTCTCGATCAACACATTTTATTGAAGAAAACTCATAAAATGACAATATTAAAAAAATTAGCAAGTTTTTTAATTCCATTTTTTCTTTATTCTAAAATATAATTTGAGGATTATTAATATTGTAGGACTCTAATGTCCTTTCCCAGGAAATATTGAGCTTGGAAAGACTTTACCCGAAGGACTTTGTTCGATCATATTTCCGTTCACATTATTTCAACCAATTTACTAGCTTTTGTCCCTCCCCTTTAATGTTTATTTAAACGATTTAATCACAGTTATACACGGTTCAGTTGTATTAAATTATTATTTATTATGTGCTAGCTAGCGATTATATTATTGTCCACATTTCCTAGTTTGTGAATAAAGCGCTTTAATCCACTTTGGTGTGTTCGGTGTTTAGGAAGAGTCTAAGGGACTTGATCAACCCCAAAGGTCTTCTAGGATTGTCCCGATCACATCCTCTCCCCTTGTATCCTATAATAACTGGGAAAGGGCCCACCGCTTCGGCGCATAATTAATAGTGGGAAGAGTTCTATTTTACTGGTAGCACCGGCTAAGATTCTCGCCGGAGGAGCAAGGGGATGAGAAAAATTATAAGAGAAACTAGGTAAAAGCCCGGGCATAATATTTATAATAAGATAAACCGGTATAAAAATAAAAAAAAATATGAGGCAGGCCGTAAGACCCAACCTTCGGGTTAATATTTGATAAGAAAACCGGTATAAAAAAATAAAAGTAATAATTTATAAGGCAGCGCGTAACTAACCTTCGGGTTAAATATATATATATATATTGAAATATTAGATAAATTAATGAAGAAAAAATAATAATATTTATATTTTAATTAAAAAAAATCCTTCGGGGAAAAGATAAACAAAAATAAATTTATAAGAAAAACTAATAAAAAATCCTTCAGGAACACAATAAAAATATACCTTAATAAGACTTTAAAATTTATATAAAAAAATGAGTTAACCAAAAAAAAAATTTAAATTTCAAATTGTTAGTACCTCCTCATAAAGGCTTAATTTTCCAAAATTTCAATAAATCATACATATACTTCCAAACTCAATAAAATATTTAAAAAAAAACCATTTTTCCCAGCTTATCACTTATTACAATATTGTAAACATCCGGCAAACAATATTAAAGAAATATTTTTATTCTCGTCTATTCACACATATTACAACAATTCAATCACACATTATTAAAAAAATCTTTTTAATGGAACCTTAACATTAATAACTTTCGCTGAGACTATGATTCATTCTTTTATTTATAAATTTTTATCTGTTAAAAAATAGTTCTTTTATTTTATTTATTTTTGATATTGTTTTCAGAAATTATTCAACGACTAAAACATCAATTTCAACAAATTAAAAAAAAAATAAAATTTCAATTTCAGCAAATTCAACTTCAAGTTGCAGTATAAACCCTTCGGGGAGGAATTCTCTGATCGTAAGTTAAATACAAGATAATAAAACGAGATTTTTTTAAGAAGATCCATCTATCAAAAAAAATTTTTTTTTTCAGAACAGAAATACTAGTTCTAATATTTCGATATTTCAGACATTTTGGTGTGTGACTTCACTTCAAACTACTGTTTATTTCAAACTTTTATGCTATTCGTTTTTTTGAGGAATTATTTGAGGAGGAACAAATATTGGAATTGGATCTTTCATCGGTACTAGCTGGACTGTGAGTTAAAAAAAAAAGCTTTTTATTGAACTTTAAATTAAAGAAAATATTTTTTTATATGAAACAATTTTCAATCTGGATATAAAAATTTAAATTATCAATCTAATTCTTTGATTTTTCAGGTTCTCAACTCGTCTACTCAAAAATCCTTCGGGAATCGACAACTTGTGTGGTATTATGGGAATTTTCTACATCGGCTTTATAATTCAGTCAGAAGGTGAGTCAAATAAAACATAATAAAACAAACTTTTTAAGTAAATTTGTTCTGAATTTTTTTTTTATACAATCTGTTTTTTCATTAAAAATTTATAGCATTCAAACTTAGACATTTGCAGACAAATCGAGACCCAAATGACTGAAAATTAGTTTTATTAGAACCAGGAATTATTTTATGAGAACAATTTCAATTCCCCTTTCAAAAAGCGCCATTTAGGTGGTAATTTAATCTGCAAATGTCTCCTAAATGAGTTATTCTCCCAATAAAATCCATGTTATTAGCGAAAATTAAAGACAAAATTAATTATATTTTTTTTTCTCACTGCTTAATCAAAATATTTATAGTATCAGCTAATTAGTTTTTCTTCTATTTTTCTATTTCATTAGTATTTTATAAAAGTTTATTTTGGTATTTGTAGGCCTAATAGAAGTAATTCAAAAAAATGAAATTTAGATAATTTTATGTAATCTAGGTTATTTTAAAATAATGGGGGTTATTTAACTGAATATTTGTTATTTAATAATTAATTTCATATCTCATCTTTCATTCTAGTACTTCAAATTCACAAATACGCTTACAAATTAAAAATACTCGATATTATTCAGAATATTCCTTTTTATTATTAAGAATTGTTTTTATCGGAATATTTTTACTAGTTTTTTTTATATAGTAGGTCTGATTGTTTTTTTTAAAAAAATCTTCTATTGTTAATCAAAACGTTTTAGCACTATTTTTCTGCCAAACTAATTTTTTCTCTCAAGTAAAAAACAAAAGAGATTAAAAACTAAAAATAGATTAAGTCAGAAAGAAAAATATAAAAGAAAATCAAGGAGAGAACAATCGAATAAGTTTTATAGATTAGAATGTACTATGATTTAGAAGCATTTTGTGTAAAATATGGAAATTTTAGTTTGTATTAAAGAGTTTTTGTTTTTTTTCAAATGATCTGAAAATGATGATAATTTCATTGACCTTTAGGGGAATTAAATATAAGAGAATGATTTTTCTTCACGAAGCCACTTGATTCTTTACATTACATATAGATAGACCAAATCTAATTCTCGGGTTCTTCCATTTTTTTCTTAATTATTGCAAGCTCACTTCAAAAATTTATTTATTTTTAGTGTTTTGTCGTTTTTAGCTCATTTCCTTGTCAAATTAATTTTTTTCTTTCTCTCCGTTTTTTAAAAAAAACTAGAATACATTTTAATATTTTAATTAAAAAAAGGAGAAAGGAACTTTTAGCTGAAGATCTGTAAAACATTAAAAAAATTCAACTTAAGTCAGCGAGAGAGATAAATGACAAGGAAATGAGAAAATTTAGAAAGAAAAGATCTGTTAGGAATTGCTTTCACTTTCTATATAAAACTAAAAAGGATTTTTCTGTGTTAATAACTTCTAAAAAGGCTTATCGGATTTTTAACTTTCCGGAAGAACTGAAAAATGGAAATAATTTTACTAACCCTTAGGGGAATTCAACATAAACATAAAAGAATAATCTGATTTTCGGATTTCTTAGTTTTTTTTTTCTTTTTTTTTAATCAAGATTAGCGCTTAAAAACATCTTTTTATTATTTATTTTTCCTGTTCTGTCAATTCCTAATACTAGAATACAAATTTAAAGAAAAACTTTAAAAATAGAGATTAAGTCAGAAGAGAAAATAAAGAATGGAAATACAAAGTATTCAATTCTTATTTAAGGTTTAAAATAATATTTAGAAAGAAGTCTAGACTAGGAAGTACCTTGAATTAGCAAATAAAATTTAAGATAATAATTTATTTCCGTGTAAATTAATATAAAAATGAAGAGTATTGCAGTTTTAGAATCTCCGAAAATCTGAAATTGTAATTAAGTTATTAACCTTTAGGGGTATTCAATATAATGGAAGAATTTTTTTTTAAAGAGTCATTTAACTCTGGACACCTAATCATTACGAGATGTCTTAAAAAATTTATTTTATCAATTTTAGCTCATGAACATATTTGGTGAATAATTAATAATCAATCTACCGTCTGTTGAGTTTGTTTTTAACAGAGAAAGTTTCTTTTACTCAAAATCTTACTCTCCATCAAGAGAGCAGTAAAGTTATTTTTCGTATACTAGAATGTAAATTGAAAAAATTAGAAACAAATACTTAGGTTAGAATGTATTTTGATTTTGTAAAAATAGTTTAAAAGAATCTTCTTGAAAAAAATAGATTTTCCGAACAAACTTAAAACGGGAATTGCCTTTAGGGGAATTAATTAATAGTTAATTTTTAGAAGTCATTGCAGTCTCCAAAGTGCTATTACATACAAAATCTGGGTTCTAGTTTTGAATTGGTATTTGTAATCACAAGCCTGCTCTAAAAATCCTCTTTTTTTACTTAGTAATTCTTTTTAACTAATTCATTAATTTTTTTTTGTAATCTCTTTCTGATAGATGAGGAATACATACATGTCTAGTTTAAAAAAAGAAACAATGATCGATTCTTTTATTCTGGCAATTACGCGGTAAAATCCTTCTATCTCGGGATTAACATAAAACTGTTTTGAATTCCACTCTAAATACTTAGAAAACATGAATAAAAATAGAGTTTATAACAGAAGGGAGGACATTAAAGAAAAGGAAATAGGAAAAATCTTGAGTATGAAATTTGATTTTTTAATATGTATTTATAAAGTTAAAAGGAAATCTCAGTTAATTAACAAAAAAAAAAGATAAGTTTTTTTTATTAACCTTAGGGGATGCATCATAAAAGAATGACATTTTTAAATCCACTTTAGGCCGAACCTAGAGATTTGCGGAAATCTATTTTTCGGTTTCTGAAGTTGGGTTTTAATCATGACGAGCTCGCTTATAAACAATTCTTTTGTTAATTATTTTTATTTTTTTCAACTAACTTGTAAAACTTACGCGAAAATATCAGTTCTTTCGGAATTAACATTAAGTTTTTTGCCTTTATGATACTATTAACTAAGTAAAACATAACATATCCCTGATTAAGGATATTGAAATTTTTGAAAAATTTACTTTAAGTAATTATTATTTACTTTTGTAACCCTCGAAAATTTTTTCTAAAAAAAAAGTATAATTGACTTCTTCAAATTCTTTAAAAAACATTTTTTCTGATTATTGAATTATCATCATTTTATTCAATCAATTTAAAATAAATAGATTAGCAAATAAACTTTAAAAAAAAATCTTTAAAGCTTTCAAATATTTTTCTTCTACTTATAACGAAATTTAAGAAGACTGAAATTCTATTTCACATGTTTCTAAACGTATTATCTTTTGTTGCAAAGTATATGTAAACTGTATTTTACTTAGGTAATTTTATCAAAAAAAATTTTTTTTCCGTTTTTACCTTCCTTATTTTTTTATGTATTATACACCAAAATATAATTTTTTTCCTACGTACATAAATATACGAATTATTTAACAATACGAAGTTATAAAAACTACTCAATCCTCTCTTTATTAATTATTTCGCATCTATAAAAAAGGGTTATTCGTAATAACAAAAATAAAGAAAAAACAAAGTAAGGATAAGAGTTGTTTTTATATTTATCTCTTTAAAAAAATATATGTTGCTTAAGTTAAACTTTTAAATTATATTATTATTAGTTTTAATAAATTTAATATTTTTTTTCTGTAATCCTAAAGATATAAAAAAGAGACAAAATTAATATAAAAATATTAATTTAAGTGAAATTTTTTTTTTAAATTTCTCTCTTTGAATTTACAAACTTCATTAAACAAGACATATTTTTATCATATTGTCAATGCCTCATAATTGAGTTTTATAACACTTCGGTTTTAATAATTTCGATTCAAAAAAATTCAATTATTCTGATAGGAAAATCAGTAAGAAAATAAAGGATTTTTGATGCGTTTCACTTTTATTTAATATGAGTGTTCATATTATTCTTCCTTTATGTAAAATTTTTCCTTAGTCAAAATTAGCTCTCTTTAAATTATACTGTTATAGCTTATACATTATTGTAATTTAAAAAAAAAGAAGAAAAGTAATTAACTGGTTTTGAAACTCAAACTCCAATTTTTAATTATTCTCTGATGCAATGTTGCATTAATATTTTATTCTCATTAATAATTTTTTTTTACTCTCGGGGAATAGATTGTAAATTAAGGCTTTAATTTTATTGCTTAGATAACACAATGAAAATATTACTTAGGGTCGAGCTCAAATCCTAGTATTTTTTTCATAATAGATATTGTAATTACTAAATAACAATAACTGAAATTCATAGTTTCTATCTTCGAGTAAATTTAATTTTTCTTCGGTTAAATTATATAAAAAAAAATTTTTTTTGTAATATTCTTTGAATATTTAGGAATTTTATTTTTAGATAATTTTTTGTAAGTATTTTTAGAAAATAAGCAATATTTCAACGCATATGACATTTTTTCATAAAAGAAAGGGTTTATCATTGCTGTTTTTCAATTTTTAAGCTCTGAAGTAATGTTTAACAATTTCTTTTGTTCTTTTATTGTTATTCTTAAAAAACTTCCATTAACAAACATCTTCTACTGAATAATCAAGTGCCAATAATTTCCTTTACCTGGATTTCCCAGTTGTTTGGGGCATTTAACAAAACAATTAAGCTTAAATTATGTCGAATAGAATTATGTCGGGCTAGGAATTTTTCTCGGGAATATCAAATTCGTCCGTAATAAAATCAATTTTTTTTCGGAAACTACTATTTTAATTATTTGATTTAAAATACTTGTGGAAGTTTAAGCACTTGTTGTTTTGAACTAATAACTAATACCATTGATATTGAAAGATAAAAGAGAATAGAAGTTTTTTTTTTCTGAATTGATATTATTGTTATTGATATTGTAAATGCAGTATATTGTATTTAGCATACCTTTTGATTTATTATTTTTTACATTTTACCTTAGGGTATTTTTCGGTTTTAAGAATTTTTATTAAATAATTTGTCAAATTATTTCAAAACTTTGTAATTTTTTTTATGAGTAACAACTTATACTTTTCAATCAATGTAGAAATTCTAGAACGAATTATCATGCTCAGATATTTTTTTACAATTTATTTAAAATTAAAATATAATTTAACCATTATGTGCATTCTCTTATTAATCTATTATTTCCTATGAATTGTTGGAAGAATTTACAATTGACACACTATTTAAATTAAATTAATTGTTTCTTATTGTTTATATCTCTTCTTCAGCTTTAGTCGGATCATCCTTCGCCTGCTAATACCTTTTATATATTTAAATTTGTCAAAAAAAGTTATTTATTGAGTTCGAGGGTATTTTTCATATTCTAAAGGTATTAAAAAGGCAAAATTCTGAATGAATTTACACAGCTAGAATTTTAGAGATTTGTTGCATTTTTTTCTCTTCGAAAATTATAGACATTTTTATTTTTCGACTTTAAATAATTCCTTTTATGTTTCTGGCTGTGAAAATGAAAAATGTTCACTAATAAAATATGATAAAAATTATTATTAGATCTCCTAAATATGACAAACGAAAACCAACTTATTGTAAACCACTTTCATCTTTAATTTAATAAAATAACTAATCATATTTCAAATTTTACTATATTACATACATTCCTTTGGTTTTTTGTCAATAACGCAATTATCATGCCAATTCGCTTTCAAATGTTCTATTCATAGTATTTACAAATTTGTCTTAAATCTCGGTGAATATTATTATAATAAAAGCCTTAGGGATTAATAACAATCGAAAAAGTGTAATTGATGAGTTTAATACAAATTAATAATACACTAAACATAACTAGATTCGATATATGTAGATAATACTAACAGATACATACAATATTTAAACAATTCATTTAGAATCGGAACTCGAGTAGGCTAAGGACAAGATTTTTGAGCCGGAGTTCGAAGACTGGAATTTTTTTTTTCCGGCCTCATTTTTTTTAATTTTCTAATTCAGCAATTCAAAAAGTTCATCTCGAATTTAATAATCTCTCTTCTTTCCCAATTATTTTTTTTATTCAATTCTATTTCTTTTTCTATCTTACGGACTAAAATATTAGTATTTTTATCGTCTATTCTGTTTATTTTAATTAATATTTTCTTTTAAAATCTTTTATGATACTTTTGATGTAAGATCTGTTTCAATTTCAAACGTCTTTAATTAAATATATAATATTTATACACCAAAAAACTAATACTAGGAATGGTGAAAGGAACATAGAAAAATTAAATAGGTCGGAAGGAGAAATAAAAGTATATCATTAGTTTTTTTAATTGAATGTGTTGAATTGTTCATTTATTATTTCTAAATCTTACTTTAGGGTATTTTCAGATTTCATATTAAGAGTTTTTTTAGGAATTATTTTGATTTATTTTATTTTCCAGAAGAAACAACCTTATTCTTTTCAATTAATTTTGAAATTCTCAAATGAGTTGAATTTTTATTTTTGTGTTTTGTTTTTTTTCCCAATGATTAAATTGATTCCTTTTCAAATTCTCCAAAATTATTGTTATCAATCTACATGATATGAAATTAATTGTATTTATTCGTGAGTAAGCTTTGAATTGAAACAGAATCGTTTTAAGAATGACAATATTTTTGTTGTCTTTTAAACGTTTACTTTGGTTATCTTTATCATTATTAATTTTTTTTTCATAATTTCTGTTTGCTTTTTTACGAAAGAACTGTTTCAATTTCAAAACGGACTTAATTAACGCTCTTAATTTATTTTGGAAGTTTTTAAATGCTGTATATAGCTGAGTATGTCCGGCTGAGTTTTTTTTAAAAAGTTTTATTAAATTCTAATTACATCACATGAATAAGCTAACATATTTTAATAAGTAAATGTAAACTGTTGTCCAGATTCTATTTAGAATTCCACAAAAATCTAAAAATTTTTTTTTACTTTCCTCTCTTCATATTATTAATTCATTGTTATTTTGCTTATTTTCTTTGTCAAATAAGAATGATCAAACTTTATTTAAAATATAAAGCATCCTTCCTTACAATATTACTTTGAATCAAATTTATCTTTTCCTGACTATTTGCAATTTATAAAGCTTAGAACCTAACAGTGATTTGAAAATAAATCTGCAAATAGGGATATATTGGATAAATCTCTTTTTACGCGTTTCTTAAAAAAATTTGTTAACTGTACACGCGAGTAAATACTAAGTAAAAGGACATTTAGCTGATTGTGCGAATTAATTAATAAGCCCATGAATTAATATTTTCTTAGCAAAAGGTTCTGAATTAGTTATTTATTACTTAAATATTATATTCTCTGTAGGTTTCTTACATTTTCTTCCTAAACATTTCCTCTTAATTATTGTAAATTTAATGGAATATTATTTTTTTCAATTCAAATATTTACAAAGAAAGGAAATACATGAAAATTTTTTTTTTTCGTTTGGGTTGCTCTGATGAATTTGTGTTACAAACTGAAATCTTAAATGGATCTTTTACAAATTTAATTATATTTTACAAATTTAATTATATTACAAATTTAATTTACAAATTTAATTATTTACAATCTAATATCTCCTATTTAAATATACGCTTTATCTATTGCCTCTTATCTCATAATAGATCTAATGAAATATTCTGAATCTATCTCATTAATCTTAAATCACCATCTGATTTCCGTAAAGTAATAAAGTAAAAAGGAATATAATGGGCTTAATAACAAGGGATAATTAGAATTTGATATTAACTATACTAAAACGATATAATTGTTTACATGTTTTTCATCTTAGAAAAGTGAATATTTTTTGAAGCGAAAATTTTGTAATGTTAATTCAGAGAAAAACAAACAAAAGACTGAAAATAAAAGAGAATAATAAAGAGAATAAACCTTCTAACACATCCGCGTAAGTGTTCTCTTACAAAGCACTTTTTCGCAAAGAAAGTTGTTTTTCTCTAATTTTCGTTGAAAATTTAACCGTAAACAAAAAACAACCAGCCGTCCGCCATTTAATCGCAGGGATTACCAGCCGAGTGCCATATAATCGCACACATTTAATTTGTTGAAAATTAATCGCAGCCATTTTGTATCAGACTTTAGCAACTATCAAACTTTAATGGAACACTATTTGGTTAACACAGTTGAGTACACCCAAACACAGAGGTTTATGGGGTAATGAGGAATATTAGAGGATTTTAGGGGAGGAAAAAGGGGCTTATCTGGCGACTTGGGGAGTAAGCGGGATATTGAGGGTTTTGTGGTATCAAGAGGGCTTTCGGGATTTGCAATGGATTTCGAGGAATATTGTTGATTTGGAGGCTTAGAGATTTCTAATTTATGTGAAAATTATAGATCTAACTGCTGAGATAAGGCTGTAATAAAACTACCGTATTTACTCAAGTAATTACCCTCTCTCTAATAATTACCCCCTATTTTTCCTACTGATTTTAAAAATATTTATTGAAAATCATCGAATTTAATAATAAAACATTTTACCGATCAATATCATGGAATAAATCGAGACATTAAAAGATTTAGGGGAAAATCGAGGATTTTGTGGATTAAGAGGGAAATCGAGGGGATTAAGAGATTTTGTGAGATAATGGGAGATTAAGATTTTTAAGGATATAAGCCTTATTCCTTATATCTCACTAAATCCTTCTAAATACCTTAAATCCTCGCTTGACTTTATACCTTTATAAATCCCAAGACGGAATTATTGTTGACATAGTACTATTTTGAGTACATTATATAGCATATTAAAAAATAGATATTACAACCTCTAACCAGGAAATATACGTATTTAAAAACATGCCCATGATGCTTTTATATATCCAAGGACGGAATTATTAATGTTATAATACCGTTTTGTGGGAAATATTAAGGAATAATAAAGTTAAAACGCAACTTTTTATCTCCGTATTTGGTAACGTATTGTATATTCCTGTTCATATGCCTATGATAAAATAAAAATATAAAGGTCGGAATAATAATTGCCCTCTCACAAATAATTACCCCCTCCCTATTAATTACCCTCTCCAGCGAGAGATCGAAACAATAATTCCCCAGGGTAATTATTTGAGTAAATACGGTATGTTGGATCATTAAGTTATTTTGAATTTGGAAAATCTGCGAGGCAATACATAAATCAGAGAGTGAAATTTTGTGAATAAGCTTAAAGCGTTATATCTAAAAATATAACGCTCACGAGATATATTGGTTAATTCTCAGGAATTAATGGGGATTTGGGGTGACTAATGGGTATATCTGGGAATATGTGTTTTGCAGAGATCAAGTGGATTTGAAGGGAATAAATGTTTCCCTGAAGATAAGAGTGGCTTTAGAAGTATTAAGGGTAAAAAGGATGCAAGGATGTTTAAAAGGATGAAAGTAATTTTGAGGGTTAAGTATGGAGATTATGGATTTGAAGCAAATAATGGTAGATAACAAGAGATTTGTAAGGTTCCTTCTTTAATCACTTAATATATTACTTCAAACAGCCGCACTTTAAGCAGTTGCACTTTAAAATTTTAGGAGATCAAGCAGCAGATTTTGTACTTTAATGCGTCGCAGGTGGAAATGAGAATTTTGAAAGCAAAAAGCCAGATTTGTTCATTTTGAGGACCGCAAGCGAAAACAATGTGAATTATTATTCTTTAATCTTTAATCGACAGATATCGTCCAAAAATTGTTCATTCAAAACTACCGAAATCCGTGCGAATTCATCGGAATCCATTCAAATCCGCCGAGACCCCATTTAAACCCCCGATTTTCCTCCGAATCCATACCACCATATATCACCTTTAAACTACTGTTATCCCTACAAATCCCCATATATCCATCTTAATTCCCATATAACCCACGCAATTCTCATACAACCCCCAGATATCACTTTTAATCTCAAAATAATAAAAAAAACACCGCAAAATCCAAACAAACCAAAATACAAACTTAAAGTTATATTCGATAAATGCTTAAAAAACCCGTAGTTAGTACTGTGAAAAGATTCTTAATTTAAAGACGCTATACAAATAATTGATCAAAAATAACCTTTAGCACTAGCGGCAAAATTTGAAAAAATATGGCGTTAAATAGCTTTTCACCATTTTCTAACCAAAAAAATGTATTTTTGGAAAATCTAATAATTTCCAAATTATTTGATCTAATACAACATCAAACAATTATTTGTGCAAACAAAAACAAAAAAAAATGATCAAATATTTGATGTTCTCTCTAGCGGCATTGAGAATTTTATGTATCTTTGGTGCATGATTTACTAAAAACGTTGCCCTTCGTACCCTATATCAACAAAGCAAATCGTTTTTTATTTATCGAAAATTTGTAAAAATATCGAAAGCAAATCGCAAATTTGTCTTAATAGTTTAGCAAGATAAAATGTATTAATTGGATAATGTGTGTTTTGAAAATTCAAAAGGAATTCATGTGTTCTGTGGATTGTATGTAGGATCTAGACGGCATAGATGAGATATGGGCGGATTTGAGGGGATAAATTTCAATGAGTGAATCCAAGTGCAGACATGCATGTAAAAAATTTTTTGGACGAAACAAAAAATTTTTAAAAACGTTTCAGTATCGAAAGAAACACAGCTCTTAATTTAAATTTAGAAAAAAGACAAAACAATTTAAATCGCAAAAAATCTTTTAATAGCTTTAAGTTTTACTTCTGCTTTTTAAGCTCGCATTTTTTGGCCCCGAAGTCCTAAAACAGCGCTTTTCCAAATTCTTAAAATCGGGAAAATAGGCTATAATTAGTGCCAAAACGCCTTGCAACGAAAAAAAAGAAAATAAATGGAGTTTTTGCAAACGCTACTCTGATACTATTTAATCCCTCTAAATTCCTCTAACACAATCAAAATCCCTGATATCCCACAAATATTAAATTTGGTTTGAACAAGTGCGAAATAATTTAGGGGCATATGCATTCAGATTTATGTATAAGTTTTCCAGATATCTCCCTTTCCTCAAATCCTATGTTTAGATATGCGTATGTTTCTTTATTTTGTGTGATTTCGTTTCATTTCCTTATAAAAACTGACTTCTCAAAAAATAAAACCAAAAAATTTAAATTCTGGTTTTTTTAATTAAAAACTAATGTACGAGCGTTTAGGTGCCGCGAAGCGGCACCTAAACGCTCGTTAACTATACTAAAACGATATAATTGTTTACAAGTTTTTCATCTTAAAAAAGTGAATTTTTATTAAAGCGAAAATTTTTTAACGTTATTTTAGAGAAAAACAAACAAAAGACTTTTAAAAAAAAGCGAAAAATAACGAAAAAAATTTCTCTAGCACGGCCGCGGTAGTTGTTCTCCAACTTATTGTTGGCACATCTACATTCTAGAAAAAGTTGTTTTTCTCTAATTTTTGAAGAAAAATTAACTGTAAACAAAAAACCGGCCGTCCGCCATTTAATCGCAGGGAGCACCAGCCGAGTGCCATTTAACCGCAGGAAGACCAGCCGTGTGTCATTTAATCGCAGGAAGACTAGCTGAGTGTCATTTAATCGCATGCAGCTAATTTTGTCGCAACTAGGATACTTTAATGTAACACCATTTAAGTCAGTATAGTTGAGTACAGAGTATCTAAGGGACTAAGAGGAATATTTTGGGTGATTTTAGAAGGATTAAGGATTATGATTAGCAGAATTTAGAATTAAGAGGCGTATCGGGTTTGAATTTGGAAAACTTCGAGGTAATATAGTATATAAATCAGAGATAAAATCTGAGATTAAAATCCGAGAAAGTCCGAGATTAAAATCTGAGAAAAAAACGAGATTAAAGAGAAAGAAAATATTTGAAAAAATGATCAAAAATGTCAAATATTTGATCTAATATCAATTTTTAAAAATTTTCAAAACATCTATAAGTTGGGTTGTACTCCGAACTCTAGGAAGCAGGCATTTTAGGTTTCCGGGGTTCCCCGCACCGAATCGGTGTGAGAACAGGTCGGAAGAGCAAAATATAGGGTTTGTGACAGGTTCGTGTCTTTATGCGCCGCATTATGAAAGAAAATTTTTACAGGATAAAGTGTAAAAATATAACGATCTCGGGCTGTATTGGTTAATCTACCCAGTAATAAATGGGGATTTGGAGTGACTAAAGGGGATACCTGAGAATATACTAAGTGGATTTTGATAGATTAAGTGGATCTAATATATGTATAAAGGTTTTCTGGGGATATAAGTGGATTTAGAGGGATTAGTGGTGGTTTAAAGAGATGTAAGTAATTTGGAAGAGTAAGTATTGAGAGATTAAGGATTTGAAGGAAATAAGGGACACGATATATTACCTCAAAGCAGCCGCACTTTAACAGCCTCAGTCTAAAATTTTGAAAATTAAAGGAGATCAAACAGCATATTTCTTACTTTAATGCGCCGCAGGCGAAAATTTGAGAATTCTTTAAGGTTTAATCAACCGATATCCCTACAAGTCTACAGATATTCCTTCAAAACCCCCGATATCCCACTTAATCCTTAATCTACTGATTTTTCTTGGAATCAATCGATATCCACCCAAACCATTTTATATCATCTTAATCCACGGATATCCATCCAAATCCCCATGTATCCCTTTTAATTGCCATATAGCCCTCTCAATCCCATGATATCAACTTTAGACTATAAATATATTGAAAAAGTCCGGGATTTAGTACTGGGAGAAAATTCTTAATTATTAAGACGCTATAAAAATATTTGATCGAATATAACCTTTAGCGCCATCGGCAAATTTTATAAAAAATATGGTGTTAAATTAAAACTTTTCACCATTTTCTAATTAAAAAATTGAATTTTTGGGATAATCAAATAATTTTCATATTATTTGATATTTGAACAAACAATAAAATTTTTCTGACCCATCAAAAAAATATTTGATTAAATGAAATCAAATTTAATCAAATAGTTGTTTTCCGAGGCCAAACATTTGTTCGATCTAATCTCTGGCGGCAATGCAATTTTATGAGGCTTTGGTACATAATTTACTAAAAACTTTGCCCTTCGTTTTCTAAATCTAGAAGGCAAATCGTTTTGTCTTAATATGTTGTTTAACAAGGTAGAATGGATTAATTTGTATATTGAATGTTTTGGAGAAGGGTAGTCCGGACCCTCCGGTTCCGTTTAGACGGGTTTTTAGAAACCCAAATAAATTAATAGAAAATACACGGTTGTTTTCCAGTTTTTTTTAAAAAATGGCTTTATAGAATAAAAATCAAAAAAAATGTTTAAAAACCAAATTAAACCTTTTTACCAAACGTCAGTATTGGCAATTTCAACGTCTTAGACGTTTGCAAGATATCGTGGGATTTGGATAACACGGAATTTAGGGCTTCAAAAAAGGACAATAAAATATTTCCGACCTCATATAGACTGTTTTTAAATTACTTTTTATACTTTTTTGAAAGTATTCAAATTTGCTGAAGGAAGCCTTTAATATTATCAAATCCTTTTTGCGCCGCGGCGTAATTTTTGGAAAGTTCACGACTAAATTAAATTTTATAACTTTTCTCAAGTTTAGAATATTAAAAAAAATTTTCAAACTTAGAATTAAAATCAAAGTTTAAAAACATTTATTTTTGAAAAGAAAATTTTTTGAGTACATTATCATACGTGGATTCGAACCCATCTCTATAAAAATATGGAAGTGATTTTAGCAAGTCGACTTAACCACATAACAAAAGGAAAATTGAGAGAAATTAGGTATATTTCTTTCTCTTTTCCTAAAAAATTAAATGACAAAGGACGAGATGATGAAAATTCCAGAAAAATGCTATTTTAGGGCTTATTTAAACAACCGGCGGTTAGGACACCCGGATAACGGTTTACCGTGTTTTAAGTACCCGTATAGACCCGTAAATTTAGAGACCCGGTTAATTTCACAAAACCACCCAGTTAACGTAGCCGTAATCATTTAACCGGTTTTGAAATCCCTATTTAGAGGTTACAAAGGGAAAATCGAGTGTTTTATGGATTCTATTAGGGTAGTTGGCGACCGGTTATTAACCGGTACCCCCGGTTTTCGGTTAATCTAAATTTTAGAAACCCGGTTTTCGGTTTTGAGTTTTAGGCAAATACCGGTTTATTCTTGGGGGAATTTTTAATAAAATCACTCATTTTCACAAATTTCCGGTTTTCGGTTTTTAAAATTTTCTAAAAACGGTTAATTTTTCGCAAAAAATTTCAAAAATTCCGGTTTTAAAACCGGTCGCCAACAACCCTAGATTCTATGTATGTGGGCTCAAGAGAAATTCAGGGGAATATTGCTCAAGAGGGCTTTAGGGGAATATTTATTTCAATAACCGTAGATTTTGAGTAAAACTAAGTGTTGTCATGCTCAGTAAGCAAATTTTTTCAGAGAAACGAAACTTAACGAAACTACAATTTTTTAAGAAACGTTTCGGTATCGAAAGAAACGCAACTCTTAATTTAAATTTAGAGAAACAAGACGAATCATATTAATTTCCAAAAAATTTTTAAAAATTATACGTTTTCCTTCTGCTTTGTAAGCTCACATTTTGTGGCCCCGCTGTCCTAAAGCCGCAAATTTTTAAATTCTTTAAATCAAAAAATAGGCTAAAATTAGTGCGAAAACGCCTTGCAAAGGAAAAAAAACAGGGCGAGCTATCCTTGGGAGTTTTTGCTAGGCTATTCCGATATGTCCTTAATCCATACAAATTCCCTTAACACAATCAAAATTTCTGATAACCCACTAAAATTTAATTTGTTTTGAACAAACGCGAAATCATTTAGGGGCATATGCATTCAGATATATACATAAGCATAAGTTTCCCGGATATCCCTTTTTTCCCTTAAATCCTTTGTTTAGATGTTATGTGCATGTTTCTTTATTTTGCATGATTTCGTTTCTTTTCGTTATGAACTAATTGGATTTATTGCCGAAAAGACACTGATTTAAAGCCAAATCTTAAGCCAGAAAAAGATTTTCTACTTTGTTGCTAATAATTTAAAATTTAAAAAAAACTTCTCAGAAATATGAATTTTAAAAACCTTATTTTTGGATCACGGAATATTTTATGTCTAAAAACCTTTTAACAAAAACTCATTTTTTACAAAAAACTACTTAAAAATAAAACCAAAAAATTTAAATTTGAATTTTTAAAAATTTAGAAAACTAATGTACGAGCGTTGAGGTGCCGCGAAGCGGCACCTCAACGCTCGTGTTTATAAAAAGTATTGGTGCAGCGAGTATACTAAACTCGATAAACGACCTGAAATAATTCCTCAACTACAATTCAAGACCCAATCACAGTCCACATGTATAGCATAGAATGAAATATAAAAATTATTTTATTAACCTTTAGGGGAATTCAATATAAAAAAAGTGTTTTTAGACTAACAATTACCAACTTAGTAACTCGCTTAAAAAAACTTTCTTTTATAATTAATTTTTATTTTTTTTCATTTTCTAGCTATGTATATATTGAATTCTTTTTTTCTTAAATTTCCTTCTTCCATTTACTCTGAAAATGTGGCAAAAATTTTCTTTTGGACCCACTAGTAAAGTTTCGTTTTTCAGTCACCTACAATAGAAATTAAAATATCGATATGAATCTCTTACTAATGATTTTAGAATTGTTTAATAAAAGAGGAAAAACCTCTTTAAATTCTTTAAAAAAAAATTTTTTTTTGAAATAAAAAAATATATCGCTAAAGCTCCTAAATATTGTTCTTCTAATTAGAACAAACTTAAGAAAACTGAATTGATATTATTTGTACTTATTTAAAAACATATTACTCTTATTTATGTGCGCAAATATATTGTTTTTTACTAAGTCTCATTCAAAAAGACTAGCAAAGAAAGTAAAATAAACAAACAGCACGCAATACATTAAGAAGATATTTTAGCTAGGTAAGATTATTAAAGAATTGCATCTTTGGCAAGTAAACTAATGGGATTTTTTTCATTACGGATTTTTTTTCTCTTTTTTTATATGAGACTCTGAATTTTCCTTTTAACCGGCTTGCCTAAATTATAAATTACATAACGGAACTTATTTGTCAGTTAAACGAAGTGAAGCAGAATGCAGGATAGTATAAATAAATCCCATTATTGAATTTTTAACAATTCAGTCTTTAATAATTTTAATCAGTAATTCAAATATTATGTTAAATCTACATATGTATTTATAAGTAAAAAAAGCTTAAGGCGCGTTTCACAATAGATCTTTTCTTATTAAATTGATTTTTTTTCTATCAAGTATGCTCTTTATAAGGATGGATCTTTAGATAAATTTGGATAAACGGACTAAAAAAAAAATTTTTTTTTAATAAAATCGAATCTTGAAAACTTGAGTTCTAGGCTATAAGCAGAGCAAAGTAAAAAAAAAAAAATTTTTTTTTAATTTCCCTTAGGGGTTAAAATGAAATAAATGTGAAACAAATATGTTCTAATAAATTTAATTAAAAAGATGACTAAAAAAAGCGTAAAAATTAATTAAGTGTATAAACAAAATCTGGCAATAATGTCTTAAAAGCAGCAATTTTTAATTTTAAATTCGAGTAAATTACTAACATTAATTAAATACTAGTGAGAAAAATTCTGAAACTGTAAGATACACCTTATTATTAGTGGATGTATAATAAAAGTTAATTTTAAATTTTTACTTTCGGGAAAAGATTTAGACATATTTATCTCTGTATTAGACTTTAAATTTCCATTTAATAAGATAAAATCTCACCAATTAAAAAAATCAGTTCCATAATGTAATAAAAATGCATTCAACTTTAAGTTTCAGTTCATTCATAAATGAAACAGTTGTATTTTTAATTAATGAGCCTAGGCAATTAAAAATATTAATTTAAAACTTTTTCTAATAATTCTCTTTCCCTCAATTAAATCGCCAATCTTTATATATTGTGCAATTCAATTATCCACTTCGGTACTTGAATATATTACTGACTCTTAATATTATTTACTAATATTTTTTACCAACATTTTGCATTTGCTTATTTATTATTAACCTTCTCAATTGTTTTAACTTATTTAGATAAATATTATGATTTACGTCACAACTTAAGAATTATTTTACATTTTTCTGTAGCTCTTTTGCTTAAAAATCTATGTCTTGGGATCTTTCCTGTTCGGATTAAGCAAAACCCCAACTATTTAAATATTAATCCAATTTTATTTTATAGACAAAATTCCACAAAAATTCCTTAGGGGTACATAAGAGATCAGAAATTCGTGCTTATTTTCAAATTTCATGTTTAGAATTCATGCTTATCTTTTTAAATAAAATTAATAGTGCAAGCTTTACAAAGTTTATATATCAACTTAAAATTAATAGACAATTACATAAAATATTCAAAAATGAAAAATTCTAATAATTCAATTATTTTTTGCTTTCTAAATAATATACAGACTGGTCAAACTTATTTTATGTAATGTTTAACAACTTTTTGTTTAAATATATTCATATACCATAGCTAAATACTTCATTTCACAGCTTGTCAAAACTCATTAAATACTAAATTTTAATGTATTTTCAAACGGACTATTTTTTTTAACCACAAAATCTTTAAATTTTTTTTTCCATAATAATTTTATAAAAGAATTTTATTTACCCTCAGAATAACAACTTATCTTCTTTTGGTTTCATAAATTACACCCTAAAATTTTTGTTATTCCCGTATTAAGGTGATATAGAATTTTCTCTCTTAAAAATCTTAATGAAATTAAACTTTGGTGATCTCTCTGTGTTTTCAAAAATGTGTTCAAAAAAATGACGAAATTATTATTAAAAATTTTATGTTGATTCTCTCTACAGCTCTCATTTATCTTTCAATGTGCTTTTACTTTGAATTTCTAGTCAGCTTTTATCTTAATATAAGGGTCTAGAAATAATATGAAAAAGATTTTGTGATCTCATTAAGAAATATTCATAATGATAGTGTTGTTTCGGCAAATACTTTAAAAAAAAATTCTCAATACATACTTCATTAATAATTGGTTTTAATAACCTTGATTTAAATAGGTTGGAAACCCATTCTAATATAAGAAAAATTTTTTTGTATTATAATGAGTTATTACACAAAATGGTTTTGAAAATATTGAAATATATTCCAGAATTAGGAATAGGATGAAACCTTATAAGGATTACAGATTTCTAAAATTTCTGACTAGCAGATACTATTCAATTCATTTAATATTTAAACATCTGCCTTTAGGGGACTTATTAAAATATTCTGACTTAATTCTGTTCCATTTATATTATTCTAAACAAATAATGCCCTTTTCTGATATTTGTACTAATTTTTGTCACCTTTTTCTGAATATGTTATTGCGAATAAACTTTCTAATTTTTAACAAAGTAAATAGCGTTCAAATGTCCATTAATCCTTTATAATTATATTCTCAAATATTTTTGTGCAATTGTTATCTCTTTCTGAATTAATAAATATATTTACTTCCATTCATATCGTTCTAAATCTAATTAAAAAGAAACTGAAACTTATCTTTAAAAACAACCAAATTCATTTTTTCGGGAAACTTTTAAGTTTATGATAGTAACTCAATTAAAACAAAGATCTACAACTTTTATTTATAAAACAGTCCTCAAATAAAATAAAAATAGAATTATACTAAGTAAATTTTTAGAAAAAATCTTTATTTCAGATCGATGCTTATTCAATCTTTTTGAACTTTTTGCTCTGATTGGAATTGGTGCCATTATTGTCTTTCATCATAGAGCTTCGGCGATAAAAATAGGATTATATGCCTTAACTATATTCTTTGCAATAACATCTTAAATAGATCAGAGACTAGTGATGCTTTCATGACTCTAAATGCTTTTGACGATAATAAATCGAGTCCAAACTAATTGAATTCAATGGTGATTTTTTTCGGTCTTTGATTTTTGGTACGAATTGGCAGAACTTAAAAAAATAACAGACTCAAGTTATACTTAGGTATTAAAGTTAGATCCATATTTGAATGCTTGCCACTTTCTGAAAAGAATTCTTATCTAATACATTGAAAAATATTAGAAATAAATTAGATAGTCCTCACTTTAAAGAACTTGTGTATAAATGTCCAAAAGGTTTACGTCATGCTATCAAAAGGAAGGGGAATTTGTAAGTGATTTTATAAAAAGATTGGTATCATGGTCAATACCACATCGCCTCATGTTCCAATTGATACGTAAAAAATGACACATTTGGTCGTTCCACCTTGTTGCTTGTTGCCTACTTGCAAGATTTAGAGTTGGGAGTTATCGTTGAAGAAATTAGGAGCTACAACACATCGAACATCCAATCCATCAATGCAAACAAAACTTCGAGAAATTTAATGAATTAATTCAATCAACAAACAACGCTTCGGCGACATCAAATAATAAATGCTGAACAATCAATAAATACTGAACAATCAATCCTGACTATCGGCATACTACAACAACATTTGCTCACAAACAAGCTTCGGCGATTATTTTGATGATATATGAAGAAAATGGTGGAATCTTTTTGGAAAATTTTAACCAACAGGGAAGGTTTTGTGAAAAAGGTTAATAAACATGAATGAAAGTTCTTTTTAAAGGAAAGTTTTTTTTTAATTAATTATATAAGGAAAATTTTTTATTTATAAATGACTACTAACACATTCTATTACAGGTGACGGTGCAGAACTGAACAATCTGAAGATGAACATGCTTTGTGTGGGTGTTTGGTAAAAAGAGGGTTTGACTTTTATAATTAAAATAAATTCTAATACTCATTATTTCATATATCTGCTCCCTCTGATGTGCAACACAAAATGGTGCAATGCATGATATGAAGCGCTTCGGCGACATGAACAAGGATAAAGATGATGAATTGTATAACCTTTCATAAAATCCCAAAAGACTAAGTTAATGCTTTAAATCTGTATATAGGTTATGAATGAACAGGATTAATTCAAATCCTCATCGTTCATAAAACTAATACACAAATTTTCAGCACTGATAATGTCTTACCTGACCTTCACCAACCTCCACTATTTCATTTTTTATTATTTTTAGCTTAGATATTAAAACTTAGGTTAAATCTTTTTATATTAATTGCCAAAATTTCTCCAAAACACATTAAAAAACCAAATATATAGACACATTATCTTTTTCGTTATGATTTATGACTCTATAATAATATACTAAAATTTTCACATATTATTGTCATATAAACATTCATTTGTGATATAATTATTATTTACTTAGGTATTATCTGTAACTTATAAAAAACTCATGTTCGCTCATTTACAAATTATTTATACATATGTATTACCTCAAATTTATTCAATTTATTAATCAACTCTAATTTCCCTAATCTTCAAAAAGAATCAATTAATGTATTTACTTCACCACAATATCTAGATACTTTTGCTCCATTACCCAAACTCACACATTTCAATTAATTTTGCAAAATCAAGCTCAGTATTCCAAAAGCCCTTAGGGAATTCAAAAATTAAATACATATATTTTACGGCTAAAGCTGACAAAACCGAAAGAAAATCAATTGGGAATGTCTCTAGAACAACAAATAAAATATGGAATTAAGCATTCGCGGAGTGCATATGCACACTCAAAATTCTTAGCTTTTGACAATACTCATTCGGACCAGAGACGGTCCTAGAAAACAAAGGGGAGTGATTACATATACATGCTCATCGGGCAAGAAAAAATGGCTCTATAAAAAGCCATAAAAGTGAGACATTCTCATGAAGATTAGTAACTTCGGTTTTGGTCAGTACAGCAGTATAAAAAAAACAAATAGGTTATAAACTTTTTGACGACCAGGGACGGTCTAAATGGGCAAGGGAGGTGTAGGACTCTAATGTCCTTTCCCAGGAAATATTGAGCTTGGAAAGACTTTACCCGAAGGACTTTGTTCGATCATATTTCCGTTCACATTATTTCAACCAATTTACTAGCTTTTGTCCCTCCCCTTTAATGTTTATTTAAACGATTTAATCACAGTTATACACGGTTCAGTTGTATTAAATTATTATTTATTATGTGCTAGCTAGCGATTATATTATTGTCCACATTTCCTAGTTTGTGAATAAAGCGCTTTAATCCACTTTGGTGTGTTCGGTGTTTAGGAAGAGTCTAAGGGACTTGATCAACCCCAAAGGTCTTCTAGGATTGTCCCGATCACATCCTCTCCCCTTGTATCCTATAATAACTGGGAAAGGGCCCACCGCTTCGGCGCATAATTAATAGTGGGAAGAGTTCTATTTTACTATATGTATGTAGCTATTTTATTTAAAGATTATTTCAATCGTGCTCGTTCACTTAAGTCTTAATAATTTAATTTTTAAAATTCCAAAAATCCTTTGGAAAATTTAATCAATTGGGTGGTCTCAGGCAAAGGTAAATGTAAAGTCCCGATCACTTCTGCCCGAAATTTCAGGTACTTTTTAAAACTGCTTTCCATTATTCGGTTTGCATAAAAACTTCTTTGAAATTTTACGCTATTTACTTTTAAGTTTTTCGCGCTTAGCTAACTTTTTATAAAACTAGGATATAATATAAAATTATGTTTAGGATAATAGAGTATATGAATGAATATTTAAAATTATAAAGGGCTTTTTAAATGGGGTTAATCAATGTCATTCTTTAAGTAAAGGCCGACGTGGAGAGCCAAATAGCTTTAAATTGTGAGCCAAAAGGCATGGATAGTCATGTAGAGAGCCAAATTGACTTCACAAGTGCAATACGAGTATGTCGCCCATATATCAATGTAAAGCAAATATAGTTATTTAATTCAATAGCTCTGCAGCAGGTAGCGATGTGAAATGGATAACAATCAATCCTGTCAACGGATATCGGCTAATATAAGAGATTTTCGAATACTGAGATTCTAACGGATTAAGAAAATATCGGTAATTTGGAAGTAGATCGAGAATGATAACCCACTTTATACTTCTAATCTCCCAAAATGGTAAATGTCTTGCAAAATTCACTCCTTTCCTTCTCTTTCAAATGATTGGTTGACAGTTTGGCGCAACAAAGGGAAGGGGCCTTGGATTTAAACGAAGCAAAGAGTACGATAGACTTTGGATTTAAAAATTAAATATATAAACTTACATTGTTAAATATTATGCATAATTAAATATTCAAAATAAAAATAAAAAATGCCCAAGGAATGAGCAACTCTATTTGAATGAACCCTCCAATTGAGTGAAATTTTTGGGGTTTGAAAATTAGAATGGCGGTTATTTAATTAGCTAAATACGGTATATTAGATTTTTAAATCCAAAGTCTATTGCACTTTCGCTTCGATTAAATCCAGGCCCCTACCCTTTGTTGCACCTAACTGTCAACCAGTCATTTGAAAGAGAAGTAAAGTAGTGAACGCAGCAAAAAATGCCTTTTTGCAATGCCTTTTGTGGACAGCAAGCTGGACATTTACCTCCCAAAATAAACTGATATTCAGTGCATCAGGCGAAAATTTTGAAAATTATGGAAAAATCTTCAGTCGAAAATATGCTATGAAGTTTGTCGAAGACTGGAAATTTTGCCAAAATTTCGGAAATAAGAAGGAAAAAACGTCAGAAATTGGAATTCCAACCCAGCTCTGATCTGTAGGTTATTTCTCGTTGAATGTTTAAATTAAAATAGCAGAAATCCCCCTATGAATTTTAAATTTTTTTTGGTAATTGTTGGCAAAATAAAATTTTCTCCAACAAATTTTCGCAAACATTATTGCCCAAAATAAATTTATACAAGTTATCTGATAAATTTCTACACGTTTAGTAATTCGTAACTTACTAAAAATTTGCTCCACAACATTTTAAATAGATTTTTTTGGTAAGTTTCCTTAATATCTTGTAACATTCATAGATAAAAATTATTTTTGGATGAGTATTTATCCTAAAGGGATATCTTAGTTAGTTGTGTAGCAAAAGTTTACATAAATAAATATCAAATACAGTTGACAGAGTTTATAAGGGATAATCTGAGTCCTCAAACTAGAGGTTCCAGTAATTTTTAGAGTGGAGAACCTTGTATCAGAAAAGTAGATTTTAAGATATCAGAACTAGTTTCTAGCCATGCATGCCCAGCAATTGCAATTACAATTAGAATTTTCCCCTAAAATCTCTCATTACAACAACAAATCTTTTATTCTGTAACTTTGTTAACTTTCTTGTGTGTCAACTGTATTTAGACGTAAAACAAAAAAATAATTTTAGATAAATCATATGAAAATAAATAATTAGGGTTGCCGTTTTCGAGTCGGGCCGACGGTCGAGGCATTTTTTTTCGGGCTTGTTTTTATCGAGTCGGGCCGGTACGAGTCTTTTTCGGGCCTAACTTTATCGAGTCGGGCCGGAACGAGTCACTTTCGGGCCTGACTTTATCGAGTCGGGCACCGAGACATTTTCGAGTCGTTTTTTAAAAGATTTATTTAAAAATAATTAGTGGATTTGGAGGGATATCTCTGAATTAAAAGGTATATCGATGGATCAAGAGGGTAAAGGAAGGGCTGAAGAGAATCAAAATGGATATCAGTGGATTTGAGGGATTAAGGTGATTTAAATTATCGGAGGATTGATGTGAGATATTGCTAGATTTGGTTTTATTAAAGGAGATCAGATGATTAAGGGGTTCAGGATCGTATATCAGATGATTAAGGTGATATATTGTAATGGGATTTAGAAGGAATGAGGAGATTTGAAGGGATATCGGGGTAGTCTTCCGAAAGTCTTAAACTTTTCGACTCCAGCGGTAAAAAAAAAGATGAAATCACTGATATACCTCATAATCACTGGTGCCAATTAAATACACACTTAATCCAAGGGCGTATCCAGGGGGGCTGGGTGGCGGGGCTAGAGCCCCCCCCCCCCCCGAAATAGGGGAAAGGGGGAAAAATTAGTAGAAGAATGGTCGAAAAAGTGAAATTTTTTCGCCTACAACCTTCAGATTTTAAAAAATTTTCGCCTGCGGCGCTATAAATGGAAGACTTGTGGACTGAAGATTGCGACTGCGTATTTTAAAGTTAAAATTGCGGACTGCGGAAAATTGTGGACCTCAAAACTGATTGAGTTTCAAAAGTTCAAATTATGACGGGATCCCGCGGAATATATACCATAACTCCCAGTAATCCAGCTTATCAATTAAAGCCAGTAAGTTCGAGATGTGAAGCAAAGTATGGAGATAAAAACCCTTCATGCAGGCAAAAATTTTGAGATATTCGGAAGGCTAAGGACCAACTTCTCCCTTTTTCAGCGCCGCAGGCGAAAATTTTTCGAATTTTGGAAGGCCACAGAGCCAGATTTCACCCATTTTTGTCCACAAATCTGGTAAAAATATTATCGAGGCTCGTTCGAGTCGGGCCGACTTTTTCCGAGACAATTTTTTTCGGGCCTGTTTTTATCGAGTCGGGCCGGTACGAGTCACTTTCGGGCCTAACTTTATCGAGTCGGGCCGTTACGAGTCTTTTTCGGGCCTAAATTTATCAAGTCGGGCCGGTACGAGATTTTTTCGGGCCAAACATCGAGGCATGACTCGATCTTTCGGTCCGAGTCGGTCCATTTTGGCAACCCTATAAATAATTTTCAAAGTTATCAAATCTATAACGAATCGACACTTTATCAAATACTCATTTAAAATTGTGGTTAAATATTCTTAAAAAATCAAGTTTGTAATATTCCAAAATTCAAAAATAAAATATGGAATTTAAAAAATGCAGGTCCCGGAACAAAAAATAGAGGGAATCTTATATTTTCTTTTAAAGGATTTTCTCGTTAAATGATGGAACTTGAGTGGAAAAATTTTTAAATTTTCGAAAATAAATCAAATTTAACAGCCACAACACGGAAATTTGCTGCGACGGGGAGGCGGGCTGTCATCACGATGTGCAGAATGCTCAACTTGAGGAATTTCATGATGCTGTTGCTCAGCTTGTCGAATATTTTTTTCATATTCAAACTCGCCAATCTTCTTTCTATTCAGAAAATCTACAATTTCTTGCATATTTGGACGAATGGATTCATCTTGGAAGCAAGCCTATAATTAATTTAAATGAAGATCTAATATGATTTTTTGTCTTCAGACAGAAAATAAAATTTTATAATTTTTAATTACTTTTATAACACGATCCAATTTTGAATTATGATTGTAGATTGTAAATTCATTTAATTTTGGTATGCCTACAAAAATTAATTTTAAAGAAACTAAAACTAAAAAAATGGTTTTCCTTTATTCTTACATAGATCCGCAATTATCATGCACATTAAATTAACTCATTATCGAGATTAATTTTTTGTAAGCGTTCTAATATCAAAAACGAACGTTTATTAATAGTCCACGTTTGTTTACGAAATGTTCACTTTAATTAAAATTTATGGATTATAGAGTACACAGCATAATACTGTAACATAGGTTCTAACATACAGAATTGGTAATCATTTTATAAGGCTTAGCGCAAACATTGGCTTATAAAATACCGTATTTCCGAAAATAGAACCCCATGGGGCTCTATTTTTCAACTATCCTCCAAGATGGGGCTCTATTTCAGGGTGGGGTTCTAATTCAGGGTGGGGTTTTGTTTCCGGAAATACGGTATTTATTGAACGTTAAATGTTTGATTAGCTTTAAAAATGTGCATTTGTCTCACAAACTGGACAATAGTCATATCAGTGTCTAATAGAATATCTTTTGTTATTTTAACACTTGCGGATAAAATTAAATATTTTAGAAAGAATAAAGGAAAAATATGTCTAATATTTTTAAAATAAAATACCGCGTTTTATATAGTGTTCATTAAATAGTCTGTAAACCATTATACCGAAATCATAAACGTCATATCTTTGATTGGCTTCAATAAAATCCGCTTTATTTCCCTAAAATAAAGTAGGTAAATTATAAAAATTCCAACTACTTTGTAAATAAAAGAATTGTTAAAATCGATTAATTTAACATCAATAACATTTGAATTTGGATCTTGATCACTAGAAACAACAAAATTTGAGTATTTAATATCGCGATGACCTCCATCTAAATTATATTATTTGTTAAAAATAAAACGGAAATATAATCACATAGATGGAATTGTGCAAGTGCTCGGGCTGCCCCTTTTATAATTTCAGTAAGAATTTTCTCATTGGATCTTGCTACTCTTTCTCCATATTGAGGATCTCTTTCATAATAATAATCTCTTAAATTCATTCCTCCAAGTTCCAGAGCAACAAAAAACTTTCCGCCAACTTGCGCACTGAAAATTGGGTCAAAATTATGGGAAAAAAGGAAGCAACGATTAATTCTTGGTAATTGCAAAAAATTCTTAGATTGGCATAAGTGGTCATTAAATTAACTATTACTCACTGTCCAAGCATTTTAATGATATGATTCCTTTCACTAACATCAATTCCATTTAAAAATTCGAAAACATAAAGTTCATGTGTAGGATGATTTCTAGAAACTTTTAATGCCACACAGGTAGTATTCTCACCAATCCAATGTGCGTGATAAACCTTTAGATATTTAAAAAGTTTAATATTGAAATAATTTGATTTTTGATTTTCTAGGCATGAATAAATTGAGATTTTATCGTTATGGAAAACTTACATTACTATCTTTTCCAGATCCAATTATGCCTACATTCTCAGTAGTGTATTTCAATTCCATTACATTTCCATCAATTCCTGTTATTTCCACATATTCATTTAATTGCTCTAATAAAAATTTTCCGCATTTACACATTTCCTGCTCATCATGAGAAGTTGACACACCTTAAAGTTTAATTTATATCCTTCATAATTTATGTAAACTTATTAAAAATTGGAATCCTTCCTTGCTAAGAGGAAATTCCAAGGACCTTATATCATCTTTGGCCTTCCGAATTAAGAAAAGTTGAAGTGAGTAAGGAGAACAGCATATTGGGGTGCACACTAAAATATCAACCAACCCAAAAACAATAATGCCAATATCGATAAAAATCACAAAAAACGCTACGCCGAAACGTCATGGCATAGATATGTTTTTTGTTAAGACCGGGAAATGCCCCGGCGAAATGCCAAATGGAATTGGCGTGCCCTGATACTGACCATTTAAATTTCTCAACTTAAAGAACAATTGAAGTTAAATCACCTTTGCCTTTGTCCAACTCATGATCAACACCTTTTATTGAGACAAACTCATAAAATAACAATATTACTGTTGAAAATATTAGCAATTTTTTAACTCTCATTTTTCCTTTTATCTTAAAACTTGTAAAATAAAGTTTATTCTAGACTTCTACAGAATTTACTTTATCAGTCTTTTAAGTTTTCGCGTTTGTCTAGCGTTTAATAAAAAAATTTGGAGGGTAAAAATTTAAAAGGGCAATTTAAAGAGGGACTAGATTGCTAAGCATTTCATTAAGGAGAGAGCCAACGTGGTAAGCTATTTAACATTTAGTGGAGAGACATTTGGCATGAGAGTCATGATAGAGAGCTATGGAGAAGAGCCAAATGCAAATTTATTTACTTGACATATGCTGCATTTCAAAATGTAAATAAATGCAGAACAATTTCCTGAGGACTGGATTTTACTCAAAAGTTTTGTAGATATTTTATACAAAACATTTTCATATGGAAAAAAATATGGAATAAAAAAAAATAAAAAATAAATAAAAAAATATGGAATGAATCCAAAATTTGCCAGGAACTATAGAAAATCATCAAGTTGTTTTAGAAGTCGTGTCGACACAGAAATCCACAGACAGAAGACACACATGGACAGAAGTCGGTCTACTGTACATCTGCCAAATTATGATAGATTGTTTAAGCTCATTACCTAGGGTTTTCTTAGGGGATTTTACTGCTACTGAGAATGCAGGCATGTCCACCGCAGCGATGATATGAATATGCCTATGTTACTAGTTGTAGAACTTTGCGACTTTGACTCACCGTGAGACCGAGCCCAATACATTCCCTAATATCAAAAAGGTTTATTCATGTACGTAAATATGTACATATGCATGAGAAAACACCAAATCGTTTTCGCCACAGAAATTAAGAAAATATGTTCAGTATGTAAGATTATATAAGATTATAACAATGATTCTATATTCTAAGTAAAACCAAAATTACCGATTTCGGGGAATCGGAATCCCGATAAAAAATAAATTCCCAATTTCGGGAAATCGGAATCCCAATAAGAAACGTCAGGACCATTAACAGTTATATCGAGGGACTCTGTATGTTTCGAGTTTAAGTAGATCATTCAAGTAGAGCGATTAGAAGTAATTAAAAGAGTAAACGTTGGATTAACGGAGATCTGAGAGGATATCAGTGAATTTGAGGATTAGGAAGAATAGAAGATTAAGAGGGATGTCAAGAGATCACCATTCAAATTACGGATATACTTTAGCCGGTAGCCCAGTCAGAAACGGGTCAATTCCAACGAATTTATTTTAAAAGTTTATGTTTAAACATGAACTTAAAAGAAAACTAAAACTGAAACATCCAGTCAACTAATAGTGTTTCACCAAATAAGTATTGAAATTTAAAACTTTGACAATTTCTTAGAAATTAAAAAAAATTTTAATAAAGAAATTTATAGAGGAATCGACTAAATTAAATAAAATAAGAAGGATAGCGATTCAACTCTCCCATTTTTGACTATCGCAGCCCTCTGTATATGTGTAGGGAGAAATACATACAAACAGGTGATATGCCAACCTTATAATTTTTCAAGTAGTTTGTTGGTAATGGTAAAGGAGGAGAGGTTAGAGAGGAAAAAAATTTAAAGTCAATAATTAACCTTTTATTTTATTTTTTTAAATGTTTAATATTTTTAAATTTAGTTATTTAAACTAGTTGAGTTAAAGATCCTACTGAAACCAATCATTTTCAGATTAGACCTATCTTCGCCTCTAGTGTGAAACATGAAAAATATATATCAACTCGCAGCTTTGATGTGGCTGGGAGCAAACTTCAACGCTGGGATCGAACTAATATCTTCTGGCGCCTATTCAACAAAGCGACATAAACTTACACTGTCGATAGAGAAATGTCAACACAAAATAGTAAAAAAATGACTAGAGATAATAAGAAAGAGCGAAATAGGCATAGTAAAAGAGAGAGAAGAGGCGAAAGAGGAATAGTAAAAGAGAGAGAAGAAACGAAATAGGCATAATAAAAGAAAGAGACGAAAGAGGCATAGTAAAAGAGAGAAGAGAAGAAAGAGGCATAATCCTCTTTTCCTTATCTATAGTCATTAGTTAATTTAAAGATCCTACTGAAATTCCAATCATTTTCAAATTAGAGTGAGTTTCTAAAGATTTCTAGAATTTAGTCTATAAAGTTTAGAAGTTACGTTGAAATTTCTCTGCCAACATTTAATGTCAATGTAGCTTTTCTGGAAAAGGCCCAGAAAATGGATGAAATTGAGGTTTATGGTTTCAAAGCCTTACAAAATTCAAAAATGCCATAAAAATCTGAGTTTATTATTTGTGAAAATTTAAAAAGAGTTTATTTTTTAATTTCTCAGAGTTAAGAGTTATTTTTGTGTAAAAATTTCTCTCAAGAGCTTTTCTGATTGTAATAGAATTTGTTTGAATAATGTGTGTAACTTTTAGAATTTTGTTTTATTTTAAATAGAGTTAAACTTTGAACTTAAAAAGTTTGAATTGAGTCAACTAAGAGTTCGAGTTTCTATTTGAGTTAAATTTGAGTTTTCTAGAGATTTTTAGAATTTAGTTTAAAAAGTTTAGATTGTATAATAAGGTATATTTGAATAAAGTTTATTATTTGTGAAGCTTTTTAAAAGAGTTTTGATTTAAGATATCTTTGCTTAAAAGAGTTTTATTTTTACAAAGTTTTATGCCTGTGAATTGCTTTGTTAATTTGAAAAGAACTCTTTTTTCTAACAAATATAAATTATTAGTATTAATATTTTTATTTTGCGATATCCGATAAACCTTGTTGCCCATAAACATACCCATTAAACCACACATCTCTTTAGAAAGAAACGAAAAAATTATTATATACATTTGACTTTTCTAATAATTTTAAGAAAAAATTTTGACAAAACCTAGTAGCTCCCCGTTTGTTGTGTCTCGTGAACAGGATCAAAATTTTGATTTTAGAATATTAATTTTAAATTAATTGATTTAACAATTCTTTGATTAATGAGATTTGGAAGTTAATTATTTAATACAAATACTTTATGACACTAAAAAAATAATTCTATTTTTTCCTTAAATAATATGTACAGAATGGTTAGACTATTCCCTTCTCAATTTCAATAAATTTTCCATGTGACATATTCAAATAATTCAAAAGAACGCAGCGGTTTTTTTGTAAAATATTTCGCATTTAACCTTTTAATTTTCATTATTTATAAAGGCAAATATTAAAAATTTTGTATTTAAAAAAATCACGCAAATACAAATTCTGACCACACAGAAATATTTTTTTATTTTTAAAGTTTAATTAAGCGATAAATTAAAAAAATAGTTATATTATTTTTTGCTCTAGTTAATAGTACATATGTACTAGAAAGTCTTTGCCCGCGCCTTTTTTATCATAACTTTATTAAAACTCCATCGAATAATATCAACATATTATCAAATAATAAAGAATTAAATGGGAAACAAAATAAATTAGGATTTTTCGAAATACTCCGCATTGGCTTTAAGACAGAGCCGCAGACGCGAGCAAAAATTTTTGCAAGATTGCCGCTCCGTTTATCCTTTAATTTTTCCCCATTTCTGTACGAGTGATTGTCGGAGTGACTTGAAACCTTTGTGTTATTAAGCAAAGAGTAGTTTAAACGTTTGAAAATAATTCCAATTCTATTTTTCTTTTCATAATATGGAAGAATATAAATATATAGTTACATTTTTTAAAATCTATCGTTTATTAAACTATATACATTGCGTCTGTAAATTATTTGTTTCTTTTGTAATTTATATTAATATCAATAGATATGTTTACCAGAATTTTTGTGGATTTTTTCTACTACCCAAAACAAGATTATCCAATGTGGTCGTAAATTTACATATAGTATACTTGTTTAATTTATCGCTTAATTAAACTTTAAAAATAAAAAAATATTTCTGTGTGGTCAGAATTTGTATTTGCGTGTTTTATTAAAAATACAAAATTTTTATTATTTGTTTTTATAACAAATGAAAATTAAAAGGATAAACACGAAATAATTTTTGAAATTATATGTGCATAATTTGCTTAGTGATGAATACTGCTTAGCGACCTCGATTTATATATAGCTTGTGGCATATGAATTGAGGAACATTCATAATACTGAGCGGCGTCTAAATTGAGAGCTCAACCAAAATTTAGAAACTCACCTAAAGTTGAGGTATTTTTTAGATTATGATATAAATTTGCGGTTCGACAGCACATTACCGTATATGCTCAAATAATTATCCTGAGCAATTATTGTTTCATTCTCTGGCTGTAGGTTGTAATTAAATAGCATGAAAATGTAGGGTCCAGGTCTAGAAGATCTACAAACATCAGGTTACCCATAAATGTCTATAATATAGTGATCAAATGACCATAAAGTTCAACTACCGAAAGTTGAAATTACCTAGATGTACGTTCTAAATATTTTGGTGTAGAAAGAATGACGTGCGACGAAATTCTTTCATGAAACTTTCAGATAATGCATAGAAGCAGTCCAAAGTATTCGCGATCTTGAGATTCTTATATTTAACCTAATATTTAGAATTGATCTTCTTCGTAATTTGACCTTTTGAATTGATTCCTAGAGAGGACAATTATTATTGAGAGGGTAATTATTAGAGCATAATCGGTAATTTTAGACAAAGTTTGATAAATGTCATTTACGGACCTTGCAGATTTAATTGCTAATATTTTCATATTTGGGTTTACAATTTTATCTACGATAATTTTATTAATTTGTATTCGCCCTTTATATAAATTTTCAAAAGAAAGGACTGCACTCTATATTTTATTTAGCAAGGTATTTTTAAATTTATTCGAGAATTGGGCTGGATTCCGAATTTTTCCAATTTTTTTCTCTCATGGTCCTTTTTGGACTTTAGACTCGTTCGCTTTTATCATAGCTGATCGAGCTTTCAGAAAGTTAGACCGAGGGAAGTTACATATTGGGGTTTTGTAAAATTTAGTGGAACTATTTCGAACAGAGTGGCCTTTTCCAAACCTCTAAAATAGGGCTCAGCCACTCGAAAATATTGGAAAAATAAGACGAAATTAGTCAAAAATAAGGCAAAAAACAGGGTATTATTTTAAAAACATAAAAATAATTAAAATTTTAAATAAAAAGCTTTATTCCGCATATTCTCCAGTTTTAACTTACCTAATTGAGCAGATCACGATGAAACTTTCTACATAATATACATATTTCGAAAATTGTAAATCGATAAAATACGAATATCGAAACTGAAAATAGTTTCAAAAAATTTTTAAATCGAAAGTTTACAGAGAAATAATCTCGAAAATCGGAACCGGGAGTCAAACCGAAAAGTTCAGATATCCGAATTTGGAACCAATAATAGAAAAATACAGTAAGGATACCTTCTCTCTATATCTCTAATAATAACCCTGTATTATCATTTTCAGAGCCGAGGCGAAAATTTTTTCAAATTTTAGATATCCAAGAGGTCAGATTTCTTCCATTTCTAGCAAAAATTTTGACAATTTTGAAGGGTTAAAAAGCTAGATTTCCTTTTTCAGCGTTGCAAGAGAAAGTTTTGAGAAATTAATAAGACTAGAGGAGAGATTTCCTCCAATTTCAGCGCCGTAGGCGAAAATTTTGGGAATTTTAAAGTTCAAGAGTCATATTTCTTTGTTTTTTTCTCATTTTATTTACAAAATGCGCGAAAATTTGAAAAATATTATAAAATGCTAACAATAGGGCAAAAATGGCAAATCCTATATTAAATTTGAGAATTGTTGTTTGTCTGTTTGTCCGCAGCTTTAAATTTTGCTGTGTTTGGCGTTGTGTTTAATTTTTAATTAAAAATGACAAAATATCCCAAACAGAAAATAGTGTGTGTTTAGAGAAGTAAAGAAAGAATGTGAATTTTTTAGAAGTTGTTTTGGTTTTTTTCTGTAATTTTTATTATTTTTTTTTGGCAATTTTTTTTTGTTTTTTTGTTTGTTAATTGTATTTAAGATGTGTTTTGATTGTTTTGACTTCTTTTTAAAATTTGTTTTGTTTAAAAATTGTTTTTAGATTCAAAAACAAAGCGATCATTTATTTAACAAAGTTAGTGTCCAACAGTTTGTTTTTCAGTGCTGATCTTTTATTTAAACAACGTGAGTGTCCAACTGTTTGTTTTATTGTGAGGTTTTAATTAGGTGAAATAGGTCTGGTAATGGTTGGTATAATGGTGGTCGAAAAGGTCCCGAAAAGGGTGAAAAGAATATGGCGATGGTTGTAATAATGGTAAGCAAAAATGGTCCCGTAACTGTGAAACGGGTCTGGCAATGGTCGGAATAACGGTGAGCAAAAAGGGTCCCATAAATGGGTGAAAAGTGTCTGGAAATGGTTGAAATAATGGTGAGCAAAAGGGTCCCGTAAATGGGTGGAAAGGGTCTGGAAATGGTTGAAATAATGGTGAGCGAAAAGGGTCCCGTAAATGGGTGGAAAGAATATGGCGATGGTTGGAAGTAAGCGAAAAAGGTCCCGTGCGTGAAAAGGGTCTGGAAATGGTTGAGATAATGGTAAGCGAAAACGGTCCTGTAACTGGGTGAAAAGGGTCTGGCAATGCTGGGAAGAAAAGATTTCGAGCAATAAGCAAGAGAAAAGTGTCCGTTAAATGGGTTGAGAAAAGGGTTCGCCAATATAAAAGATAAAAGATCCCGTCAATAGGAAAGAGAAAATAGTCGTTCAATAGTCTTGAGAAAACGGTCCCAATGGGTGAGAAAAAAGCGGTAATGAATGAGATATAAGAGTCTGACAACGGTTAAGTGACAAGGGTTGTTAAGAGCTTATAGTAAGTGCTGTTAATAGTTGATAGTAATAGTTCAAAATTAATATTTGAAGGGTGGTTAATAGTTCATACTTGTAAATTAATTCTTGAAAGTTGGTTAATATTTGTATATTAATATTTGAAAGTAGGTTAATAGTTGAAATAGATATTAATAGTTGATTGTGAAAATTGAAAGTTTTAGTTAATAGTTGATTGTGAAAATTTAAATTTTAGTTAATAGTTTAATCACTGTTAATAGTTAATAGTTGAAAATTGATAGTTAATAGTTGACATAAATATTGATAATTGAAAGTTAAAAATCATAGTTAATAGTCGAATCATTGCTAATAGTTAATAGTGAAAATTGATAGTTAATAGTAGACATAGATATTAATAGTTGGAAGTTGAAAGTCTAAGTTAATAGTTTAGTCATTGTTAATAGTTGAAAATTGATAGTTAATAGTAGACATAGATATTAATAGTTAATAGTTGGAAGTTGAAAATCTTAGTTAATAGTTGAATTAAAGTTAATAGGTGTCGAGTGAGTTTTATGTATGAGGTGCTTTAATTTAAGCTTATGTAATGTTTAGAATTTAGCTAGCGGAAGGGGCTCGCCCGAAGGGCGACCCCCTCCGCTAGTATATAAAATAGTAAAAAAATAGGGCGAAAAGATCAAAAATAGGGAAATCCTCTATAAATAGTAGTGTTTCACCGGAACCGAAATTTTGACCGGAACCGGAACCGGAACCGGATCCAATTTAAGTTCCGGTTCCCGGAACCGGAACCGGAACTTTTCTAAGTTCCGGCCCGGAACCGGAACTTTAAAAAAAATTTTTTTGCTAGCAAATTTTAAAAAATTTGCTAAGTCAAACTAAAAATTTTAAGAAATTTAGAGTGCCAAAAAACCACAATTACTCCACGTAAAAATAAAATAATTTTAAAAACAAAATTATAAACTTATAAAATAAGTTTTTAAGGAAAGAAAACCATGCAAATTAATTGTCCTATGCCTCGGAAGCGAACCCATCTTTAAATCATTCACGCCAAGGGTGAAGTCTAACACCTTAACCACTCGGCCACCCGCTTATATTAGGTCAATTGACAGAAAATAAACATTCTTCTTTCGATTTTTTTTAATACACAAGCATGAGAGTACGAGTAGTTTATTAATTTTTCTAAAAAAATCAATCTTTAGGGGTGTAAAAAAGTTCCGGTTTGCCCGGAACCGATTTGAAAACCGGAGCCAAAACCGGAACCGGAACCGGAACCAATTTGAGTTCCGGTTCCCGGAACCGGAACCAAAAAAACACCGGAACTTTCCGGAACCGGAACCGGAACCGGAACTTCCGGTGAAACTCTAATAAATAGGGTAAAAAGGCCACCCTGATTTCGAAGTATGGACGGACGTGGATCTGGGTAGGGAATCAGTATTAATTTTAATTATATTTTTGAAATTTAGTTGAATTTGAAATCAGTAAAATTAAAATAAAAAATTTTTAAATTTAGTCTTGCTTCAACATTATATACCTATTAATTAATGTCTATCTATATTCTATAAAATATCTTCCATTTATTTCACTATCATTTTATCGTGCTTCATTTGCAAATACAAACCCTCTCTTTGAAGTTGCATTAAATGGTTCTTATTTTCATATGGCTGTTTTGGCAATGAATCGTTTTCATGCTGTTTTCTTTGTTTTTAGCTATCAACATTTTTGGGGAAAAAAGTAAAGTACACGTTGGATAAAAATAACTTATACTAATTAGATTTTTGAAAACTTTTAATAATTTTACAGAATTAAATATATTGTTCTTGCAACATTTTTGTTTACTTGTTTTTATGTTGCTGCAATATTTGTTTCACCGATTTTTGGGCTGACTACTGGAATTTTCGCGTTTGTTTAAACTAAACTAGAGATCGGTTTGTGAAAGATTCTTAACTGGATCCTTTGTGGAAATATTTTTGGCGTTAGTTTAACAAGGAAAGTTTCCAAAACAGGTCGATTTAGATACCATTCGATTCTCCTCGGTTTGTTGAGTCGTTTGAATGGTATACTTCTATATGGGAAATGTCTTTGGATAGAGATATTGAATCCTGAAAATTGAAAAAAACCATAGAGGTGGTAAGCTCATTTTTGGAGCGAAAAATTTGATAATAATTTCAGCTTTCTCCGAAACAAATAGGGTTATATTTGTTTATTTGTTGGATCGGATTTATTTTTATGTAATTCGACTTAGATGAATCGACGCTTACTACAAATTCAAATTTTTTACCCTAAAAATTAGCTTACTCCCATTTATGGTTGTTCAATTTTCGGGAAAATTAGTTCGATCCACAGGCATCTCAGTATCTAATGAGTGATAGTATTCGATATAAACCGACTAAACGAAACGATATATATATATAGATGAATAGATAGATGAATCGACACGTTTGGAAAGAGTTTTTGACTGAATTTGAGGACTTAAGATTCCATCTCTCAGTTGATTTTGATTATACTTATCTCTAGTATTAACCCAAAGTTCTGTATGTATATCCAATTTTTTATTTAAATTTAGTATACTAAAAAATGGAATATTAATGCCAGAAGACTTGTCTCTTTTATCATCATTTTGTTTATCTACAATTATTTATTTGTCGATTATAATTAAGTTTTATTATAATTATAGTAAGTTTTATATTTTTTGTGTAATCACTATTGTTGTCATGACACGTAAAATCCAAAATATTATTAAAATCCAATCTATGATTTTCTTCTACTGTGTACCCATCCTAAATTATGGATTACGCATAATAAATGTTACTCCAAAGTTAGGTTTATAATCGGATGATTTAACAAGCCCCACTGTATTTATCTTTATCCTTTTCCTCTTCATATAGAAGCAATTTGCTGTATGGTTTGGCGTTAGTGGAATGATTATTAGGAACCAGATCAAGGTGGATTATCCTGTTGATATCCTCTTTGATTTCTCGGGACTTGTTCGGATGCTTATAAACAATGATCAAAATCCATGATCAAGATAATTTTTTAATATCCATAACCTTTTAACATTATATTTACAAATAAAAAATCAGAAAATAAAAAATATCCTAGGAAGGTACAAGATAAAATAAGAATTATGTATTTTTTGCAAGGTGCTATTGCAAAATTATAGGCTAATTATTGGTTCCTCATAACTTATGGAAATTATTCCCTTTCCTACCCCCAATACGCTTTCAACTTGACGTGAAAAATAGTCAGATTTTTTCTTGAATAATTAGAAAATTCCCATTTGAATCAGTCATTCAATTTGGCTCACGGACAATGCGTCAGTGGACAATCGGTCAGTGCTCTAAATAAGAAATATTAAGAGATTGCGAGCGATATAGAGTGAATAACATGGATATATTTACTGGTATCTGGGAGTCTGTGATGATTTTGAGGATATCAGGAAATTTGTGTTATTAAACTTTATCCGTGAAAATCTTCCAGATATCCTACTACGGAAAATTTTTTAATTATTCAAGTAAGAATGACTGACCATTTTGTATGTCAAGTAATAATGGATTGGACGAAGTGAATAATTATTTTTATGGACACGCTAGTAGTATAAATTTATATTAAAAATTTTTTTAATAGAAAACAGAGACAATACTACGGCAGAAGTTGATAATGAATCTGTAGTAAAAGATCGCTTAGTGATGTTGGTTATTTGTTTTATCAGTACTTTACCTTGTCCTTTATTAATTTCTGGTTATAAGCTGTTTACTGCATTCAATTTTTATCATACACCGGATGACCAATCATTTATTTATTCAATAGTTTTTACTATTTATAATTCAAATTATGTATTAATTCAATGTTTTGAAGAAATTTGTTTATTTATTATGTCAAAGGATTTTAGAAAATTAGTCAAAAACCAATTTTTTAAAAATACACAAACAACTGTTGTTGCTCCAATTTATGTTTTACAAACTTCGCAGCAACAAAGAATGCTTCAATTAAATAAACAAAGGAATAATCTTATTAATAATAATTGAACGTTGCTAGTTTCCTTTATAGTAAATAAAGCTTTATAATTTAAAATATTAATATTAGAATGTCTCTACTTTATATCCTATATATAATTTGTGAATCGGTGCAAATTGTTTGTTTGTTTGTTATTTGTTTGTCACACGGCTTCTTCTTTTATAGTAACATGATTAGTGGAGTGAAGAAATATGCTTATATTAAAGTGATTAGTAAAGTGCAAATGGAGGATTTTTAGTGTATGAAGTGTCGAAATTTAGTGTATGAAAAATAGAGCGGCGGTGAAAAATAGAGAAAAACTCTTTTGTGGAAAAACTTACAAACTAAAAACTTAAAAACTCCACAACTCTTTTTTGGAGTTTTTTTCGCGTCGTAGGCGAAAATTTTGTTGATTTTGGATGGGTAGAGAGCCAGATTTCTTCCTTTTACAACGCCGCATGCGAAAATTTTGAGAATTCTGAAAAACAGTAGGAAAACAATTCTGAGAAACAGTCATTTATTTAAAAAAATTTGTTACATCTTTTTTCACTTTTATAATATTTAAAAATAACTTTGCAAGGTTAACAACAAATTAAAATTTTAAACTTCCATTTTTAGAACGAAAAAACTAAAATAAATTTCATTATCAAAATTAGAGTCCTATCCTATGAACACTGCTGCCCACCAACTTACCCACTAAATCACACATTTCTCTGTAATAAACAAAAAATTATTACATATATTTTGACTTTACTAATAATTTTAAGAAAAATTTTTGTCAAAATGTATTTTGTTCATTCAAATTTTCAAAAAATTACCAAAATTTTCCATCAAGGGTGAATGTTTTACCCCGACCCCGACTCGAGGTTCCGTCGGGGATCGGGTTTTGCCGATCTAGAACCTTCGGGGTACGGGTTGGGGTTTTTGAAAGAAAAATCGCCGGGGTCGAGGTTTCGAGGGTAGGCTGCTACACTAGTTTGAAGTTAAGTTAACTTGAATAAAATATGTATTTATGCTTAATCATACAATATATGAACTAGAGATCGGCTCGATACGATTTTTCATCGATAATTATCGATATTTTTCGATATTTTTTTTCGATATTATCGAAAAAATATCGACCGACAAAATTTTGACTTTTTCGATATTTTTCGGTATTCGATATTTTTTCGATATTTATTGAAAAATATCGACCGACAAAATTTAAAAATCGAAACAATCGACCGACCAAATTACAAAAAATCGAAAAAATATCGAATGTCATTTTTGACAAAAATTTGGATTTTTGGCGCCAAAAAGGATGCATTTTTGCTTCTTGCCCATCAGAAATTCAAAAAATTTTCGCCTGCAGCGCAAGAAAGGAGGAATGTTTCTTCTATATTCACGATTTAGTTTGCCAAAGCGAGACGAGAGTGTGATAATATACAGTGATGTCAAAGTTCCAGTTCCAGTTCCGGAACTAATTAGTTCTAGTTCCAGAACTAGACAACAAATCCCTTGAACTCCCAGAGACACCACTAAACTCTCCGATATTTTTCGAATCCAACTTAATCCCAGTGAATCCCCTATATCCCCCTTCATCCACTATTGATCCGAAAATGGAAATATTATATAACTAACAAAGGATTAAGTGGATAAAATGGATCTCGAGGGATCAAGACGACTTGGGAGAGATAGATATCAAAACGGATATTAAATCCAAGATTTTTTATCCTCTGATATTTCGTTATCCCCCGATATCCCTCTTAATACACAAATCCCTTGATATCCCTCCTTATCTCATAAATCCACAATATCACACTTACTACCTCTAAATCTCTCGATACACAATCAGCCCTTCAATATCCACCTTAATTCCTTAAAATCCATTATCCCTAGTTAAAATCCACTTATATCCCACTTGATCCTTTGATATCAAATACAAGTCCATTGATATTACATTTAATACTTCCAAATCCACCAATATCCCATTTAATTAATCTTAATCTCATTAAACTACTAGGTCTATTCTGTTATTCATTGGTTATAGAAAAATTTTTGAAAAATCGAAAAATATCGAGACTTTTTTTTCGATAATTTTCGGTTTCGATATTTTTCGATATTTATCGAAAAAATATCGACCGACAAAATTTTGACTTTTTCGATATTTTTCGATATTCGATATTTTTCGATATTTATCGAAAAATATCGACCGACCTCTTCGGCCGATCTCTAATATGAACGGACTTAAAGTAAGAAATGCAAAATTTTTATTCTATTTCAAATTAAATTTGGAAAGGAAAATGTGACAGCTGAAAGGAGACAATTTATAAAAACAGATTTGTCGTTTCCCACTATAACGGAATGCGGCACGTTACAAAACTACTGTCCCTACATTTAACAGCAATAACAAAAATGAGATCAGATTTTTACATAACTAATATTGAAAAAGTTATTGATTCGAATTTTTCGAAAAACTAAAAACACAAAATGGAACCAAAAAACACAAATGACATTCTAACCCATTTCAGAACTTTTAAAGAATTCCTTCTTTTCAAAATTTTTTGGCTTATTCAATATACTGGATTTTAACTTCCGTTATTAAAGTTTACTATTCGTTCAACTTGATGTAATTGATTAATAAATTAACGTGGGATATAAGTGCTTAAGAGACTTATGAAAATAAAAATTTTATTTCCGATTTCCGCCTTCCGACGTTTTTTTTCCTTCCGATTTCCAAAAATAAATTTTGATTTCCGCCTTCCGATTTCCGACTTTTGAGCCATTTCCGATTTCCAACAGTTCAGATTTTTGACATCTCTGACTTTTCCGATCCACCTCTGCTACATAGTTTGTATTTATATTTCGATTATTTTATATTTCATTAAAGTTATAATAGCTTACGTTGATAATTAAAGTCTATACAGTAGCTCCCAATTTGGTGAACACAAAAAGTAAAAACGCATTTATTAACAAGAGATCCTGCCGCTAGAAGATTCCTAATTTCAGAGGTTGGGAATTGTATTTTTTCTTTACCGATTTCGGCAAATGGACACAAAATAATCATCGTGAAATCCTGATATATACAAAACCCCGTCTTGTAGCTATGATTATTTATTTTTTAGATAGAAAGTAAATCTAATATTTTTATCAACAAATATCGAAAATTAAATTAATTTATAAATTAAATTCTAAAACTTCATAGAACTTGTCGGTCTAGACATATATTTTCTTGTTGAACAATTGTTTTACTTGCGGTTCACTAAAATTGTTTTAAATCAAAAATTATGATAAGAAAATTAATTTATATAAAATTACATAAAATTGAAGATAATGAATTGTCTATGACACAGCACGATGATGGGCAGCATGTATGTTGATTGCAACAATCTTGTGAGCAAACATATATAGTTGCAACTATTAAAAAAATAAAACAAATAAATGTAGTTTTATTAGCATGTTATCTGTTATAAATCAAAATCTTGAACTAATTTTTGTTTTGCAAAATTTTATGTTAATCATAAAAATGATGACAAATTTTAAAAAATTCCTAAATTTTCTACTTAATTGTAAAAGAAGGAATTTTATGGGAAAATATTTGGTCCAAAATTTTACGGGCCTGATCCTGTGAACTTCCTACATATCCTATATTATGTATATTCCTTGCTTTCTTCCTTTTCAGTGCCGTATACGAAAAATTTCGGTTGGGGTCAGTTGAGCGCGGCCGGTTGAGCCCCGCCAGTTGAGCGCGGCCGGTTGAGCCCCGCCAGATGAGACCGGGCGGTTGAGACCGGGCCAGTTGAGCGCCTCTTGTTAACTGGCCAGTTGTGCGCGAAACGGGGTATGTTGTTCCAAGGACGGGGGAAGTTGTGTAAAGGACGGGCGATGTTGTTCAAATGACCTGGGATGTTGTTCCAAGGACGGGGGATGTTGTTCAAATGACGGGGGACATTGTTGCAACCAGGCCCGTAGCCAGGAGGGTAGGGGGTGGTAAGGGGGTATATAACCGCCGGAAGGTATATAACCGCCGAAAGAATAACCGCCGGAAGTCACAAAATTTTTATCTTTACCAAGGGTGTACTTAAAAATAGAAGGTTTCCAAGTTTGTTCGGATTTTTCGAATCGGGCTTATTTTTCGAGTGTTTTTTTGGGCCTAATTTCTATCGAATTGGGCTTTTAGTGTTTTTCGGGCTTCGCTGGGCCGTTCGATCTTTTTTGGGCCAAAATTCGAGGCCTGGTTCATCTTTCGAATCGAACTGTACCGGGCCCCCAACCCTAATGATTACCTTAAAAATCTTTGCATCGACGCCATTCCCCTACGAGCATTTCTGATAAAAAGTTCGGCCCTATCCGAAAATAATGCCTGCATCCAATTTTTGCTTTCCTCCTCGAATGTGGGAGAAAAATTCTGATTTATTGACCGAGATACTGACCTGTGAAATTTGAAGAACTACAGGGTGAATTTCGGATGAAAAATTCGAATCTAAAGATGTTAGCTCATTCGAATGAGCTCGTCGAACTGAGATGCTTCAAAATCACCGTGATTGAATATGTTTCGACAAAGTTCCCTTACCACCGGTTTTCTATAATACAGCTGAAAAATTAAATTTTTCTCCCCCATTCGAGGAGAAAAGAAAAATTGGATGCCAGGATTATTTTAAAATAGAGCCAAAAGTTCTCTACTAGGGATCAGACAATATCATATGTATTTCAGTTAATTACTTCTGAAAAGTAATATTAATGAACCCGTTACCTGACTATCAACTAGTCCCGACGACAGTCCTGAATGGAATGTCTGGGATCGGGGTCTGTGACATAAAATTTTGGAGGAATGTCATGAAAATATTACCCCAGACTAAGCGTTTTAAATGTTAATTAAATTAAAAAATTTAATTAATAATTAATTTAATCTTACATTTCATAAAGGTAAAAATAAATAGAATTAATTTAAATAAATAAACTGGCGAGCTTTTGAAACAATCATTAATCAGCTGCATACTAAGCGGTATTTTGATATGTTCTAAGTGTGAATGAATACAAGGATTGTTAGGATTTATTATATAATGTGTTCATTCTGGTATATTATATTTATTTCCTGTTTGAATGACAATAAAATTGATGCTCAAGGTATCTAATTTTATTGCTTGTAAGAAATATTTCTTAAAAATATTTTTTTAATTCTCTGTTTTTTTTTAATTTTAATATGTGGCTTTTATAAAATATTTGTTTGTAGTGTTGGATCATAATATAAAATGAAAAATTTATTTTTTATATATTGTACTAATGACAGGGCCGTTTTGGCGCGAGCTTATAAAACAGTGAGTTCTTTATCAAAAAAGATGAAATTTTGCAATAATAACTCTCGTACCTTTATCCAAGTTCTCCAAAAATTTTTAAATTTTTGATCAACTACTACTAAAAACCAAAAATTTTGATCAACCCTACTAAAAACCAATAAAATGCTTTACACTATAAATGTTATGATAGACAGAACTGCTGTGCCTGTAGTATATGCACTTATGGGGGATAAAAAGCAATTACCATACGAAAAATTATTTACAGCTGTAAAAAAAGAAGTTACTACATGGGATCCAACATTATCTACTTCTCCAAAACATGGTTAGGATGTAAGCGTATTATGCGGCCCAACGAATACTTGTCACTCACAATGAATTAGGTCCCTATGGAGAAATAGGCACAATGTTTTCAATTCTAATTTTAGGTAATAGATTCCTTTTCTTATTCTAATCATAAATATTCAGTAATAGTCATCCAAAACTATCTTATTTCGTAAGAATGATGGAAAATGAGGAAAACCATTGGGTTCAGGTTTATGATGATTTTCTTGCGACACCTTTAAATGGAATTCTTGGAAAAGGTGTAAAACGTAGAGCTGATTATGTAGAACAGGATAGAAATCTATTGGAAATTTATCGTTCTAAAGAAGAAAGAAATCCATTAGAATATCTTAAAGCCATTAGTTACCGTATGCCCAATCGGTGTAATTTCTATTAAATTAAAATTTGTTAATAAAATTTGTTTTGTTTTATGTTTTGGCCTATTTTTCATCTAGAGACGAAAATTCCTAGCGGAGACGAAATTGCGGAGACGAAAATTGCGTTTATTTCCTTGGTGACGAATATTCCACTGGAGACGAAAGTTCCGGCACTCGTTTGATCCACCTATATTGTGTCATTTATTTGATCTCAAAATTTGCAACTTTGATAAAATCAAAATTTTCCATAAAAGTATTTAATTTAATTTTTTATTTATTTTATGTATAAGAAAATGTTTTAGCTTAGTATTTAAAATTATGTTATTGCCACGTCTAAAAAATTAAAAATTTGTTTGTGATAATAATACAAGAAAATATTCATTTCTTTATTTAATATTTTATAATAAAATGATGCAATTGCCACATCTTCAAAATTAAAATTTTTTTTAATTTAAAATTTTTTTCTGGAAAATAAGGAAAATATTTCCTATTTATTTTTATGTAAAAAATTGAGAAAAATAAGTTAATTTAAAATAAACATTAAGCGTGTCTGAATTCTCTCAGTTTTGACTAGAGTTAATCAAGGTCGAGGCTTCGCCGAGGTTCTCGCCTTGTTCAAACCTCGACCTCGATTTTGCTGATCTCGGGCCTTAGAACCTCACCACGGATTTTCCAAGATATAAAATCAGATTCCACGTTCTTTTTTAGTCTAAAAAATCTAATTATATTTATTTTTAATTTATAAAAGAATGTGATATCACCCTCTATAACTTCTCAAACCCTCATTTGATGTGGCAACTTTTCCAACGTCACAGGCGAAATTTTTTTAATTGCGGAGGCAACTAAATCCCTTATATAACCTTTCTTTACAAATCCCCTAATATTTTTCTTAATCCTCAAATCCCTTTAAATCCATTTAATCAATTAAAGCCTTTTTTAACAGGAACGTAACTTAACAGGAACGTAACTTAGCCAAAGATGGTTAGAGATAATAAGGAAAAGAGGCTATGCCTCTTTCGCCTCTTCTCTCTCTCTCTTACTATTCCTCTTTCTTCTATTTATTATTATCTTTCTCCCTACACATATACAGAGGGCTGGGATAGTCAAAATGGGAGAGAGGAATCGCTACCCTTCATTTTATTTAATTTAGTCGATTCCTCTTTAAATTATTTTATTAAAAAAATTTTTTTTATTTCTAAGAAATTGTCAAAGTTTTCCTTTAAGTTCATGTTTAAATTAAACTTATAAAATAAATTCGTTGGTTGAGAATAAATGGGATTGAGAACCGAGGAATAAGCCAAGTGTAAATCATATTTTTATTGCTCTATCGGAGAAATTGTTTTTCGCCCGTCCAATCACTCTAAGGGCTTGAGTGTTGAATACTGTCTGGCCGGACTAATAATAGAATCTATTTACCTTTATACTCAGCCTACATATTCTCATCTAATGTCAAACATAAATGCTTATGCTTTCAAACTTGTTCTCTTTATATTACATGATAGATGAGCCTAATTTAATTATTTTTAAAAATTGTTTAAGGTAATTAGTCAATGAATATATTTCAGTTACCGATTCTTTTCCCGATTATTTTGGTATTGATAAATTTGTTTCGAGGTATATATTTAATCTTTTACTAACATGTGCTAAAATAAATAAATATATTATTTGTTTTCATAAAAAATGACAATATATTTGCGAACGTATATTAATAAAGTTTTTGGCGCTATAAGACCAAAATGTTACATCCTTAAAGATTGTATTATATGGATGCTAATTCCTCTATAAACGACTGAGGACCATACTTTTTGACGATTTTGAAAGGGCATGAATATCAACATTATAGGATCTATGAAAAATCTTTTTTAAAACCTTAACTAGTTATAATAATTCGGAATTATTTGATAATTAAAAAATAATTTTGATAAATCTTAATTTTGAATATAGGATCGCTAGCTGGTTGTCTTCAAAGTAAACATAGGCCTGGAAATGGCGGATATGGTTATGTTTTGTTCAATTTCATTTGCTTGCTTTATATAAATTTATTTTCTATATTTGACTTTTAAGAAATAGCTACAACTTCTCGTGGAAGCCAAGATCGATGTCATTGTCAACGTTATGCAATTACGGAATTAAACGAAGTAATGACAATTAAAAAAGTTGAATTAAAAGTTCCATCAGGATTTGACGATTTGGGTAAAGGAGCATTTGGCCAGGTGAGATATTTTTGTATTAATTTATTGAAAAAGATTAACTTTGATTTTAATTTACTTTCAAATAATCTCTTAAATTTAAGGTTATTCATGCTTTTGATTCCGAAAATAATATATGCTTTGCTCTAAAAATATCTGAAATTAATCAAAGAAGTAAACACGCAGTACAAAGAGAATTGGATGTTTTAAAATATTTCAACACTTTGGAAGAGCATCGAGGATTTGAAGCAAGAAATCACATTATAAAAATGCATGAAAAGTAAATATAAAAAATGAGTATTATAAATACAAAAAGAGTAGAAGAGCAGTTTTTGATAAATATTCTTAAAGGGGCAGCTCTAGCACTCCAACAATTTCAAAGTAAATATAAAAAATGAGTATTATAAATACAAAAAGAGTAGAAGAGCAGTTTTTGATAAATATTCTTAAAGGGGCAGCTCTAGCACTCCAACAATTTCATCAACGTGGGAATAAATAAACACAAAAACGTTATTTAATAAATTTAGATGGAATTCATTTGGATGTTAAAAAAGAGAATTTTGTCATAGCTCTGAATGGAAGTCAATCTGAACCAAATGCTGACTTTGAATCAACTGAAACAATTCCTGTTAAACTGATTGATTTTAATATTTCAGTTATTGTAGAAAAAGGACATATTGCACATACTGAACATATGGCCGATGCAATAAAAGCACCGGAGCTATTAAATAATCCTCACAACGTAATTTAAATTTTATAAATTTTCAAGTAGAAAACTTAACCTCTCAACTATTGACCAACAAATTGTGGTTTGTTGGTCGATAGTTTAGTCCAACACCTGTAAAATCAACTTCAATATTACTTAATGTATTTTTAGCCCTCAGACAAAGCCGACGTTTGGTCATTTGGCTTGATGGCTTTCGGTCTCTTCCATAATGAAAATTATAGTATCTTTTTATTTTTAAATTTCCAAAATTTTCTAAAACAAATGTTACAGTTGAGAGATCCCAAGAGGCAGTTATTGTTATGTTACGCCGGTACAGAGAAGATAGAAACAATAATGAACGTTTAGATCATCTTATAAAGGTTAAATAGAAATTGTTATAAAATTAGATCGGTCTGAATCCCTTAGTTAGGTCAAAATAGTGAGTATTGTTTCGTTAGTTTCGTTATGTTTTTTCCTGTTTCGTCTCGTTTCGTGACGAAACAGTTTTTAATTTGTTTCGTTTCGTTTTGTTAACGAAACACCTGTGTTTCGTTAACGAAACATTACCTATTTTCTAGACCAAAATATTACCCAAAAACTGAAAAAATTTCCCCGTTGGTGATGAAAATTCAAAATATTTTTGCCTGCGGCGCTGAAATCTGAATTTTAAGCGCCTACAGCGCATAATTTACTATCTTTTTTTGAATTTCCCGTTTGATTTTATGTTTTTAATACGCAAAGTTCGAATTTTATTCGAGATTAGGCATATAGAATGGGTCTACCTCTTAATGCCAATCCGGGGCGGGCGCAAGAGACAATGATCATGAATAAATGGTAGTATACACAATTAGGAGAGAGTGGACGCGATATCGGTGAATTTGGAGAGTTTAAAAAATTAATTTAAAAAATGTCGAGAATCAGGAACGGGTTTCGGTAATAGTAATTTCCGACAAAATTAATTCCCGGTTTTAGGGAATCAGGATTCGGGTCGGCGGGAGATCAGTGCTGTTGGCTCCAGCTCCGGCTCCGACCTTTCTCAAACATTGGCTCCGGGTATTTCAATTTCTTGGCTCCGGCTCCTTTGTGCAACCTTTTGACGATAAAAAGAATTCAACGTATTTCCTCCAAGCTCTAAGAGAAAATACATCCTTTTACTTTCTTTTTTCCTTAAAAAATAATTGTAGTAATTTTCAATGTTATAATACACAAAGTTTAATCGAAAACAAATAAAAGCTCTGGCCTCTTAAAAATAATCAGGCCTCTTAAAAGAGGGGCCATATTTTTGTATTTTTAATACTCATTTTTTATATTTACTTTTCATGCATTTTTATAATGTGATTTCTTGCTTCAAATCCTCGATGCTCTTCCAAAGTGTTGAAATATTTTAAAACATCCAATTCTCTTTGTACTGCGTGTTTACTTCTTTGATTAATTTCAGATATTTTTAGAGCAAAGCATATATTATTTTCGGAATCAAAAGCATGAATAACCTTAAATTTAAGAGATTATTTGAAAGTTAATTAAAATCAAAGTTAATCTTTTTCAATAAATTAATACAAAAATATCTCACCTGGCCAAATGCTCCTTTACCCAAATCGTCAAATCCTGATGGAACTTTTAATTCAACTTTTTTAATTGTCATTACTTCGTTTAATTCCGTAATTGCATAACGTTGACAATGACATCGATCTTGGCTTCCACGAGAAGTTGTAGCTATTTCTTAAAAGTCAAATATAGAAAATAAATTTATATAAAGCAAGCAAATGAAATTGAACAAAACATAACCATATCCGCCATTTCCAGGCCTAAGTTTACTTTGAAGACAACCAGCTAGCGATCCTATATTCAAAATTAAGATTTATCAAAATTATTTTTTAATTATCAAATAATTCCGAATTATTATAACTAGTTAAGGTTTTAAAAAAGATTTTTCATAGATCCTATAATGTTGATATTCATGCCCTTTCAAAATCGTCAAAAAGTATGGTCCTCAGTCGTTTATAGAGGAATTAGCATCCATATAATACAATCTTTAAGGATGTAACATTTTGGTCTTATAGCGCCAAAAACTTTATTAATATACGTTCGCAAATATATTGTCATTTTTTATGAAAACAAATAATATATTTATTTATTTTAGCACATGTTAGTAAAAGATTAAATATATACCTCGAAACAAATTTATCAATACCAAAATAATCGGGAAAAGAATCGGTAACTGAAATATATTCATTGACTAATTACCTTAAACAATTTTTAAAAATAATTAAATTAGGCTCATCTATTATGTAATATAAAGAGAACAAGTTTGAAAGCATAAGCATTTATGTTTGACATTAGATGAGAATATGTAGGCTGAGTATAAAGGTAAATAGATTCTATTATTAGTCCGGCCAGACAGTATTCAACACTCAAGCCCTTAGAGTGATTGGACGGGCGAAAAACAATTTCTCCGATAGAGCAATAAAAATATGATTTACACTTGGCTTATTCCTCGGTTCTCAATCCCATTTATTCTCAACCAACGAATTTATTTTATAAGTTTAATTTAAACATGAACTTAAAGGAAAACTTTGACAATTTCTTAGAAATAAAAAAAATTTTTTTAATAAAATAATTTAAAGAGGAATCGACTAAATTAAATAAAATGAAGGGTAGCGATTCCTCTCTCCCATTTTGACTATCCCAGCCCTCTGTATATGTGTAGGGAGAAAGATAATAATAAATAGAAGAAAGAGGAATAGTAAGAGAGAGAGAGAGAAGAGGCGAAAGAGGCATAGCCTCTTTTCCTTATTATCTCTAACCATCTTTGGCTAAGTTACGTCGGTTAAACACGATCCGCTCACACGATCTTTTCCGCACCAGCACGATTCGGCGCCGCGATTCAGAGCAAGTAATATAAGGCACGTTTCCGCGCCAGGGATACAAATAGTGATATTTTACCCACGTCTTTGTTTTCATTTCTGTTTTGTTCAGATGAGCATATTTTTGCTAATGACATAATTTCTAATTTTTCAAAAATTACCTATTGGGTTATTTTTGACTTTTAATCCGCTATATTCTGTAATAGATACTCCCTATTCTGTAAAGTTGAGAAACCTATGCATCGTCATATTAGAAGTTATAATCAAAATATGAGCAAAATTTTGTCTTCTTTAACTCCGACTTTTTGGCCCGCCCGCGTTCCGTTTACCATTTCTTAAATTCTTCCACCTTCTGTCTTCCGCTTTTCAAAATACAGCGCAGGCCAGACTACTATTTCTATTATGGGCATCGCATATTTGCTTTGTTAAAGACTCAAAAAAAGGCCCGAAAAAGTGCCTCTAATGCCGTGTTTACATAAAAAGCGTTTTGCGTTTTGCGGAAGAAAATAGCATTCAAAATAAAGAGACGCGATTTTGTCTCTCCTTCTTTTGAATGCTATTTTCTTCCGTAAAACGCAAGACGCTTTTTATTAAACACAGCATAATGTCGGCCAGACTAGCGACATGCCTACGTTTTATTAATTTTTTATATTGATTTGAAAAGTCTACAGCAATTATATAAAAAATTTTTCAATTGCCCTTTTAATTTTAAATCGGCATTCCTTTTAATTTTCAAAACACAATTTTTAAAATTAAAACACAAATATATGTAGACAGAGGCGGCAATTTATTTAAGGGAAAATTTTCCTTTCATTTATTATTAAGAATTATTCAAAAAAAATTTTTCTTGCCCTTCTTTATTTTTGTTTATTTTGTAGTCTTATTTATTACCTATTCAATGGTTATAAACATGTTAATGGGAAACTTTCTATTGGACTCGGGAAATTCGTTATAGCTAATAACCCCCCACAAATAGCCCGCAAGTTTAGTGAAAAAACAAAGTTTAATTTTCATATGGAAACGATTATAAGAAAGATCTGAAAAAAATTCCTGAGATCTTCCCTTTTTTTAATTTAAAAAGAATATATTTTTTCCAAAATTCCTTCCATTTTAAACATTTAATAATTTTATTTCTAAATTTATTATTATTTATTATTATTATTTTATTATTATTTATTTTTATTTATTTTTAATTTTTTAATCAACGAATTTTGTATTGTATATATTGTAAAGCATATAGCTATTTAATTCCTAAGGCTATGCAGGAGGCGGCGTGGTGTAATTGCGCTAACACATCAGTCCGGTCTACGGAAGATGCTGGTTCGCTCCCAGCCGCCGATTAGCCTCATGTACTAGCTAAAAGAGAGAAATAGCTATAGCCTAGCTGTTTTTTATATTAAGTTTTATATTATTTTAATTATAAAATTTAAAAATATAATTTATAAGATAATTTTATAATGAATTTTATTAGTAAAATAAAAAGTTTTCCCTGGATAACCAAACTTATATTCATTTAAAAGGTGATAAACAGGGTTACAAAATAAACAAAAATATGGCCAAAAATAAAAAATTTTTATTAGTCCTTAAAAAGTGCAAAAAAATTTTTTCTAAGAGAATTGCCGCTACTGTCAATATTTGTATTTTAATTCTAAAATTGTGTTTTGAAAATTAAAAGGAATGCCGATTTAAATTTGAAAGGGCATATAAAAAAATTTTCCTTACTTCATTGATAGACTATTTACTATTTTTAATTTTTTATTCTAATTTTAATTTAATAAACAATTAAATAAATTTATTTATTTACATATCTAGAGATCTTCCCCTTCCCTTTGAAGATACAAAATACCCAATATCATTAAATCTGTCAAAGTAGTAAATTATGCATTTTTCAAATAGTGCTTCTTAGTTGAAACACCCCGTATTTTTCCTAAAATTCTTTAATTTTAGACATTCTGTTTTTTTAAATTATTTTACGAGAAAGAAAAGTTTATTTAAATTTTGTTATGCGTATTTCTGTTTTATTATTTTTTGCGATTTTAATTCCGAGTTTACTTTCTTTGGATGAAAGAAACCATAAAATAACAATTGAGAGCAACTCTCAATTGCCAAATAAAAACAGTATTTTAAAGAAAATGAAAAGAAAAATTGGCAAAAATTTTAACTCTATGTTTCGAAAGATTGGATTTTCAAAAAAATCAAGAGGAGAGAAAGATTTTTGCGGTGAAAAAATTTTTAAAATTAAATTTCTCATTTATTCAATTTTAGAATTATAAGTTCAGAATTTTCAAGGACCAATGGAATAGGGTTTTCTGTGGTCTAGCGAGTTATATTGATAAGTCTTATCAACACTAATTAACTTTTCGAGATTTGTGAGAAGAAACAAGGAATCTAACCCCATGTTACGTCTAAATTTAAATCTGGCCGGGCTTATTGAATTTCGAGTTGAACAAATCCAACGTTTTCTAAGTTTCCAAAGTTGGTTATATATCTCCTAAAAATGTTGTGAACGGAACCTAATCAGATTCTCTTTCTTCGCAGACTGAGAACCAGTCGGAGTTACTCCAACCTAGAAAATAATTCAAATATTTTTTAGTTTTTCCTAAAAAAGAAACAAATCCATTGTATCAACAATTCACGGACGAACATGAGAAATCATTAAAAAATTTATGCAATACAAATAGCGGAATAAAAGATGTTATTAAGTCGGTTAACACGTTAGAAAATGGAAAAGAGATATTAAAACAAATTTTGAAGAATTTAAAAAATTCGGAGAAAGAAAATAATTCGAAGAAAGAAAGGATTTTGAAAGGAAAGCTTTTGAAAGAACAATTCAATATCTATAAAGATTTACCGTTGTCCGATGCAATGCATAAATTTAGAAAGTTTGTGGATAAGAATAAATCAGATAAGGTTAGACTTGAAATATTATTTTTACTTAATTATAATTTATCTCCCTTTTCAAATAAGATTTACCTTCGGTAAATCTAGCCGTTTAATAATGGTCGGGTTTGGGCCATAATTTTTGTTAAAAATATTACATATAATTTTATATAGCATTAATATTTTTAATTATCGTGCCGATCAGATCTGAGCATTCTTCAAAGAGTTATAAGTGATAGGCAATGTTTCAGACAGAAAACTCTTTTTTACCAATAAGGGCTTCTATAATGATCAGATCGTATCGGCCAAATAAGGAAATGTTGCCGAATTTTGAGACATTAGAAAGTAAGGTTTACCGTATTTTTTCGATTAATTCCTCTGGGGAATTATTTTTCAACCCAACTCTAGCATGGGGAATTATTCGAGGGAGGGGAATTATTCGAGTCTCGGCATTTGAACGTGCGGTAGGGTATTTGTGTGTTGGGAATTATTTTTTCAACCCAACTCTAGCATGGGGAATTATTCGAGGGAGGGGAATTAATCAAGAGAGGGGAATTAATCGAGAAAATACGGTAGTACCATTCTGAAGTATAGTACTATTCTGAAACATCACTCGTCTATTTATTTTAGTTTTTTTAATTTCTCGGAATCACTTTTAAAGGTATTCGACACGAAACTTGTTTTACAATTTTTGCAAGTTCTTCAATTTTGTGCAACAATCAAACACACCTATGAACCCCCTATCCGCCCAACATTAATGCTTTATTGTAAACATATTGTGTTACCTAGAGCTAGAGAAGTGCTTAATTCTGTTGGGATTGGATATAGTTTTGGCAAATTTTCTATTAAAATTGACAAAAATAATGAAGGAAAAAAGGATCCAATGAAAATAGAAGAGTGGTTAGTTGAGGAAAAATCTGTTGAGAAATGGTCCCCAAATCTTGAAACGATTTTAGAAGAAAATTAGAAAATGAGTAACGATAAACCGAAAAATCATTAAATTTGGGCACTATTGAAGAAGTTGGAAGTGTTTTGTGCACTTCTGCGGAGTGTTTTGTAGACTTTTACAAATTTTATTCACACGAATACTTTTATTTTTCGCCGTAATAAAATACTAAAAAAGTGAGTAAAATGTAAGCTTTTATTATGTTAAAAAGTCTGGAAAACATGCCGCAAAAATGGACTGGTTTCTTCTCTAGTGTCTAGATTTATTGTAGATACATCCCAATGTACCACAAGCCCAACTGTATCGCCTAGCTTTAACTAGGTTTAAAATTATCGAACCCATGACGTTCTGATATGTTTCGATGTGCCTCGACAAGCTGAATCGAACATCAGACGTCCAGGATTCGACTATTCTTAACTAATATTAGCTTGGCGGACATTGAGCTCGCGGTACGTTATCCTACTAACATTGTTGCATTTTAGTTTTTTTTATTTGTTAAGATTATTGTTAAGCTTTTTAGCTTTTATTTGTCTTTTATAAAAAATTTTCGAACAAATTGTTATTGTTTAATTTTATTTATCCCATAACCTCCATGTTATCACGATTTAAAAATGTTTACTAATTTATACAGATATACATAAAAATTGAGCAAAAAAATGTATGTGATCAAGCATCAAATTAATTTTATAGGGGTTCAGAAAAGTATAGAATACTTCTTAAATGTGTTCCTATTATAGCCCAAGGGTTGAGTTTGACAGAATAAAAGAATGATACGAGTTATAATTAGGGCTCGGATTTATATTGAAATAAAATCGCAAAATATGGCCATAAAATATTGAAATAAGTGGGCAAAATATTGACATAAAATGACAAAAATTAGTGAAATATTGAAATAAATTATCGTTTATTCACTAGAAAACTCCCCAAAAAAGTTGAAATTTGACAAAAAAATGAATCACGTTTTTAAAATTTCACATTTGCTTTATAGCCCGACGAATTGAGTAACTTTACGCTCTTAGACATTTTGCGATTGACAAAATGAGGTGGGACATTTAGTGGGTTTTGCTCAATGTGCCATTTTTGAGGTTTTGCCCAACAAATTTTGAGATTTTTGCAAATGTACTGTAGTGAATAATAGGCCATAATATCCCCTTTTCAGCGCCGCAGGCAAAAATTCTGAGAATTTTGGAAGACCAAGAAGCCAAATTTTTCCATTTTTAGCACCGCAGGCAAAAATTATGAGATTTTTGGTTGTCAGGCGGCCAGATTTCTTCACTTTTTTTCCTAAAATTTATGAAAAATCCCTAAATTTTGGTAAAAATATGCAAAAATATTGAAATAATTTGAAAAATGTGCCAAATATTGAAATAACTGGAAAATTGGCAAAATATTGAAATATATTGAAATGTAACTTTGTTCAAAATCATAATATCGAAAAACTAATGGCATATTTGAGCTTCTCTTGCCATAATATATTCAGGAAAAAAAATATATTTCAATACAAATCCGAGCCCTAGTTATAATAAATTTGGGTTAGGATTTATATGGATTTAAATATTTTTTCCTGGTCCCATTAGGTTCTGAAATGTCTAGAAGACTGTTTTGGCGTATATGCTGATAAGGTCGTTTTTGAGTTATCAATCAGTATCTTATCCATATTTTTCGAATTATAGTCCATATCAGTGATGATTGGATTACCCTTTCGACCCAAACTCCGATCCAAAGCAAATCTTGTAACCTAACCCCAACTTTTTTTCTCAATAAGCCCCATTCTTAGTCCATATAAATCCTAGCCCTATAATAACCTGACTTGCTCAGAATATTGATTTTAGTATCTGTATCCGGATATTTACGCGTATACAGGCGGATATCCGCAGGCATCTTGATATTATCTGTATCCGTGTCCATGAGCAGGTCTGATAATAACAGCACAAGATTAAATAAAATAATGAGAAGTAAAATAGGCAGCCATATCTACGGACTGTCTGTAAACGGCCAGTATCAACCAAAAAACGTTTAACCAGCTGCTTCCTATATTAAAATACCCCCCAATTAATGTTAATAAATAGTATTAGCTCTCATTATTTTTCAATTTATTTTTTCTTAATTCCATCATTCTTTGTTGATTTCTAACAAGAATAGGCTTCCTGTGTTTTACATAAACTTCCAATTTTGTGCCGTCAAACTCCCAAATGAGAAGAAAATAAAACAATGAATTTATACCGATAAGAAAATATTCGGCTATTGAGAAGGTTGCATATGCTTTAAATTAAAAATATTTCAAGATGACGACTACAGGGTGGCCAGAAAGTAATTGCACACGTTATTTATAAAATAACTCTATTCAAATCGAAAACTTTCTGAGACTTTCTGGTGACCATGTAATTAAAGATAGTTGTAACTATCGTATTATTCCTCTCCATCAGTATTACTATTTAAGGATTGTGAGAGAATTTGGAGAGGATATTAAGGAACTTGGGCATATCAAAGGATCACTTGATATCTTTTAAAGTTCCCAGATATCCGTCGAACCGACTGGTACTAAAAAGGAAGAATTCTGAGTTAATGGCCTTATGATTGATTTAATTTAGAAAAGCTTCATGAGATTATCGTAAAAGATTAAAACAGTTTAATAAAAAAAATTTGGAGCCCCGAAAAACTCCAAAATTTTGTTTGCGGACACAGAAAAATAATTTAGCCGCCTTTTAAGGATATTTAACCATATCAAATCAAAATATATTTCAACATCTTTAACTTACGTATTGTGTTGCAGGTTAGCACAAAAGTTAAATAAGAAAACCCCGTTGACATAGATAGGGGATAGCCTACAAGAAATAAGGCGCATTTTATTTGAAAAACTCTATCGTGCTTAAAAATATTTTTTAAATTAATTTTAAAAAGAAAACTAGCCATCGGTCTTAATTTTCTAATTCCAGAATGGTAATGCAAAAGATTGTTGAATAACATATTTAAATTAAATGGGATAAGCCATAAAGCAAAACAGAAGGCGTGAACTTCTGAATTTAATTATTTTGTGTTTTTGTTAAAATCAGAATTTTTTTTTAATTTTTATTCTGATTTTTATAATTAAGTGTTCTTGTAGTTTATTTCAGAAAAATATTTTCAGAATTAAATTAGTTATTGGATATAAATCAGAATAAAATAAAAATCAGAATTTTGATAAATATTAATTCTGAATATTATATTAAATTCTGATTTTTATTTAAGAGTTAATTATAATCGAGAAAACCAGAATAATAAAATCAGAATTATTAATTCAGAATTTTTAAATAGAATTTTTTAAATCAGAATTTTTAAGTCAGAACTTAAAAAATCAGAATTTCTGACTAAATTAAAATATTTAAAATCAGAATTTAATGTTAATTAAATCAGAATTTTTCAGAGGAATTTTTGTTAATAAATAGAACCATATAAATTGTTTTTTACAAAATCAGAATAAAAAGAATAGGAATTTCAGAATTTTTAAAAATCAGAATTATCGGAATCAGAATTATTATAATTTAATTTAAAAATTAGAATTTCTGATTTTTAATTAAAGGTTAAAAATCAGAATTAGTTTATAAAATCAGAATTTTAATACATTTTAATTCTGATTATTATATTAAATTCTGATTTTTTATTTAATAGTAATAAAATCAGAATAAAAAGAATCGGAATTTCAGAATTATTTAAAATCAGAATTATCCAAAATCAGAATTTAAAAAATCAGAATTATTATAATTTTAAATTAAAAATCAGAATTTCTGATTTTTATTAAAGTTTTAATATCAGAATTAGTTGATTAAATCAGAATTTTAATTATATTCTCATATATAAAAACCAACTAAAATTGCTTTCAATATCAATCACAGAAACTGCAGTTAGTCCCAACGCTTCAATAACCAATAAAAAATAGTGCAATTTAACTATCACGCAAAACCAACGTTTTGTTCTGTGAATAGAGTCACCCAAGGAATAATGATTTTTATAGACCTTTTTTATTTTTTAAAAAATAATTTTTAATTTTAAATTAAACTAACAATGGCATAGAAAAAACGAGGAGGTAAATGCATTGCTAAAACCTTTGAAAAATTTTTTATTTGATTAATAAAGGGAATTTTTTAAATTAATTTATTGATGGCTAGGATAAGCAACGACAATCGGAATAATAAAAATTATAATTTTAAATTGAGAATTATTTAAAATCAGAATTTCTTGTAAAATCAGAATTTTTTTTAATCAGAATTTAAATTCGAATTAACAAAATCAGAATTTCGCTTAATTCTGAATTTATAAAATCAGGATTATTTAAAAATCAAAATTTTAATTTAATAAAAATAGAAAATCAGAATTTTAATAAGTTTAAAAAAAAGTTCTGATTTAATGAGGTTTCTAAACCCAAAACTCTGTTTAATACATATCAACTTTTTCATTAAAAAAATTTTTTAAAAGATTTAAAAATAATTTACCATTAGCCAAATATATTTTTGTGGCTTCCAAACACCAATACTTTAAATTATTTAATTTAAAAATTAAATTTAGCCAATTAATTTACCTATAACTGACGGGAGGAAAAATACTTTTAAGACCCTTAAATTAATTTTTTGAGTGGGAAAATTTATTCTAAATTAATTAAAATACCGGACACATTGTTGAGGGAATTGTAAAATTAGCTATACGGTCATATTGCAATGTAAATGAATATGCCAGACATAAATAACAGGCAATACCTGAAGGATGTTTTTATTTTTAGAATATGTCAGAATTTTTTTAAACCAGAATTTTTAAAATCAGAATTTTTAAACCAGAATTTTTTAAAATATGAATTCCTCCTAAAACTCTTAAAGACCTAAAACCATTCCTTTTCAAGTTTAGTGTAATGGTCATAAAAACACCAGCAAACGGCGCTTACTTATCCATACCTCAACTTGGCTTTGTTTGGAATATGGATCAGAGACTTTTTTCTCAACCAAGGCCGAAAAAAATTTTCCATTTTTATATTTAAATAACGAATCAACCAGGGCCCGTAGAAACCCCCCCCCCCAACTGGTACTATTACACGAGTAACTAACTTTCAACTCGGGGTTATCCTTACCCTTATTTTGAAAGGGTTCTTGGTTAACAAGCCCACAGCTGAGGGACTCGATTTTAGAATATGTCCCCAAGATAAATACATATTAAAATCAAAAAATAAATGTTTGAGGAAAAGGGAGAACGAATTTAACAATTATTTAAAAAATTTTATCATTCCAGCTTACAAAAAATTTTTTACCAGGTAAAATCGCAGCTAATAACCCAATCGACCTAACTTTCCATTTCGCATCAGGTCTAATTGCCCATTCTGTTGTCTCAGAATTTTTATTTTCCCTAATTTCCTCCTTTTTATCAAAACAATTTTTACAAAAATTATTTTCTTTTTCATCAGAATAGGAAGTAGAGGCTTCTTCTGACGAATCTGGGGAGCAACTATTTGAGGTGGAAGAGTCGTATAAGGGGGGAGAGTAAGAGGTTGTTGGGTCATAATCTTCAATTACTATTTTTGTTGTTTTTGAAGGCTCTGGAATTTTTTGGAGATTTAGGGCTGTTATGGGGATTTGTGGTGGTTGTTGGTGGTGGCATTTTAAAGAAATTGAAGTTGTTTGCATTTATTTTTTATTTAAATATTTTTTTTTGATTTTTTGGAGGAATATTTTTATAAATAAATAATGGTGAATACTTAAAATTCAAAATAATTTTTATTTTAAACGTGTACTAGATTAATAAAAAACGAGTACTCTCGCCAAGAGTGGATCATTAACTATGGCTTGGGGGCATTAATCATTATCTCTAATAAAAGATTAAAGATGATCATTCGTCATTAATAAATTGAGTAAAGCAGCTGGGCTATAGCTACATATTTCTCTCCTTTAGCTAGTGCAAAAGGTTATTCGGCGGCTGGGAGCGAACCAGCATCTTCAGTAAACCGGACTGATGTGTTAGCCATTACACCACGCTGCCTACTGCCTATCCTTAAGAATTTAATAGCTATATGCTTTACAATTGTATGCTATAAATTTGAACCAAGTGATCATTGCAAGAACTTAACTAAATTATTCCAAGATGTCCTCCCATTTATAATACACCGGGACCTAAAATTTCCAAATCCTTAGTCCTCTGTTTGAATTTAAAAGAGATTGTTACATATTTGGTTTACCGTAAATGCTCGAATAATTACCCTCTCTCAAATAATTCCCCCTTTAATAATTACAACCTCCTTTTCCATCTCAAATTTTAAAAATATTGAAAAAATCATTGCCAATTTTAATTATTGAAACATTATAAGAATCAATATCAAAAAATAAATGGATTTCCTCCTAGATTTATTGAGATATACACAAAATTTAGCCCATCCTCTTGATTAATTACCCCCTCCAGCGAGAGGTCGAAGCAAGAATTACCCAGGGTAATTATTTGAGCATATACGGTATCTAAATTTCGAATTCGAGTATACACGACTCGATCGCTCGGGTTTTTTTCGCATTTACTCGGGCTCGGAACTCGGAATCCTAATACTCGGATTACTCGTACTCGGACACTTCATACTCGGTACTCGAATTACTCTAATTATAAGTAAATAGTAGCAAAAACATCGACTTAGATAATATTAGTAATTTCGGTTAAAAATTAACAAAAAATGAATATTAAGTAGAATAACATGAAAATAAACCGAAAATTGGGCAAAACAAAAAATAAAAGGTTTTATGTCTAAAATAAAAATGTTTCTTTCACCCAATCGTTTCGCTCATTCATCTTTCACCGCTATAAAACCTTTCTAAAAAAATTTTTTTCCTTAATTTATACTTTTGCGCTTTTTACCAACACAACAATCATTAATTTCGTTCATTTTCCCTTAGCAATTTCAAACACAAAAATAATAATAATTTTTGGGAAAGTATAGGAAATCTATAAATTTAGTGAGAAAAAGAGGAGAGAATGATCTCCCTTTCAAATTTTATTTTTTAAATTGATCAAAAAATGAATGCGGAATTGGGCAAATAAACGTTGAAAATGAACGTTGAGCTAAACTATAACGTTCATTTTTCTTATCTTTTTATCAAAACAATTTTAAAAATTTTTTTGTAAATTTGCTACAAAAATGCAGTAAAAAGATCAGAAGCAAAGTTATAAAAATTAAAAAAAAATTTTTTTGAAATGCGTCCATCTCTAATCACCGAACTAATAAATTAAAATACAAAACATAAACGTAAAATTTAAAAAATTATAAAGATGAATTGTAAAAATTCAAAAAAATTTTTAGTCGAGTTTAGGGTTGGGGGATTGGTTCGGTTTGAATGATCGAACCGGCTACGAGTTTTGGCCCGAAAAAGATTCAACGGCCTGGCCCGAAAAAGATTCAACGGCCTAGCCCGAAAAAAATGAGGCCCAAAAAATACTCGAACGGTCAGTTCGAAAATCCAACCCTAATCGAATTCCTCCCTACTCATGATCACATAAACTAAAACACAGCGTTAAAAATCAACGAAAAAATATTTAAAAAATTTTAGATACAATTCAAAAACCAAATTTAAAAAGCAAAGGTTGCATTTAATTAAACACGCAAAAAGAAAGTAAAAATAAAGAAATTATTCCGCTTCTTTCAACAACTTTTTTCAATTAGCTTATAGCTATTTATTTATTCCCTTATATAAAAAAGCTATTCATTTTAGCGACAAAAAGAATACAAATCAATTGCTTCTCCTGCTAAAAAGGAGAAAAAAATGTTTTTGATGGTCACGCTTTATGGGTGAAGAAGCGCATTTTTGTTAAAGACTGGCAAACATGTCGATAGAAATTATTTAATATTTACTCAGTTAAACGTTTTAAGATTTGATATTATCTTTACAATATACGTATGTGCTAACATTAATCGAGATTGAGTTATCATTTCCTGACATTTTTGGTTGACTGACAGGATACAGCCGAAGTAGGCACGCGGCCATAACGGCGCAGAGCCATAACTTGCTTCAAGATTTCCAAATCTTACCAAATTTAGTATTAAACGATTCCTCTCATCGAGCTAAAAAGATAGGTACCAAAATTGATAAGGGCCGGAAATTTTCAAGCAAGTTATGGCTTTGCGCCGTTGTGGCCGCGCGCCTAGTGAGGCATGCACCGCTTGGCATTATAAAATGATATTCTGTAAACTTGACAATTTGAAAATGAGATTATTTGAAATTGACATTATGTAATAGTTGACATTATGTGATGCTTGATATTTTGTAATAGTTGACATTTTGTAATACCTAAAATATTTGACAAAATGAAATATTTTATTAATTCTCTCTCAGAAAAATAATTCACGTGCCTGTCATACTCACATGTCTTCTCTCACCGCTATGTTATAGAAGAGTAATGTAGTTAGAGAGAATAAACAAAGCCAGTTTAGGTCCTTTTTATAGCTCGTTTTACTCTGAAGCAATTTTCTTTTTTTATCGGCAAATAACTAGTTGATTGAAGAACAATTTTTTGTTTCTTTCAGACTTCTTTTCTCATCATAAACTTTTGTACGAAAGAATTTTTATCTGAATTTATAAAATTAATTGATTTAATTTTCTAATTTTATAAAGAACATACCCTTCCTCTCCAAAGTTGGACGAAATGTCTTCCTATATTATTTCCAAGCAACTTGTGACAATAATCATTTTACATTCATGTCAAAGTTCTTAAAAGTGAATTCTAAAAACGCTCACAATTCGACATTAGCTCCATTTAAATAGAACTTTTTAGAAAATTTCAAAATGTCGAATTTTCAAAATATCTAACATTCAAAATATCAATAATAATTTATTTATTAGTCTGTTTTCCAGTATTAGTCACTCAATTTGCCGATTAAATTTCCTCCTAAATCATTTTTAGATAAGAGAAACGACCGTTTTATTTAATCGATTTTTTCTTGTACACTTCAATTTGACAAAATAAATTTGTAAAATCAGGCATTTGCTGACATTTATTTACATTTTCTTCATTTATCAAACATCAAATTTAAATAATGAGCAGTCCAAAAAAGAAGATTTTGTTGAAAGTGATCATTTTAGGTTAGAAAAATTGAAGATTTTAAGAAAAAATAAATTTTGGGATCAAATGTCACCTTTAAGAAATTTGCTTAAATCAGTCTATAAAATCGCCCCAATGTCTATTTTAGGTTGCCTAGCACTACAAAATATGCTTATCAGTCCAGATACTCTGAAAATTATTCCTTTCTTGGTAAATTAAGTGAAAAAACTGGATGGTGACATTTGATCCCACAATTTTTAAATATTTTTTAAATTATTTTTCCAGGAGATTCGGGCGTCGGAAAAACCTCATTGATGAACCAGTATGTCAATAAACGATTTAGCAATCAATACAAGGTACAATTGGTGCTGATTTTCTCACAAAAGACATTACAATTGATGATAGGGTTGTGACAATGCAGGTTTCTTTTAAAATTTTTGGCTTCTTTTAAATTTATTTTGTAAGATTTGGGATACGGCTGGGCAAGAACGTTTTCAATCGCTGGGAGTAGCTTTCTACCGTGGAGCTGATTGCTGCGTTTTGGTATAAAATTTTTTTTGATGCTTTTCCGTTACACGACCGCAAACTGAGTGTAAGCCGATATTTTATCGAGGGAATTTGATTTGCAACTTATTTTTATAGGATCAAGCATCATAAAGTTATAGCCGATCAAAATCGGTTGGCACTAAGTTTGCGGTCGTATAACGGAAAAGTACCAATTTTTTAAATGTTTAAGATTTGTCCGGGAGGACGAAGGGAGATTTCTGTTCTTTTTATTTTCATAGCCTGGCCCCAAGCGAATATGTTGACTGGGTGTTTTTGGGATTTTTGTGGAAAATCGATTTACGGGATTCTCTTACAAATTTATGAAATTTCTATAAAAATCCTAAAAATTTTTTTGACCGACTCTCTCCCTTCCCCAAAAGGCTTCTCCTCAAAGAGCCTTTTCTCTTTCACATTTTGCAAAAATTTTATTTTTCACGTTTTAGGTTTATGATTTAACTTACGCTCCATCTTTCAAAAACTTGGAAAGTTGGAGAGACGAATTTTTGGTTCAGGCAAGTCCTCGGGATCCAGAAAATTTTCCGTTTGTTCTGCTCGGAAACAAAGTCGATAATGAAGCTGCTAGAGCCATACATGCAAAGCGTGCAGAAGGATGGTGCCAGTCAAAGTGTAACATGCCTTATTTTGAGGTTATTTAATTTTAATGGATAGACTAGACTTAGGGCCAGAAGTCCCTAGAAAGTGCTTGATATGTGGAACCATAGCCTATGTCCGAACGGAAGAATCCTAGATATCCGCAGCTGTCAGCCCCAGTCTGACACCACTATAAGACACTTAAATTAATGTCAGTTTTTTGTGGAGTTGTCAGCCTATTTATTTTTTGTGGTTGGATTATCCCCCAAAATCTTTGCATTTTTAACTTGTTTGGGGTTTAACTTAAAATTTCTTTTATAGGTTTCCGCAAAGGAGGCATTAAATGTGGATGAAGGTAAATTCTAAATAATTTATAATTTGTTGAAATTCTCCTTGAAATTAAAAAAATTTTTTTGGAAAATTTTTAGAATTTTGGTGTTTTCCCCATTATGCACTAAAAGTCCGGAAATTTTATCCGCAAGTCCTAATTAGCGTTTTTTCTCAACTTTTTAAATTAATACATAAATCTGCGTCCGGGAACCTTTTTACTTCAAAATTATTATTAATTTTTTTAATTTTGGAGCTCAAGAAGCCAGATTTCTTCCATTTTTAGCGCCGCAGGCGAAAATTTTGAAAATTTCGAAGGCCGTGGGCCAAAAAAATTCACTTTTTTTTGCCCCAGCCCTTCCCCAAATTTTTCCCTTTTCCCCATTTCGGGGGGGGGGGGGGAATTCCCCCCCCCCTACCCCCTCCCCCCTGGCTACGGGCCTGGCTCCAGGCTATACTTCAAATTAATTTTTTATTTTTAAAGCATTTATGGAAATTGCAAAGGCTGCGCTTGCACGTGACGCACAAGAAACTGAAAATCCATGTAAAAAATTAATTTATAAAATTTTCAGAAGACGTTTATGTCATTTCTCGTTCGAATTTTTCTATATAAAGAGTATGAGCCGTTGAGCAGAGAGGAAAGCATCCCTCGGGGCCTAGTTAATCACACGTTTGAAGGAAGGGGACATGGATGGGTGGAGGGGTGTTTTATAGGGAGCTTCCATTTTAGCCTAAGCTTTCTATTACAACACGAGTTGGGATTGGATTGAGTTGACGTATAAGAGAAAACGTCTTGAGAGGAAGGTGAATGGAAGCGTGGGGGGCGTTATAATGAAGAAATACGAGTTTTATTAATTTTTTTCTAAAATTTAAAGCATTTCCTGATCAAATAAATCTGAGAGCACCGTCAACTTCACAACAACGTCAAAACAGTTGTAATTGCTAAAGAGGGAAAATCTTGGAAAAAAGTGAAAATTTTGGGAAATATTTGGAAAAATACCTATAAAATACGGATAAAAATTTTAAAAAATTCAATAAAAAATACCAACACACACCAATTTTTGCTATTATTTTCAATAAATTTTTCGATAATGTATATTTAAATGTTTGAAAAGTTTAGCTAAGTGGGTGAATTAAAGATGGGCTAAAATAGAGTATTCACTCCTTAATCTCTCTATATTCCTTTTCGAAAGTTGTAAATCTTATGATCAAAGTTTTTCGGGGTGGAGCTTTTTTGGGTGAACTTGAGATGACCACTCAACCAACATTCATATGTACGTGTAACGATGGTTGAAACCAGTGTTTGGAAGCTCGTGTCAAAATACATACTACATAATACCTCAATTTTCAAAATTCCAAACGCTGCTTGAAATAGAGACCGGCGCGGGACGGGATCCCGCGCGGGATTTTGCGGGATACCGCTCCCGCAATCCCGCACTTTTTTCGATTTGCGGGATTTATCCCGCGGGATCCCGTCCCGCAAAGATTTTTTTAAAAATTTTTATCCCGCGGGATCCCGCAAATGTGATTTTGCCGGTCTCTAGTTTGAAACATGTCTTAAAACTTCGGACTTGAACAAGGCTTCTGATTTACTAAATATTTAACATTTTTCTCTATTTCTGCTGGGCTTTGAAACTAAGGTTGGCGGATAGTTGCAAATCTTAGGATATATGTTACCCGAACCGAAAATTTCCGGATATCCTGCTTTTTTTCGTATCCGGATCCGCCAATATTATTTGAAACAACAACGCTTTTATCTGTTCCGTTTCATTTTTGCTTTATCAACAAGTATTGAAGAAAACTTGGGATAGGCATAATAATATTTTTTCAAATTATACCCAAGATTTTGTTTATGCTTACAAAAAATTTTTAGAAAATAATAAATGAATAAAAATATATCGAATATCGATAATCGTTGATCGAAATGTTACGGAAAATGATTTAAAAAATAAATCTTCAAATTTCTTCGAGAAAATATCTTCAAACTTCATAATCATCGCGATGATCAACCATAATTATGGCCAAAATGATCAACTCCAGTTGCGTGGCCATAAAGATCATTCAAATGTTTTTGTTCAGGCGTTTGATCTTGGTTACCTAAAATTATACGTTAAGCATTGCTTTTATAATTTGCTGAGAAGAGAGAAAAGTATCGGAACGCTTAACTCGGTTACGAGTCATATACTTATGGAGACTTGAAGCAGATCAAAACGCTTTTTTCAATGTTTATTAGAGAGGGGATCTTATAGTGGAATATTATATTATTATCCCCTCTAATTATATTAGAGGGGCATTCAGATGGAGGAGAATCTGAGGAAGGAAGTCTGACCCTTCTGTACATATGAGGAAAAAATACAGAAAAATAGGGGGACCCTAAACCTTGGTTTCACTAATCATTGGAAAGGGACCAAATTACAAACATTACTCACTCTTCTTTTTCTTTTCAGCTGTCGATTGATGTTGACCATTCCCTAAAACAATTAATTAATTAAGAGTTCGAACCCGGGCCGGGACCGGGTTTTCCGGGCCCGGCCCGGAAACCATGTATTTTGATAAAATCCGGTTTTTCGGGGGTTCCGTGTTTCCGGGGTTTTTGGCCCGGTTTTTAGCCTCTTTTCAAGTTACAAATTATTTTTTTTTGCCTACATTTGTGCTAGCCTTTCCCTTCGAGTAGATTGTAACCTTTGATTTTAAATTAAAAATATTTTCAGAAAAAAATATTTCCTTCCCAAATTTAATTTCCCACTCCCATTTTCTTGTCTAGTATTATTTTGAGAATCCCTTTCCTAATGATTTAAATTAACTTTAGGAAAGGGATTGGAAATTTCAGATAAAAAAGTTTCTGTTTCCCCTCATTTCAAGAATTTAAATTAGAAACCATCATCAGGACGAGGGTAACTAGACTTAGGGATAGAATTTTGTTTGCTTAAAGTCTTCCTTCCAGCACCAGCATCACAACAATGAATAAAAACAATGGTGACTATTACAAGGGCAAAAAAGAATTTTGACATTTTTTGGGAGTTTTAAGGAGTTTTTTAGTTGAATTTGAATTTTGAATGTTTCCCCTCATTTTCACTCAGGCTTTTATTTTAATCTAATTCAACAGCTATCATCACCCTTCGAGGAGGGCGTGTTATAATAAATGCCTTATGATTTCTCGAAGGAAATTTCCTTAACAAAGGTTTTTCCATTGTTTTATATTAAATTCCATTGTTTAATAGGAAAATTTTCCTAATGACAGTCTTTGCTTTATTTTATTGTCTGGCATTAAATTTTATTTCCTGGTCAGGCTGGCCGATCCTGACAGATCGAAATTTCGATCAGCCCTAATTTTGGCAATAAAAATTAATTTTTGGCTTTATTTTAATGGGGAATTTACTTATAATTGTCGAAAAAAGACAAATAGCATTGTGTCTAATATTAAAGTGTCTAGTCTATTACCTTATTAAAAATCCCAATTTAATTTTTTTAATAAAAATTTTTTTAAATAAATTTAATTAATTAATTAATTAATAAAAAATAATTATATTTGAAAAGCTAATTTTTGAATGAATCAAAACTTTAATTAATGTTAATTTCAAATGCTTATAATAATTTTTTTTTTTAAATTTATTTAATAATAGGGTTGTTGGCTCCAGGTTTTAAAACCGGAATTTTTGAAATTTTTTGCCAAAAATTAACCGTTTTTAGAAAATTTTAAGAACCGAAAACAGGAAATTTTTGAAAATGAGTGATTTTATTAAAAATTCCCCCAAAATAAAACCGGTATTTGCCTAAATCTCAAAACCCAAAACCGGGTTTCTAAAATTTAGATTAACCGAAAACCGGGGGTACTGGTTAATAACCGGTCACCACAACACTATTTATAAACTTAGAAATGACTATTTTTGACATTTTAGCCCCATTTCCCCTATTTTCTACACTTGCCATGAAGTATGCGTTGAATCAGTTTTTTGTTGCTAATAGTGACCGGTGTCTGACAGTATCTGTCCTTATTTTTGAGAAGCGTTTCAAGGGTGTAGATTGTAGTTGAAGAAATGGGCATAAAAAAGGGGGTGTATAGAAGAAAACGAGATCTTATCTATCGCTGGATAAGGTAATTAATGGAAGTGGGGTAATTATTTGAGGGACACGCAATCCGCAAATCCCATCCGCAATTGCGTGCAGCCCTGATCGGGGGTACAATTCCAGATGAAACTGTAAGGCTTTTGGCTGCAAAAAAATAAAAAGAATCCAAAATAGAGCAAAAAAGGGTTTGCATTTTTATAAAATACCTATATTTAGTCTCATTAATATTTTTTATCAAAACACGAAAAAATTTTCGCTTTTGATTTTTCCAAAAACAATTTTTCGGTAACTCACGTGAAATTCTGCAATTCACTAAACTTAGCTAAATTTAGAATAATGGCAGAATAAATTTACAAACTACACATAAAAACTAAATAATAAATTCACAGAAAGATAATTGGCCGAAAAAACCCAATAAACTTGAGTAGTTAACAGTAGGGGGATATCGGGGGATTAGCAACGGATTAGGAAGGGATTAGTAAAGGATTAGGAGGGGACGTCGGGGGCGGCATCCTTTGAAGCCGCTCCCAAACATCTTTTTCCTCTTTCCCCCACATCATTTTTCAGCTCTCTTCTTTCCTCTCTCTTTTCCCACTACTCCGTTTTTTCTCGCTCCCTGCTCCTAAAAGGAAAATGGGAGGAGCCAAACTTTGAATTTTGAATAAATTTAATATTTAAACATTTGAATTTTGTTCACCTCAATTTTACCATTAATTTACATTTCTTTTCTTTTTCAGAATTATTTAAAATGAATATAGAATTAATCAACTTAAATGGAGGAGATAACAACAACAATGGGGACAACAATAACAATAATAGCCAAAATTTTTTAAATTTAATTTGGAAGGGTACTTTTTAATTTTTATATATTTTTAAAATTTCAATTTAAGAACGAATTACATTAATCCTCTTCTTTATTTTTATTGTGGATATTCTACATTTGCTCTTCTTTGTCCATGCCCTTTTGAGCCGTTGAAGAAAAGAATTTTTTAATTTTCAAAAAAATCTCAAAAATATTATTACTATTATGTGATTCAAATTTTATTTTTTTATAAAAAACAATTTTATTTATTATTTCTTTTTTTCTGTGAAAATAAAAAAAAAATTTTTACTTCTTTCTTTTTATTATGTTAATTAGGGGTACACAAAAAATTATTAAAAATACACACATTTTTATTTTATCATTTAACAATTATTAAACAATTTATAGGCCAAAATAAATAAAAATTCGATATTTAAGTTTAAAAAATGTCCAAATTCAATCCGTCAAATTTCAATTGGACTGTTGAAAGTAATTGCTCCTGTGAGCTCCCATTGGTCTGTATTCGCCCTATTAAGTTTAGGAATCCAGTCTTGTGTATTAATTCAGCAATTGATGTAAACGACTTAGAAAATTTTTTGAAAAAATCTCCAAATGAGCAACAAATTTCTCCTCCACAAAATTTTGAAAATTGTTCCACAGAGCAACTACTCTTTAATACAGTCACCACTCCTGAGTATAATACGACAACCACCACTCCTCAATCTTATACTCAGTATAATTTTAGTTTTTGGATGATTTATTCTTTGTTAGGTCTTATTCTTATTTTACAGGTTTTTTTGTAAATTTACTCCAAAAATGTATTTATAGTTATTTTACTGGTTCAATATTATTCTGCGAAAAATACGCAGACGTCGTGAATGTAAATTAATTCGCAAAGGTGCGACTAAATTTCAAGAGAAAACTCGAGGTATTTTTTAAAAATTTAATCTAAAAGTATTAATTAACTAGGAACTCCTACACCTAATACTCCAATTGTTCATCGTAGAGGTAGTTTAATTTTTAAGAGTAAGTAAATACTTCAAATTACAGGAGATCCTACTCCAACTGTTTCAGGTCCTAGTTTTTGTAACTAAAAATAGTTTTAAAAATACACATTTATAGAGATGACTCCTCTGAAAATTATTGCTCCAACTCTTGGAGAGATGAAAAAAACACATGTGGTGACGAGTGTTTAACAGAATCTAAAAAAACTAGATTAAAAATTAATATTATATATTAACACTTATCATATTGATATAAAATAATAAAATTTTACCTCTTGTATTTTATTTTATTAAGTTAAAAAATTTGAACAGAGCTCAACATGAGCAAACATTTTTAAGATTTTTTCTCCAACTTCCTTTTAGTGCTCCTCTTCTCAATTTTAGTTAATTATCTTTTTATGGGAGGAGCCTATTGTACCAAGCCCTAGAGTATTTAAGGAGCGAGGAATTTGTATTTCCAATCATTCATTTAGAAATTTTTTTCATTTTTCATGGAGCAAAAATCTTTAAACTCCCAAGTTTTACCTCAAGTCGAAATTGACATCTCATCTAGAGGTGTTACACTTTCCAGCACTCGTTTCACTACTTCACGCTTTGTCCCATATGATCAAACAGGAAAGTGCTGCAAGTGTAAGGGTACAGAAGTTGAGATTGATTTTGCAATAACAAAAGACGGAGTGACTCTCTGGTGTACCAGACTTAATGAAAAACGTTTTGTTCCATTTGATTGGACTTATGAGCTCCCAGGACACTGTTTCTTTAAGATTCGAAATAGAGGAAGAGTGCTTAATGTACCATATGGATCATCAACCAAGCCAGATAATCAAAGGAGTGGTAAAAGGAAGTTAGATGAATTGATTACTTGCACTCCTCCTAAACATAATTTGCCTTCTAATCTTTCTCCTCCCACCGCTCCTCTTGTGCGTACTCCTCCACCTGTTACATCTGAAACCCCGAGACCTCTTACACCTCCTGATCAAACACATTTTGACAAAGAGCTCCAACAATTCTACGATAGTTTAATGTTTGCTACTGTAGGTCTTCCTAGTTCAAAAGATAATGTTGAGAAACCAATCGAAAAAAAGACAGAAGAGAAAGAAATTAAAGATGATGATACAAATGTCCCTATATAAATACATTTATTTTTCTATTTTATAATTATAGAATTATGGAGTTACAAACATTTTCTAATAAAGATTTAAATTTTAAATTACCTTTTGGTATGATTTTGTCAGGCCCCAGCTCTAGCGGGAAGAGCTCATTTTTATTAAAATTTATATCTGAAGCGTCAGAATTAATTGAACCTAAACCAAAGAGTATACTTTATTGTTTCGGAGAAATGAGCCATAATATTCCTCTCCTTCAAAAATCAGGAGTTAATGTCTATGCAGGAGTTCCACCTGAAGAGCTAATTAAAAAATTCCCAAAACCTTTACTCCTAATTCTAGATGACTTGCTCCTTTCCATAGATGAAAAATATCTTTCGGAGCTATTTACAAAAAAATCGCACCATCAGAATTTTGCAATAATTTTTGTAACTCAAAATCTCTTCGATAAAAAAATTAAGGTTGCACGACAAAATGCTCAATATATTATACTTATGCGCTCTCCAAACTCTGCTCTTTCTATTAGAAATATAGGAGTACAACTATTTCCACGTCAACTGGATTATTTTTTAGACGCGTATAAACAAGCTACTAATATACCTTATGGATACTTACTTATCGATTTACATGCCTCATCAGATCCTAATCTAAGACTTAGGACAAACATATTTAAGGAGGACGAAGAGAAAATAATTTTTATTTCAAAATAAATTTTCATTTTAAAAAATGGTCAGTCAATTAGTTTGTGAAAATAAGGACTTTTTACGTTTGCTAGCTCATACAAAATCTGAAAGAAAAACCAAGAGGATCCTAAGACATGCAACAATAAATCAATTATTAGCAATCGTCGAAATTTGTCTAAATATTTTAAAATCACGTTTTAAACTTACTACTCGACAGAAAAACCGTTTAATCCCACACGTTGATTTTATTCGTCACATGAGCCGTACTAGGAGTGAAAGAGGAGCAAGAAAAGTTTTAAGACAAAAAGGTGGAGGAGGAGCAAGTGTTTTTGCAGCTCTTCTCACACCTGTTCTTATAGAACTGGCACGCTCTATTATATAAAAGTAAATGGTATATAAACTCAAATAGTTATTAAAATTATTTCAAAACATGGCAAACAAATTAATTCTCGTCCCCGAAGAAATTTATAGGGGACTTACTTCATCTAATTTTGGTGAACCAAATTTAGATTTTAGCAAAAAAGAAGTTGAGAAAGCTAAAAGAAAAAAAGAACATCATTCGAATAAAAATATACACTACAACCAGGAGCTAAGACGTTATTTACAATTGAGAAATGAGAGTGCAAATAGACCAGTCAAAGTTCAAATGGTTGCTAACCCTAAAGGAGCTATTATGAATACATCAGTTACTCGTCCTGCCTCAAACATTGTAGACGACGAAGATGATGATTTATGGATGAGTGATGATTTTTCTTATTCTGCGTACCCAAGAGAGCCTCCAGTTCATGCTTATAATATTGTCCCTTCACCATCTATTCCTTCTTCCTCACATCCTCCCTCTTTACCCATTAGTAGACGTAATTCTCCAACACAACCATCAACCTCTAAAGAAAATATTTTGCCCTCAAAACCTTCTAAAAGAATATCTCGTATATCTACAAAGAAAATTAAAAAAGTATCTAATAAGATTAAGAAAAAAAAGAGAACTAACGAGAAGTCTAAAGAGAAAACTGAAAAAATACCTCCTGAGATAAATACTATAATTGAAGCTCAAAATGCGCCATTAAGCTCTTCGTCTTCACCTCCACCCATTCGTATGAACCCTGTAAAGAGAAAGACAGAAGAAGTTGAAGGTCTGAAGAGAAGAAAAGTTCTAGGTATAGATGAAGATGAGAATAAAGATAATGAACAAAAGGACCAAATTTTAGAACAAAAAATATCTGCTAGAACCAAACAGAAAAAAGCATATTTAAAAAGAAAAGAAACACTTAAAAATAAAAAAAGCCCAATAGATGAATATGCACTATCACAAGCTCGCTTCAAAGATAAAATTGATAGAATTAAAAGAAAAAAGATTGCAAAAGATGGTAGATCACCTTCTCCTCCCATATCTCGTCAAAAAATAAAAAGAAAATTACAAGTCCCGTCGGAACAATTTCTAGAACATTTAAATGAAACATCCTATGCGAAAAGATGGATGCCTGTTCCACAAAAGGTATCAGAAAGAGCGGGGAAATTATGGATAAAAAAATTAAAAAGTAAAAATATAAAAATTCAATCATATAAAGTAGCTAAAAAGAAATGGGCAACAAGAAAACCAACTCAAGCAGATATAAAAGGAGTTAAAAAGAAGAATTGGGCAACAAGAAAGCCAACTCAAACGGAAATAAGTAATTTTAAACCCTCACTTTGGTAAAATGGCAGATCCAACGAAACTCTTACATTCTCTTTATAATGATCCAAACTCCCCAGCAGCATATTCAGGTGTTGATCGATTATGGTATGAGGCACGAAAAGTTATCAAAAAGTTACCGAGAAAAGTTGTGCAAGACTATTTGGAAGGACATAGGACGTATACTCTTATGCGTCCAAAAAGAATACATTTTCTCAGAAGTAAAACTATAGCAGCAGGATTCATGACTGATGTCCAAGTAGATTTGGCAGACATGCAGGCACTCTCTAGGCATAACAAAGGAAATAAATATATTCTCTTAGGGGTTGATGTTCTTTCCAAACGACTCTTTGGTGTACCAGTTAAATCAAAAAGCTCGAAGGACATGTTAGAGGCATTTAAACAACTAATTGGTCAAATGCCTATGAAACCTCATAGAATTTTCTCAGATAGAGGATTGGAGTTTAAGAATAAATTTGTAAAAGAGTATTTTGAAAAGGAGGAGATACAAAAAAATGAATCTACTCATTCGACGGTTAAAGCATCTGTAGCAGAAAGAGCTATAAGAAATGTGAAGCAAAGACTTTATAGATACTTTGCTCAAAATAAAACATTAAATTGGATTGATGTTTTAGATAAAATAATAGAAGGGATTAATAAGTCAAAGAGTAGAGTACATGGACTAAGACCAGTAGATATTAATTTCAAAAATGCTCAGGAAATATGGGAGAAAATGTACAGAGATGAGTTTTCACAGAAAAGAAATAAAGGAGCAAAATTGAAAGAAGGAGATTTTGTTCGTAAGGGTGTAGGAAAAGGAGCATTTGAAAAAGGATATATTCCAAATTGGGGGGATCAAATCCTAAATGTCAACCAAGTCCAAGACCAATTTCACCCTATTCGATATAAAATTGCTAATGATTCTGGAGATAAATTCAAAGGATATTTTTATGGAGAAGAGTTGGCTAGAGTTAAGAAAGATGCAGATACTGAGTACAGAATAGAAAAAGTTATAAGAAAGAAAAAAAGAGCAGATGGAACATACGATGTTCTTGTGAAATTTATAGGTTATCCCGAAAGGGAATGGATTCACGAAACCCAACTTGTATAAAAGGAGGGTTCATTTTATTGTATTTCCATTTTATGAATAAAAATGTCAAATAGTTTTTATGTTTGTTTGTTAAGCAATGTTTCGGATTACCCACAGAATCAACCCAATCAATTCAGGGTCCACTTACCTAAGCCCCTTTATTTCTCTGGTGATTGGGTATGTGGTGTCCATAGTATATGTTACCCATATTCTTGGCCTTCTACTATAGGTACTCTCGATGAACAATGGATTGATATTAATTTTGCTGATAATAATAAGAAGGGACAAACTATACGAATTCCAGTCCCAAAAGGGTCACATAATACACCCGAAGAAATTTTACAATTTTTGATTTCAACTTTGAGACATCAAAGTTTAGCTCTTGATAACACAGCTCTTGAAGAGTCATCTGAAGGGTTCTTTGATAAACCATCGATTATTAATAGGAGAAATAAACGCCAACATGACGAACTGCAAGACCTCACACCATATGATGAAAATGAGGAGAAGGAAGATGGTGAATCGTTAAGGTCTCTCTCTCCTTATCAGGAGGATGCTGAAGAAACATCACCACCACAAAAGGATAAAATTAATTTAACTAAGCAACCAGATGAGAAGGAAGTCCTGAAAAAAGAGGAAGAAAATAAAGAGGTGAGTGAGAAGAAAAAAGTAGAGGAAAAGAAAAAAGAGGCTGGGAAGGAAAAAGTCGAAGAAGAGAAAAAGGAGCAGGCAAGAGAGGAGCCTAAAAAGGAGGAGGAACGGAAAAATGAAAAGTTAAAAGTGGAGGAAAATAAAAAGGATGATAAGGTGGGAAAAGAGCAGCCAAAGCTGGAAAAGAAAAAAGAGGATGAGAAGGAAAAAGAGACAAAGGAAGAACAGAAAAAAGAGCTACCAAGATATCTTGAACGTTCTAGGAGTAGGAAAGAAAGAAGAGAAACCAGTGGAGAAACCGAAAGACTCGACTGTTTTAAGTGCCTTAGGAGTTGGAAAGAAAGAAGAGAAACCGAAAGATACGTCTGTACTAGGTGCTATAGGATTGGGAAAGAAAGAAGAGAAAAAAGAAGTTCTGAGAGAACTTTCTCCATACAAAGAAGAAGAACCATTACCTCCACCTCCTAAGAAAGAAAGAAAAGAGCAATCAAGTGATACTAGAGTAAAAGATAATGGTACACAGACACCGAGTGTTCTAAGTGCCTTAGGATTGGAAAGAAAAGAATCTTGGACTCAAACACCATCACCACTATTAGAAACTATTGGGTTAAAGCCTAAAGAAGGAAAAAAAGATGTTTTTGATATATTGCTGGGAAAGGGGAAAACACCATATACAGCTACTCTTTTGAAACAAATTATTGATTCAATATCAATTAATTATCTATCCGATTTTAAAAGATTTAAATTATCCTTTACTCATTCAAGTATTAAATATTTATCTTTTTCACCCCAATTGGGATATGTTCTTGGTTTTGCAAATACACAATTTGTACAAAATAATGAGATTGCAAAATATGCCTGTGATTTAAGAGGAGGCTTTTCAAGTTTTGCAATTTATACGAAAGGGCTTACTGAAAATATGATTGTAGGAAATTCTCTAAGTTCTCTACTCCGAATAGTTTCTGTCTCAGGAGCAATACCTGGAGAGTACCATGAGAAAATTTATGATTCTCCAATTTATGTTAAAGTGCTCCCAAGAGAAGTTAATGAAATTGAGGTTGAATTAAGAACGATGGATAATGGAAGACTTGTACCATTTGCTTATGGTACAGTAAGCATGGTGTTGATATTTAAGAAAGTGATAAATTTTTAAATGTATATAAACCCTCGTTTTATTTTGTAATTATTTTATTATTGATAAAGATGGTTCATGTTAGATTTGATACAAGTTTAGTAGGGTTTGCTGAACAGAGTGGAAGTGGTACGGAAAATTATTATTTTAAAGGAGCCTCACCATACCAGAGAGGGTATGGGCAAAGAGGAGCGGGAGTTGGAGATGTAATGAGAGGATTGTGGAGATTTTTCCTCCCTATTTTACGTAAAGTTGGGAGTACAGTATCTTCTGAGGCACTCAATACAGGACAACGTATACTTGAAAGAGTAAATGAAGGACAACCTATAAAAGAAGCTTTTATTAGTGAAGGAAAAAAAGGAGTAGACACGGTTTTAGAAAAAGGTGGTCTTCCAAAACAATTTGGGACAGGTAGAAAGAGTATAAAAGGAAAAAGAATTCCCTCACATCAAACATTTATTGTTAAGAAAAGAAAACGATCAGACGCCTTTGGTCTCTATTAGAAATGGCATTTCATAAAATAGATAAGGATAGTGTTGATTCAATTACAAGTGCTCTCGACTTTTTCCAAATTCCTCCTACAAATGTTAGTGTGTCTTCAGCGAAAGTTTTTGAAATTCTCCCTAGTAACCCTTTAACAGACACACCTTATCATTTTAAAATTCACTCAAGTGAAAATTTTATTGATCTATCTAAATGTTACCTATTAGTAGTATATAGTGGAGTTTTAAAACATTTTTCAGAAAAAATATTTTAAAACACCACTAAAAACAAATACTTGTGAAAACAAAATATTTTTCATTCTCAGATCCTCATTTTCAATGCTAAAAATTTTAATGGAAAAAATCTAAACATGTAGGAAATAAATTAAATGAAATAAATTTTATTAATTTTTATTATTTTTTGATTTTATATTTTTATTATGTTTTTTTGTATTTTTTATTTTTATTATGATTTTTTGTATTTTATATTTTTATTATATTTTACATTTTTACAAATTTTAATTTATAATACAAGGATGTCTAAAGGTTCATATTCTATATGGGTATAAGCTTACGACCTAGGTAAAATGTAAGTTTCGCCGATTCAATAACAAATGATTTTACAGCAACAACAATATCTGAGCATGTCTCTTTTACAAAGGACCAAGCAGAAGTAAACACGCCAGGTTCGTGGTACACTACTGTAAAAGTTGGTTTGTATACCTGTTTCCATTCTTTTTCTTTTTCGTCATAAATAAACCAAACATGACCAGTTGGGGTCCAAGTTATATTTGTAAAATTTGGTTTAGGGGGTAAATTTAAAACATGCTGGAAAGTGCTCGGTTTGGGCGTTCGTCGAAATAAGGATACTTTCGCCTCCTCAACTTTCCATATTCTTCGATATTCACAGTATACATATCCTAATATAAAAATAAAAATAATTTTATTAAACATTTTTCAATAACAATAATATGAAATAAAACATATCACTTATATATTTTCATAAATTTTCGGATTGTTCTACTGCTTCCAATACATCTATACATTCAATTGGGTAAAAATATTGATGTCTTCTTCCTCCAGCAACACAAATAAGTGGTAATTGAGGATATGCAATATCAACTCGATGTCGAACATAAAAATATTGTCTTATTGTAACACGTAAGTATCCACGTAAAGCAAATATCTGATCAGCCCCCATTTTCGTTAACTTGCTTGGATATATTTCCATCTGTTGATGCTTTAGATGATTTGTGAGTAGAGCTTTCTTTCTAGGTTCAGTAAAATTTCTTTGACCAATTCCTGAAATGGCAACATCATCATTTGTCATGCTAGTAAGAGTCTGCAAGTAATTGATATTTTCATTAAATTTTTTCCGTAGTTCGCGATGAAGTGATTCTGGGGCACATCCTCCATTGAAACGACAAAGTATTTGAATAAGTGGTGTTAATTGAACTTCAGGTGTAGGACTTATAGGTTCAGTCATGTTGTCGCTAGTACGCATTTTTTAATAGCAAACTGTTTTTAATACATAACTATGCCTCTTATATACCAAGAGGGCCTTTAGCAAATCGAATACTTGGCATCGCATCCTTTCCTTTCTTACGGATATTTGTATGTAGTTTGAATAATAATGCCAAGACAAATAATAAACCCAAATCCAAAATATATGCTATTATAAGAAGAATATCTTTGTTTGGAGTAATTGCAGGACCAATAGAAAGTGCATGCCCAGCGTCAATAGCAAAACAAGCATTTACATTTGGAGGAAAGGGTCCATGCAAGGGAAATAGTATATTACTATCATTTTGGGATAATATTACACAAAATAGTGGAAATAGTATTAAAATTGAATATATCATTTTAGTTGCTAAATTATAATATTCACTCTTATCTTATATACGAAAGGTGCTGAATAAATCGTCTTAAAAAGGCATCACGGGCTTCTGGGGGAATTGAATGTAATTTTTGTAAGGTTGAAGAGAAATTGTTTTTTGAACGCAATACAAGAAAATATATACAATAATGGCCACAAGTATCTGACAAAGGGGATTGCAAAGAAAATTTATTTTGTTTTACTTTAGAAAAATTTCCAAGCATAGATTGTCTCATGTCACAATTTGGTTCTTCTGCAAATGAGTCAAAGTATTCGACCGTACTCGGATTATCAGAATAACAAGCAATCCAATGTTCGCCAACTGTCCCTTTTCGCATATTATTTACAATAAAACAAAAAGGCTTAGTCCATTCTTTATTTGGGATATTATCAGAAGAATAGACACCAAGAAACTTATTTTTTAAAGGTTTATATTTTTTTAGTAGATTTTCGATTTGGAGAGAATTCATTATTAGACAGATCCATCGGTACTCAACACACGATCTGCATTTATGGACATTATTGCATCGAATTCACCCATGATTATCATTTCATATCCTTCATCCTTTACAGGCTGATTGAACAAGCAACGGACTGTTGTTGTTCCTTGTCTAATAAGTTCCAGTCCATTAGTGTCTTCAAGCGTTGAAGTCATAGGTATAACAAAGAAACAAGAAGATTGCGAAAATTCCTTCATCCCTATACTTAAAGTTCTTTGATCAGAATTTGGCCAAGCATCTAAGTCCATACCTACATACATATCAACAAAAGCACGCACAAAGCTGTCATTCGAAAAATCAAGATCATATGGCACCGCGGGAAACTGGAAGCCGCCAAATTCTGCTGAAACAGTTCGCAGGTTCGCATGCTCAAATGTGAACGGTGACAACGCAGTATTTCCAGTATATGCAGGCGAGCTTACAAAACAAATCACTAACCGTCTCGGACACGTACTTGTGAACGCGGCATGTGTAATTTCCTGGCGACCTTTTCCAAGAAAAACGCTCCTAATTTCAATTTTTCTATAGGCGTATTTTGCAGGAGACTGTTCTAAATGTCTAGCAATAGCATTATTTAGTGACATACTTAAATCAACTTGTTTAACAAAAATTCTCATATCATGAAGGCGTAGGCGGTATGTGCTTGTATTATTTAATAATTCTTCACCAGCTTTTTTGCGATATTTTGGAGCATGAACAAGAAATTCATCGGTATTTCTGTAAAATGTCCAAAGCACATCACTATTAGGAATCAAAAGCTGATTTTGTCTTGCAATATCATAATCCAAATGGGAAAGTAATCTGCAAGTCTGACCATTAGCAAATCTAGATGCCCGCGATTTAAATCCTGAACCTTCAAAATCATTCTTATCAACAGCATCTTTATAATAAAGTGCTGCTTCATAAAGACCTTTGCTGACCTCTCTATCTGATCCTAGCTCATGAAGAAGTATACATCTGTATGCATAATGGATTCCCGAGTCATAGCATTGAATACCATTAATAGATAGAGTTAAACGACGAATCCAAGTTAACCCTAAATATTGAGCAACACTTGTAAAACTATCACCCGCGAAATTTCCTGACAAGTCTTTAACAATTGGGACCCATTCACCAGTTGCATCAACCTTACGTTCAAGAGATAACACAAGACTCAGATATGTTTTACTTAAATCATGGTAGAGGGAGTCACCAAAATAGCGAAAAATAAACGGACCTGCAGATTGATTTAGAGCATTGAGGGGAAGCAATTCTTTATACGCCGAACGTTGAATACCAACATTTGTTGACGGTATAGAAAAGAAGGTTAGGCGATTATCAACCCCTTCAGTACTGTCTTTGTCAATTTTCTTAATAGTCGTCATTTTGATTAATGAATAATAATAAGCTAATACTTATATACTCAGATATCATCAAAACTGAGTTGGTCTCTATATCTTCTTCGTTTCTTTCCTAAATTATCTATAGTAACATTCTGTTTTTTCTTTCGTCTTCTTTTGCCTTTCCCACATTGTTCAAGTTTTTTCCCAACTTTTTGAAGACCTTCGCTTCCATGCTGTTTCAATGCTTCACTTACTGAGCGACCTTGTGAAACATCTTCGAGAATATTTTTTCCTACATTTACAGCTTCATTTCCTGCAGTTGTGGCTTATTTTTAACAATAGGCATTAAAAAACGCCCTACAGCCCCAAGTACACCAAATCCTCTTTGATACCTAGTTCCTTGGAAATAACGATTATCTTCAAGTAATCTTCCTCCTCCGTCTTGAGCACTCAAAAATGGCTCCCAGTCAATTTTATCTATGTCTAAACTAACGTGTGTCATGCTTTAAAATATTGAGCGTTGAAAGTGTAATGTTAATATACAAGTTCCCCAATGGAATTTTACTAGATTTCCAGTTAAGGTTCGAATTTCAATAGTAATGTCTGGATGGCGTTTACCTAATAAACGATGATGATGTTCGGTCATATATACTTCTGAAACACTTTCTCCAGGTTCACCAGATACATTAACAACACGTAATAAAGGTGCAGTTACGTTACCTATTATGCTATTTTCAACAAGTTTTGGTGCATAAACTAAAAATTGACGCACGCCTCCAGATATATCAGGCATATACTTTGCGACTTGTCCACTATGAACCTTCTCAGAATCGAAACCAAGAGTATAAGCTAGTTGACGACTTAATTTAATAAATTGTACGTTTCCTTGCAAGAAAACATGAAAACGCTTATGCACTTTATCGTATAGTATGGAAACCCATTGATATTTTGGATCAGCGAGTTGTATATTGGAGAAGCTAAGAAGCATTTTTAAATATTCAGGAGGATAAGCATATTCAGCTAAATGTAGTTTCTCAGGCTCCGAGTCATTTAACTCGTCAGATTCTTTTTGCAGATGAACTTTTTGTTGATAAACATTTTCTTGTTGTGGAAGTTCTTTGTCTTTGGTTTTATCTTCAACATGCCTACCTCCATCACCAAAAAAGCTTTTCCAAAAGGAAGGACGTTCAGGAGGGTCAGCAATTAACATTTCAGGACGCGGGAGCTCAGGCAACGAGCTTAGATCCTCAGGTTGAATTTCTTCTTGCTCTGGTTCTTCTTCAATTGTGGGAAGATTACTCACTTTTTCAGGAGGAGTCCATGCCGCTTCCTTATTAATTATTGCTGGAGATTCCTGTGGCTTTCCTAAGCCTTCATTTACAGGGGACCATGGTTCTACAGCGTCTTCTTCACTTATTGTTGGAAATTCATGCGACTCATTATCTTCAAGAGTGTCCATTGAATGTGGTACAGGCTCTTCTAAGGGGGGAGTCCAAGGCTCTTCATCTTCATCAATAACTACTGGAAATTCCTGAATCTTTTCTTTAGAAGATTCTACATGCTCCTCAGTGACTTCTTGTTCAATTTCCTCACGAGGTTCAATATTTTTTTCATCTTCGTGTGTCGTAGACTCTTGAGGCGTTTCATTGACTTCTTGATCATATTCTTCAAGATGTTCTATATTTTCTACTTCTACGATTGTCGAAGGATTTGCATCAGTTTCTTGCTTATCTTCAGAAGTTTTTTCAGCGACTTCTTGTTCATGTTCTTCATGAGGTTCAATATTTTCATCCTCTACGATTGTCGAAGGATCTTCATCATTTTCTCGAGTATCTTCAGATGGCTTATCAGCGACAACATCAGTTGATTCATCCTCAATATTTTCCTCTTCATGTGTAGAAGCCTCTTTAGCATTTTCTTGCGTATATTCAGAAGTTTCTTCAACGACTTCTTGTTCATGATCTTCGTCAGCATTTTCCTCATCTGTAGGTGCTGAACGTTCTTCATCCTTTTCGTGCATATCTTCAGATGGCTCTTCAGTGACTTCTTGTTCATGTTCTTCATGAGGTTCAATATTTTCATCCTCTACGATTGTCGAAGGATCTTCATCATTTTCTCGAGTATCTTCAGAAGGTTCTTTAGACTCTTCTTTATTTATTGATCCATGTTCGACTTGACTTTCATTATTTTCCTCTTCATGTGTCGAAGTCTCTTCATCATCAGGAGTTGTAATTTTTGCTGATGAAGTTTCATCGTCTTGTTTCGAAAGTTCAGCTTCAACTTTACCTATAATTTCTTCCGATAAAAGTTTCTGACCCGCAACAGCTTCTTCAACTTGACTGGCTAATTCTTTAACCTTTTGTTCTGCGGCCTTAGCACGATCTGCAGCTTTTCGTGCCTCAGTAACATTGCCTCGTGATTCTGCCGCTATAGTTTCTATTTGTGCATCTGAAACCCTATCTTTTGCCTCTAAACATTCTTGTATCCATTTATCTATTTCATTTCTTCGACTAAACAATAGTTTTAATTGTGTTACAACCAATCTTAGAATGGTTGCAGGTACTTGTCTCTTAGTTACCCCCGTCTCATTTAATGTTACCTCTTCATCTATTAGTGCATACTTATAACGAGCATTTTCCCAATATTTCTGATTAAGTTCTTTATTCAGTTGTGATTGTTGCTTTGCCAATTCTACACTGTTAGTCAATGACCTTGTAGCTGCACGCACAGCCATATCTATTAAAGTTTTTTGTTCATCTGTTAGTGTTGGCGAAGTATCAGATAAAGGTGTTATCTTTCCGTCTAAGGGTGTTTTATCCTTTTGCGTTTCAGTATTCTGTCGTATATCATCCGATTTTTCTTCAGAAGATACTAGAGCTTCAGTAGGAGCATCTAATACAGGAGACTTTGGAATAGGAGGATCATCAGTTATAGAACTATCAGATGTAGGTGAACTTTCTGTTTTTTCACTAATTTGATTTTTAACATGAACTTGAGAGGGAGCAGGCGTATCTGTTTCAGGATTTTCATCATTTTCCACTAAACTTGCTTCTTGTAAAGGATTTTCAGGTTTATGCGCGGAAGTTGATGCAAAACTTTTAATTGCATTTATTATTATATCTTTTTGCTCAGTTTGCGGCTTTAATCGAACAGTTTCTACAGAGCTGTCCGGAACCGAAGATAGAACTGGAAGTTTTGCCCCCTTAATTTCTTTATTTAAATACTGTATAAATTTATAAGCACGATCCTTTGGCATATCGAAATAACCTTCCATTTCCAATTGTTGAATGAAACTTTCATGCCCAGCAGCAGGCAATATTTCTTTTTGCTTAAGCTCAGGTTGTGTTTGAGGAGTAGATTCACGGGTTCCTTCCATAGGAGTAACATTTGAGTGTTCTTCTTCAGTTTGGTTGGCTGAGGCAGGATTAGTAAATTCATTAACTGCCTGTTTGATCCGCTCTATTTGATCTTGATTTGGAGTGAAACGAACCATTTCTATACCATCTATTGCAAGAGGTCTTATTGGAGGTAAACGAATTCCTTGTTTCCCTAAAAATTTCATGAAATTAAATGCAATTTCCTTTGATAAATCAAAATAACCATTTTTAACTAATTGTTCGCTTATAGTCTCAACAGCTCGTCTTCTTCGAAAATTCCCATAAATTCTTTTTTTATTCTCTTCAAGTCTCATTTCCTCTCGCTCGCGATCCAATTCCTTTTTCCAAGCATCAAGCAAAACTGCATTTATGGCCTCTTCCAATGCCTCTTCTGAGGCAAAAGACAAATCTGGAAGTTCGATACGAACTGACAAAAGCTTTTTACCGTATCGACGAAAAATCGTAATAGATTCTTGCTCATCAGAATCTCCAAGTAAAGAGAATGAAAACGGGTAAATAATATTTGAAAGTGCAACAGTCCAACTTGAATCTAATTCAAGCGTGTCAGGCATCCTTACGGTAAACTTTGAGGTAGTATTTCCTTCAACATCTCCAGAATTTGAAGGTAAAACAACATAAAATGAATCCATGGTTAACGTCGAACTATGTCGCTGTCGTTTACCCAACTGTTATGAATATCTTTATAACCAACCCAACGCACAAAGTGTTGTTTTATCCCTGTACGTGTAGTACGAGTCTTTAAAATTTCGGCAATACGATGAGTAGTATCCTCTTGTGTGGGAACCAACTCTTCTCTATAGAATATTCCTTCAATTAGGTTGTCTTCAAAATCTTTTAACTTATATGTTATAGGCGAACGTGTGTCGTTTGTTGTATGTACAAGAAAAAGTTCGTCAGTATAGTTAGGTAAATATCCTTTTTCAAATTTACCCTTTTCTTTAGAAATGCGGACAACTTGTCCAGGCTCGAGTTTAGAAGTTGTTTTAATAGGTGTACCATTGCCCTTATATAGCCTCTCAAATAATTTTCGAGAATTTTTAAAAGTAACTGAATTTGGTGTAACTCCTGTAACACGGTTTACGCTAGAATTTATTCCCGAAACAATTTTCTGAATAGCCTCAACCCACCGCAGTGTGTTTTTTTCACTGAAATATCGATATAATCTTTCCTTTATTGTACGATTCGCCCTTTCTGCCATTGAAGCATGCACATCAGGACTATAAACTACACGCTTATCAATATCCTTTGATCTAAAATAATCCCTCATTTTTTTAGCCTCAAATTCTAACCCGCGATCCGTGTATAGTTTATGAGGCAAGATACCATTAGAAAGTTTGAAAATTTTTTCAAATGCCTCAATCATATCTTCTGATCTCTTTGTCTTGACCGGCGATGCAAAAATCATTCGACTTAGAACATCAATACATACTAATAGATACCTGTTACTATCATTATGTTTAGCTATCTGATCAAATATTGCTAAATCTGCCTGCCAATCAGTGTGAAAACCACTTGGACGTGTAACTAGCCTTGGGAAATTTTTTCTGGAGGGTCTATGCATGGTATACACTCTTTGCTTATGCAAAAAATTATAAACATACTGAAATTTTATCTTCGGATATTTGCGCTTAGCTTCTTCATAAACACGATTTATTCCTGCATAGGAAGCAGGAGAATTTAAAGAATAATATATTTTTGATAAAAAATTATCTAAAGCTTTTCCCATATTTGTGGAATAAATTTATTTTTCTTTTGCAAATTTATAGGCAGGACTTTTACTAAAACTCTTTTCTTTCTTTTCCCGCTGCCTGATTGACTACCAGAACTTTCCTCAGTACTACTTTCTCCTTGCGTCTCTTTGATCATTTCTTTTACTAATGGGTCTTTGGATAATCGATTAAATAGAAAACTAAAACCTTTAGGGGGTGACGATATATCACCTTGTACATATTCGAGCACTTGAGTGAAATTACTATTCTTTACAAGTCTTCCTTTGACATTTGATTCAAAGCTTCCATTCTTACGTATTCTAAATTTTTCAGCATTATCTTTGACATAATTTTCTAAATCCTTCGAATATCTTTTTGAAATAATTCCATTAAAAGGTGTTGTTTTTCTTCTTTTCATTAGTTTTGGCGATGTAAATTCTGAATCTGTTTGATATTCTGAAATTGATTTTACAGGTTGTAACTGTGTTTTAGGGGCTGCAGTTTCCTTTAGATAAGGAGCAACTTCTGGAGCTCTTGCTGTTTCATCGATTATCACCTTTTGAGGCCTATTTTCTAATTCGTGTTTGAGTTGTCTTCTTTTTTTATATAACCAGTTATATTTTTGGGCTTTTACATCTTCACTTAAATTTGGATCAGTAAGAGTCTGATTAATCTTTGAGTCGGTTTGTACCTTTTCATTTTGAAGAAAATCTCCGCCTTTAATCAAGCTTAGAAGTGCAAGATATTCACTTTCAGGAACCATAATCATCTTCTTTGTATGTTTCATTCTTGTGAGAATCTATGAATTATATGTTCAGCTAAAGCTCCAAGGACGGGTACGAGTATAGCGGCTTGAGCGGCACTACCCCCTTGTTGTATTCGACTTCGGGCGCTCTTTTCTGTACGTGTTCGCGCGATAGCTCTATAGAAATCAGCAAACTGGGCTAATTTCTTGCGTTGTCTTCTACTTAAAGTAAAATTATTTTTTAAAATATTAGCACAAATTTCCACTATTGCTAATATTTGATCCGCACTTGCTGATAGAATTAAGGCGTTTTTCTTTTTATCTGAAGATGTTTTAGCTAAGCGCTGTAAAAATTCAAAATTTTCTTTAACGTAAGGACTATAGTTATACATTTTTTAATTTAATAGTTTTTGAGTACTTATATATTATAGAGGCAAATATATAGTCTGTTTTTCACCTGGAAATATTTTAGTAGAAAGACGTAAATTCTCTTCCGTACTTGGATGCATGTTAATTAGCAAATATGAAAATTGCTCAGAAGTAGCATCGCGATAAGCCTCAAGAAAATAGTTCAACATTTTTGGAAAAAGCTGAGACCCGAGTGTGCGTACCTGGAGAAGTCCTTGAGGATTTTTTGTTAGAAGAATATAATGGGCATTTGCACGTGCTGTCCTGATATCTCGCCCATAAAGTGATTGCGTTACAAAGATTATACTTACACCCCAATTGTGCGATCCCCGAGTAAAAAGTAAATCTAGAAATTCAACTGGGATATTTAGCATCAGGTCATCTAGGACTAATAATTGGTGTTGTTTAATTAGCTCAACTTCTGGAACACCGTTATAAGTTGTAATTCCCATCTCTTTTAACTTAAATATATTTTCGTTTATTTCGCCAAAACAGTATAATATTTTATTAGGTGCAGGTTCAACTAATTGGTTACAATTTGCAAGAAATTTCATAAGCCATTGGGTTTTCCCGCTGCCTGTGGCACCGGAAATAACCATAGTGAAAGGAGCTTTGAACATTTTTATTTTAGAAAATACTTTTAATATTTTCATTTATATATTACAGATGTTTCCCAAAGCAATTATTCAAAATGTTGTTTCTACGGCGCAACTACTTGAAATAAATGATAAATTTGACCTATATACACTTGCTACTATTATCAAAAATGCAAAATATTCTCCAGAACGTTTCTCAGCACTTATAATTAAACTCGAACAACCTCTTAGGTCTACAGCGCTCATATTTTCTAACGGAAAGATTGTATGTGTTGGAACTAAATCTGTTAATGATTCAGAAATTGCTATTAAGAATTTTGCTCAACTTCTATCCTCAGCATGTAGCTTAATGATAAACATAAAATCATTTAAAATTCAAAATATCGTGTCCTCATTCGAATTTCCGGGACATCTTAATTTACCAGGTAATTAATTCATAAATTGAATTATTATTTTAGCTTTGTATGATACTATGAGAATTGCTCCACCACAATGGCTGGCTCGGCATATTTCTTACAACCCAGAATTTTTTCCTGGAATGTGCTTAAGGATTAAGGAGCTATGTTCAGTTGTTATAGTCTTTACGACAGGAAAATGTATAATTACAGGTGCACGCACAGAAGAAGAAGTTTATAATGTCCAAAATAAAATTTATGAATCAATTTTAATGTTTTTGAAGAACTAATAAATACTTATGTTAATTTCGCTTCTTAATTCCATTAAAAGTTTTCCAAGCATATTATCACCTTCCCATTGGCTAGGATCTTTAAGACGGGCACTTTTCGGACTTATACCGCTGCTCCAGTGTAGTTCAGATGCTGACGCTTGCGTAATAAGTCCATCACCTGTGGCACGTAATTGGTTGAATAGTTGTGTGTTCTGCGTGAATTTCGCCCAGAGACCAGTGTACATAACCTAATAATAATAAAGGCGAGATTAGCAAAATAAAAAATTTTACTTTATTGCGAACAGAATTCCATTCATCATGGTTATATCCACGGATACGTTTACCAATTCGTCTAATAGCTAAAGGATTATTTAGCATTAAAACTTGGCTAGCTATTTCCAAATCTTCAAAAAATCGCGCTTTCTGCCAAATAAAGTATTGTTCAAGTGAACTGAATGTCCTTCCCAGCAACATGAAATTAGCTCTAAAACGATTATCAAACCCAAAATGTTGAAAATAGAATACAAATATATTTTGTTGTTGATCTCCAATAATTTCTTCAGGAGGATAAGATTTTGTTTCATGCGTTATATGTAGTCGCTCAAGAATGCATGTTGTTGTTTCTAAAAATTTTTAGGTCAATATTTAATTAACTGATTACCTATTTTATTATCGCTGATCATAATGCCTTTTAAAAAATAAAGTATAATATAAAAAATTTTAAAATATATAAAGCATTGGTAATAATATACTTATAATATAATAATAAATAAAGCATATATTTATTCAAATTTAATCAATATGTTGGATCATTAATGGGATTTCCCCTGTATCCATAAGGATAGCAGTCAAAATTTGCATCAACAATTCCTTTGTCGTAAATTGGAGCGTAGCGTCTGGAAATTATATATTAAAAAAAGTACTTATAAAATACCTGATTTGAGTCCGACTTATGACTTGCCCTTGGCGCCAGCTAGGTTGAAAATGAGTTCTCTCCAATACTATAGGATCTTGCTTATCACCATAGGATTCTACCATTTTCTTAACAATAAATATTATATCAAAACTAATAATAAGATACCTTAAAGTGATTATAGTCCAGTGGAGTGTCAACCTGATCCCAACATCCACGACACTTGACAATGTATTTTATTTCTCCGCTTTTTCTATTCTTCATTTTCATTGCATACTAAGATGATACTTGTTTAAGAAAATTTAAAATTTAAAACCTGTTTACATCCTCCAGTATAGAAAGACATAATAGTCCAATCTTCATATTCACGACTCATCATTCCAAGCATATCGCCAACACGAAAGGGTGGTTGCTTAATGATCTTATGTAAATAAAAACAGCTATCAGTATCCGTGTATAGTAATTTGCAGTCATTGTCATTAACAATCTTATCCATGTATTCATACAGCATAACACGTGCTGTTGCAGTTGTAATAAGAGCCAGTACAATGTTGTATTTGTCATGTGGTCGCACAAATTCTCGTCGATTTCGGTACGGGACAGCATACAGATTTGGAGTTAACATTTCTATTGCTCCTATTTCCAACTTTGGATCATTAAGAACGGTATGTAGTTTGATTGGCGAGCTTGTTATGCAATCTTTGGTCAAATTACAATGAAGAGCCCAACGTCCCCACCTAAAATATGAATAAACTAATCAAATTCTTGCTTACATAGAATTATTGCATGTTTTGGCTAGGTAACGCAATCCTTCATTTCTGGCAATTTGTGAGGGTTGAAGCGTAATACCATATTCTTTTTGATTTCTTGTAATATAATCATTTTTGAGTTTTTCTTCTAATTCATTGTTTTCGGGTTTCAGAATACCGCTCGGCCAACCGCTGGCCTTAAAAAAAATTACATGCTATCATAATTTAAACCTCAATTTTCAATCTCATCATATCCTGAACATAAGGGCGGAGCAAAGTATCAGACCATTCATTCCAATTATAGATGCTATAAACTTTTTTGACGCGATACCCCTTTTTCAATGCAAGTTCTAATTCAACAGTACACGTAGTGCTTACAAATCCTCGCTGCATATCGTTATGTTTGCACCATTTTTTGCCAATCTCTCGGCTATATTTTTGTTCTTTGCGCTTTGGTACGCCTGGTTCCATTTCAATTGCACAACGATGACATAAATGGAAAATCTTCAAATATCTAGGACTCAGAAAATTACTTACTAATTTGCCGTTTATTCTTTCTGGAATTACAGGTAGATACAGGTCATCGGGTGGCACTATGAAGACTTTAAATATTCCTCTATAAGGCCGCAAGTCCTCAGGAAATCTCCAATTTACATCAAGATTAAGATCAAGTACATCGGGGTGTCCTAAAAACTTTAATGCTTTTAGATTAAATAAAATTACCAATCGGATAAAAAGCATAGAAATTCACTGCTGGATATAGACTAACCACGTCAAAGCAAGAAATTTCATATTCATCATTATCTTCCAAATTACACTTTAGAGATAAAGGCCCCGTTCTTCCACCTAAATTACTCAGTAATATTAATCATTGAAACTGAAAACCATGGAATGCATCTCTAGGAAATAACGGTCCAATGTCTGGTAGCTTGCCAAAGAAAAGTGACATTGATGGATCATGATCCAAAGCTTTATTTACTTCGCACTCCCAAAATGTGTATGTACAGATACCTTCATCTTTCAACAAATTAATTCTTTCTTCCAATTTATCTTTATTGTAAAGTGCTGTTTTGCCGTTTAAACAGATTTCATGTTGACGATAGAGACTAAATTGATAAATTATTATATAAAACTACTTTACCATTCATGTCCGTGCCATGCACATCCGAGGAACTCTATTGCTATATCGGTTCCCCCCTTGTTTCCTTTGATGTAGCCGTCAAGACGTAACACGCTTCCATTTGAAGCGAAAACTCTATACTCTCCTTCCGAGCTTCCTTGATGTTGTATTTGAAGTCCAGTCCTATGTTCTAACCATTTAATAAATTTCAAAGCTATTGTAGACTGATTTGAATCTTTGTGATATCCGTTGTCTGGTATAATACCGATTTGGTTACTTTTCAAATAATTAATACCTAAATATAAATAATAGTTATTAAAAGTTTTTAATTTTACAAAAATGTCGGAGACAAGCACTAGCCAATGTCATAGAAGAAACAAGGACATCATCTTGTTTGGAAGGCTTTGGAGCAAGTTCAAAAAATAACTTTTGAAGTTTTACAAGAGCATGTGCAAGTATACGTACGTCCTGCTCACAATATTCGACAATTTTTTCTTTAAGGCAAAACTGTTCGTTTTTGTTTGATAGGTACCATTCTTCGAATTCTTTTCTTCTTTGGTTTCCCATTGAATTCGGATTGTAATATTTTTTATCTGGTAATCCATCAAGACGCAAATGCATGTTCTCGTTAAAGTTCCATCCATGAGGAAAGAAAGATTTTCCTCCTTCATCGATTTCTAAGCCAAGTGCTTTCGGAAGCTGGTCTAACTTGAGCATCATCCAATTAAACGAATCACGAAATGATATATGCGGACATATTCCTTTTTTCTTTTTTAGAAGCACCTCGTAGAGTTTATTTCCTGTTCTTGTAATATTCGGCTCAAATCCAAAATGCCTGATTAATTCGCCCAATAATAAGTGCATATCATAACGTCTAAATAATTATTGACTTAATTATTTGTAAAAACTCCCACCCTCCATAATGTGAAATAGCATATGTGCGACCAGTTCTCTCTTTTCCAAGTCCAGAAATTAACCATCTAAGAAATTCCCGCAGCGGATTATCATAATTTGCCCCTGTCCAGCTTTGCATCCTTGACATTCCTGGATTGCAGTTTTTACATGTTCCCAAATTTTCTTCCATCCAGTTATTATTTCTTATACAATTTGAGCAAAATAACATTGCCTATTAGATTTTATCGTTAAACATTAAGATACAGATATTACCGAAACACAATTCACGTGGTGAAGTCGATAATTTTCATCTAAATTTTTATATTCATCTGATCTTCCTCTACCAGGAGTTAAGAGTTCACATTCAAAATCAAATACAACCTATAAAGTTATTTGATTTTTAAAACTTATTTTAAAGCTTATTAGATTTATAAAGCGTATTACCATTAGATAATTAAGTTTTTGTTTAGGAACAATTTGCTGTACAAAGCAATGCTCTTCTTTTCTATGCAAAGAATGACATAGCGAACAATAACGCATAAAACAGCTGTGCCCTTCATTATTATTTACACGATAAATCTGACCACATTCCTTGCATCTATTTTAAAATATTTTAAAATAAATACTAATTAACCTTTTGAATATTCTACATATTTCTTTCTCCAAATGTCGTTTATAACAGTTGGGATTCCGGAATACATTAGAACACTTTGAACAATATAATTCAAACCCGTCTATTTGTTTACAAGGAAAATCCGCTCCCATTCCACAGCAACGTGGACATTTTGCAGAACATGTTTGTCGGTGTTTATTCCTTTCGTGGTAGGTAGATTCGCACTCAAGACAATAATATAAATCTTTGCCAAAAAGAGAATTGAGTTTTCTAATGCCATAGTAATGACCATCTTTTATGTATAAACTAATATCTTTTTTTCCTCTATCATTTCCTTTCCAAATTGGACGAGTTTGACCGTTATCCCCAAAAACAGATAGCCTGTATTGTCCAGGATAGCACTCATTCAAAAATTTTTGTACCAATGGAACATGTTCTTCCGCATTATAATATTTTAAATTTGCTGGATATCTGACTCCTTGCTTTTTAAACTGAATAAGCATATCCTTGATCAAATTGCGGCGATATAACTTTGCTCTTGCTCCTTTTCCATGCACAAGTCTCTGAAATTTAACATTTTCATTTGTTGATTTTTCCAAATTGATATATCTCATTGTAAGTTGAACAGCTAATAGAAGACAATGATTTTTGAACGATTCACCAAGATCCTCATTTCGAACCTTAATTTTTAAATTGATTTTTAAATTGACTAAACCTCTATAAGATTGTTAACATCTATGCCTTGTAAAATTTCTCTTCCTTTTCGGCCGCTTCCACTTTGCTCATTTTGTATTAAAGCAAGGGCTTCATCATGTGACGGCCCCATAACGATCTGTTCAAATACATATATTTTAGTTTTAATTAAATAATACTTCAATATGTATCGGTTGGCTATAGAGTGATGGTCTTCCCATTCTTTTTCCACTTTGATCTACAGAATCAAATTGCTCCATGACAACTTGTGGTGTGTTTTGTGCTAGACCTCTATATGGAATTTGAATAGGCTTTTCCAACACTGCGCTCCTGATTATTATGGAACATTTTTCTGATTTTGCTCCCGATGACTTGTCCGCCTTGACAATGAAGTGGTCAATCAAATCTTCTAAAAGTTGGTCTGTTCCTTCAGGAGCATCTTCAACATTTGTAACAGTGAAAACATTTCTTAAATATTAAAAAAATAATTTGATTTTTTGAAACCTGAAAACTCCTATTTTGAATCTAGTGCTGTTAATAGTATCTGATGCCTCTTCTTTGTAAAAGTGATTAATAGAATATTCTCCAAACTTTTTAGAATATTCCATCTAAACACTAAATTAAAAATTTTTTAAATTATTAGGTAAAAATTGAAAATAACATATTAGCAAAAAAAAGAAAATAAGATTAATTGTTTATTCTTCGGAAAATTGATATTAAAATACTTTTAGCCTTTAATCTGTTTTTTCGGTAATTTTAGGTACAACTTGTTCTTCAAAACATTCTTCAGTTTGTACTTCTTTGTCTTCTTTGTTGGGTTGGACCGTAATTAAAGAATCAGTGTGCTCTCTCATAAAAATTATTGGCGAATCTAAATTTTTAAAAATTAATATATAGGGTTGTAGGCTAACCTTCTCTCGCGATTGGTCCGTGAATGCTCGCATGTTTATTGAAAATTTTGATTGCCATCTCTAAATCTATCTTCGACCAGAATTTGCTAAATGGATTATGAAGCTCAAGATATAACTCCTCTTTTACAACCTCAGTAATTGCCTAAATTTGTTTTATAAGTTTATAAATAAAAATTTACAATTTTTGCTAAAGCATTTCTTTCTCTAAGTATATGTTCATGCACTTGACTCTTGGAAAGTGGATAACGTTGTTCATGAAATTGCATGAAAGCTTCATATAGTTCATTCTTCAGCATATTGTCATCTTCGCGCACGTACTCCAGAGTATTTAGTTGACGGGAGAATCGAATGACGCTTTCCTTGAGACCATCAATTGCTTGCTCGTACATTTCTTGATCCATCTTAAATTAAAAATATTCTAAACTATTAATTAGAATAGCACCTTTAAGTCAGATAAAATATAGCTTGCTTAAATTGATCTTGATTTAAAAAATTGATTAAATATTTTAAAGATATTATAAATCGAATTAACGATTTTGCAGTAAATTCAATAGAAAAATTTTTACTCAAAAATTATTTAATATAAAAGATTAATGTTATTTTAATAGTTGTCTATTTTCTAGTTTTTGTTGACACTATTGTAAGTCTTTTGTTGGTACTCGATGTTGGCCGGCGAACAAACGGTGCAAACCTTAATTACGATAATTGGTTTACTTAAAATTAAAAATACCAAGAAACTAAGCTCGAATTTATCAGCACTTTTCTGAAGAAATAGGTCACTTGCCATTTTCTTTGTAAGTTCTGAACACTGTGAACACTAAAAAGAAAAATTTAAATATTTTAAAACAATATACCTGATGAAGAATCCAGCAATACTTCATAAGGTTTAACAATTTTTTATCTTTTCCTTTTATAATGCCAGCACCTCGACAAAATTTCAAAACTTTCTCATCTTGAAATATAATTGTTTCAATATTCATTTAAATAATTTTACCATTATCAAATTTTGACGATTGCGAACCTGATAGCAAATATTTTGAAGAGTTGCCTGAAAATTCAATAAACATAATTAATTAATTTTTACCAAAATATCCATTGTAGTGCATTCCTAAAGAAATATTCTTATCCAAATCTTCTGCGCACAATTCTAAGGTCAAGATAGACAATCCTGCATGTCCGATTTTAAAGAGAAAATATTCCCTTTTCTTCTGGTGGTTGCGGCAAGACTCACACATATATACGAATATACCACTGCGAGGATTCTTAAGAATTTGGGCTCGGCTGAGTAGCGCTTCAGGCACAACAAATTTTTTTCGTAGTTTTCCTAAGATTTTTTTATTAAATAAAAAGATTTAAAAATTACGATCAAGTCGCATTTTCTTATACTCATCTTCGTTTTCTCCTAAATCAACTTCTTCGTCTGAGTCGGGATCAGTTGACTCATCTTCATCCTCTTCCATTTGATAAATAAGGATCGCCTGATGCAGCTCTTCTTCATCTTGTTTTTCTTTTTCTGAAGGTCCATTTGCTTTTTCAACAATAGACTTTAATTTAAAAAATATTAGTAATCTATAATTTACATACCTTAATAACAGGATCAAAAATATTTTTTTGCTCGTCAGTTTTTTTCTCTGATGTTTTAGCTTTTTTGGGCGTCGGCGTTTTGTTTGATGACGAAGAACTCGTCTTCGTCACGGAACGTCTTCTTCTAGCTTCTGCGGCATCTTTCTTCTTTCTTTGGGCCTTAATAAATTCTCTCACTTCTTCCATCTCTTCTGCAGTTATAGCAGCTGAAAAAATAAAATGAATTTTGTTATGATTCAAACCTTCAACAGCTGCGTTCTTTTGGTTATCGATTGATTTAGTTTCTGAAAACAAATTTTATATTTATATACTAGGCAGATAACTCACCATTATCACGTGATGAATCATCATCGAGCAAGATTGGGTCATCTAATTAAAAATTATTAATTATATAATTTAATTACCTTTTTTAGTAGCAGCTTTCGAATTTGTATTCATTTTTGGTTGTTAATAATGTTGATTAATAAATTTGAATTGTAATCAAAGCTTTTAATTTGAAGAATTTTTTAAATTATTTAAAATAAAGGTGGATTTTTCGTTAAGACTTTAATCTAAACAATAATGGATTTTACTAAATTGCATTAAATGTAAGTAAAAAATAACGGGACAATAATTTAAAAAATAAATTATATGGACTTTAATTAAGGGAACATTAATTTATGCAAAAATCAATAAATTAAAAAGATTAATTTAATTATCAAATACAAAAAGAGGACTTAAATTTAAGTAAAACATGAATTAATAAAATTAAGTGGTAATTTTATTCAAAAAATAAATTAATAAAAAATTAATTTAATTAAACCATAAAACATAAATTAATAAAATTAAGTGGACTTTAAATGTGGGGACATTAATTTAATTAAAATAAATTGAAAGGTAAATTCGCGAGAGGAACAAGTAAATGAAGAAATATTTAAAAAACTGAAGTGAATGATTTTAGTTGCAGGATTGAGCTACTTTTATATTCGCCAGAAAATGGTTGTTACTAATGCAATTTTAATGTTTGTGCAATAAAAAACTCGTTTTTAGATGTAATATAGTTATTTTCAGAATTATATTTCACAATATCTATTGTCATTCTTTAAGAGTACTTAACAATTTTTCTGAAAATCTATTGTCATTTTTTAAGAGTACTTAACAATTTTTCTGGAAATCTATTGTCCTTTTTGTTTAAAAAATAAGTAAACATTTCTTTTTTTTAATATTTTTGTGTTGGCGCAAATCTTTTGTTGCATGTTGTTACTTTGTCATTGTGTTGGCGCAAATCTTTTGTTGCATGTTTTTACTTTATCATTGTGTTGGCGCAAATCTTTTGTTGCATGTTGTTACTTTGTCAAACATTTGTTTACACTTTTTAGTAAAAATTGAAAGATATTCTCAAGATTTTCTATTTGTGGCTTTAAGTACCTTACACAATTAGTAAGGTAAAAACGAGTAATTACCTTACTCGTTTTTTATAGTGGAATTTGTGCGTATAAAAGCACGGAATTTTTTAATCTCATTTTATTTTATCTTATTTTATACTTTACTAGTACGCTCACATTTCACCAATATCGCGAAACCCGGTATTTTTTATAAAAGCGAATACCGTAATATATAAAGCAGCTGGGCTATAGCTATTTTCTCCTTTGGCTAGTGCAAAAGGTTATTTGGCGGCTGGGAGTGAACCAGCATCTTCAGTGGACCGTACTGATATGTTAGCCATTACACCACGCCTCCTACTACATAGCCTTAGGAATTAAATAGCTATATGCTTTATAATATGGCATTTTTTTAATTCAATAAAAATCCGGACCCTCGTAATTACCATTAAAATAATAGAAAATTAAGTTTTGTAAATTTTCTTGTTTTTCTTAGAAGTTAACTAATTATTAATAAACTAATTAAATTGCCAACAAAAAGGCTGCTTTAAAAATAATATTAGTTTTAAAAATTAATTGCATTTTAAAAAAATGTTTTTAGAATTATTTTAAAAATGTTTTGAAAACGACCAGGGGGGATAGCTACTACTTGAAGAAAATTTAAAAAATGTGTTGGGTTGATGAGGGTTTATGTACAGTGGGACGAATTGGGGGTTTATGTACAGTGGGACGAATTGGGGGTTTATGTACAGTGGGACGAATTGGGGGTTTATGTACAGTGGGACGAATTGGGGTTTTATGTACAGTGGGACGAATTGGGGGTTTATGTACAGTGGGACGAATTGGCGGTTTATGTACAGTGGGACGAATTGGGGGTTTATGTACAGTGGGACGAATTGGGGGTTTATGTACAGTGGGACGAATTGGGGGTTTATGTACAGTGGGACGAATTGGCGGTTTATGTACAGTGGGACGAATTGGGGGTTTATGTACAGTGGGACGAATTGGGGGTTTATGTACAGTGGGACGAATTGGCGGTTTATGTACAGTGGGACGAATTGGGGGTTTATGTACAGTGGGACGAATTGGGGGTTTATGTACAGTGGGACGAATTGGGGGTTTATGTACAGTGGGACGAATTGGGGGTTTATGTACAGTGGGACGAATTGGGGGTTTATGTACAGTGGGACGAATTGGCGGTTTATGTACAGTGGGACGAATTGGGGGTTTATGTACAGTGGGACGAATTGGCGGTTTATGTACAGTGGGACGAATTGGGGGTTTATGTACAGTGGGACGAATTGGGGGTTTATGTACAGTGGGACGAATTGGCGGTTTATGTACAGTGGGACGAATTGGGGGTTTATGTACAGTGGGACGAATTGGGGGTTTATGTACAGTGGGACGAATTGGGGGTTTATGTACAGTGGGACGAATTGGGGGTTTATGTACAGTGGGACGAATTGGGGGTTTATGTACAGTGAAATGTTTATCTGTTTGAAAAGTTCAATTAGTCAAACAATGAGATTATTAAAATTATATTAAACAACTTAAATAATTTTTTAAAATTTATTTGAAGTGGAAAGAGATCGGCGAAGAGAAAATAATTATAGCGGACTTGAAATTATTAATTTAATATAATTTAGATGAATTTCTAGTTATAAAATTTTTTACTGCCTTAATATATTTTATTTGTAGAATAAACTAAAATATTTTGTATTAGGTGAATTTTTTTAAAAACAATTAAAAAAAGAAATTTTATTGACTATTTAATTAAAACAAACATTTAAAAAAAGCTTCAGAGAAAATTATTTATTTCTTTAGTATTAATATTAAATATAGTATTCTACTTCTATTAATTATTATAAGCTTAATTTTAATAAACTAATTATTATTATATTTTCTAATTATTTATCAAAAATTTTATTTTTTCTCAATTACTTTCCTTCGGGTACTCAATTACTTCTACAGGCCCCCAGTGGACTTTCAAATTTTTTTTACTCTTGCCTTTTTTCTCAGTGGGCACTTTGTCCATTTTCGCCAATTTTTTTTCCGCCCTGGCAAGGTGGTAATTCCTCACATAGTCATAAAACATTTTTTGCATTTGCTTTACTACCTTAAAATTAAAAGACAAATCATCCGATCAAGGGCTAAGTCTAAACAAATCATATTCCCCATTATAAAAATCCAACCTCTACACTCGGTTTATAGTCTTCGGGCACATCGCGAGCATTCAATGGGAAGCACCGCTTTATGTTTTCCTGCATTTTAAAAAATTTTACTATAAAAATTAAAATTATTACTTTTATTTGATCCCAGAATCTACAGCGCGAGTCGATTGGCGCAAGTTTTTTTCCGTGGAAATCTATACTATGTTTCACTACCACCTGCCTTTTATTGGAACCCTTTAAAATTAAAAAAATTTATTTTAAAATGACAAATCATCCGATCAAGGACTATACCACATCACAAAGTTTGCAGCTCCAAACACATTCCTCAAGATGTTCATAGCTGTGTTGTACAAAGTTGTTGGACAACACTTTTCTACATACCCTACACGTAACCAGTTCGGCTTTCATCACATTCAAGAGAATTCCACCTCCGATATATCGGGTGATCATAGCCCTAATCCTCATTGCTTGCCTTTTTATCAACCCCAATCTTTTCCTAAAGTAAACGTTTAGTTATATTTTAAAATTAAAGGTACTTCTTGCCAAACGGCTTCCTTAAATTCCTACTTTTGTTCCCCATTTATAAATGAATATAAAATTATATTAGCTAAAAATTCAAATAAAACGTTTAAATTTTGATAAAATAAAAATTAATTTAAAAGAAAAAAGCATATCTTCCTATAAAAGGTAGCAAAATTTTTAAACAATTTAAAACAAAGACAAATCATCCGATCAAGGGTGGCAAAGTTTTTTTGAAAAAAAGGATATAGAACTATTCAAAAAAGACAAATCATCCTATCAAGGGCGGCAAAGTTTTTTTGAAAAAAAGGATATTAATTTGAAGATATTTAAAGAAATATTGATTAATGTTAAATACTTTTAATGATAAATTTTAATTGAAATATTTGCTACAAAATTGAGATCTTTATATATACAAAATTTTTGCAATAATTTGATTTTTTTATTTGCACATTTTTTTTAATTTGGCGTTACTAGTTTTGTATTGTAAGAAGTTAATTGTTAAGTGATTTTCCTTTTTTAGTTTTATTTTTATTGTTTAATTTTTTTAGTGATTTTTTACAAGTGTATTTTTCATTTAATTGCTTCATTTAATTGTTTACAATCTTGAAGTTATTTTTTGATACATTTATTTGTTACTTTTTTAGTTTTTTCTTCTTTATTTTTATTTTTTTCTAATTTTTTCTCAACTTATTAATCGTGTATTTATTTGTTTTGTTATTTTTTCACACTTTACAGGATTGTTTCCATTTATGTACTACTCTTTGGTGTTTCCGTTTATTTATTTGTTTTTTATTTTTTTCACACTTTACAGGATTGTTTCCATTTATTTACTACTCTTTGGTGTTTCCGTTTATTTATTTGTTTTTTTATTTTTTGCAATGTTTATTTTTTCACACTTTACAGGATTGTTTCCATTTATGTACTACTCTTTGCTGTTTCCATTTATTTATTTGTTTTGTTATTTTTTGCGATGTTTATTTTTTTCACACTTTACAGGATTGTTTCCATTTATGTACTACTCTTTGCTGTTTCCATTTATGTCACTTTAATACACTTTGATTAAGAATTTTATGCTTTTTATAATATTTTTATATTTTTGTCTGACTATATTTTACAAGATTTTTGAGATGACTGAAGATTCTAAAACAGTGTACGTAAAATCTTTTTCGTTTTATTTTCCTCTTTCTCCTTTTTATTTTTTCCAGTTTTTAAATTAATTTTTTATTTATGCTATAATTTTGAAGGTTTATTTAACAGTAGATAATTTGTTTATGTATTTAATGTGCTACCCGTCCGTTCTGGCAAGTTAAGCAACGTTGGCAACAACTTTATTTGTTTCCACATTTTTCTTGTAGGTTTTGATTTTTATCTTCAAATTTTTTAGCACTTTTTCTGCTATTATTATTAATTTTTCGGCTCGTATTTTTAGTGGTGTTTTAAAATATTTTTTCTGAAAAATGTTTTAAAACTCCACTATATACTACTCCTATTCACTGAATTTCGAATCCGAAAAGAGAGTTCAACAGGTCAATATGTAAATATTACTCTTGATGAAAATGTTGCTCCTATACAAATGATAGGGAGTACATTTATTAATAATATGAGAATAAGTGTAAATGGAAGAGAAATATTCAATTCAAACTCTCTTTATGCATATAAAACTTACTTGTCACATGAATTATCCTACTCGCAAGGAGCAAAAAATTCTCATTTAAATGCAGCAGGTTATTATTATGATACACATACATCTCAAGAATCAGGTCAAAGTTTTACAGCTAGGAAAAATTTATTTGTAAATAGTCGAACAGTACAGTTTATTTCGAAACTAGATGCTGATTTATTTAATCAGCCTCAATATCTCATAAATCATTGTGAAATTGACATTGAAATATTACCCAATGAACCAAAATTTGTACTTATTGCTCCTCCTCCTCCTGCCATTCTTGGTGCTCCTACAGCTCAACTTACTAAATATCAATTTGAAATTATTAGTTGTAAACTCTATGTAAAAAAATTAGATTTAATGGATGGTCTTGCTTTAGATATCGCTAGGAGACTTGACGTTAAACCTGCTCGTTATTCTATTAGAAAAACTATGATGAAACCTTTATTTATTAGTCAAGGAAGATATGAATTCAATGCAAATCTTTTTATGGATCAAATCCCCCGTCGTATTACTTTAGGATTAGTTGCAAACTCTGACTATGTAGGGACTCAAGAGCGGAGCCCTTTCAATTTTCAACCTTTTAGAGTAAGAGAAATTAGTATTATAGCAAATGGGCGCTCATATCCCCAGGCACCCTATGATTTGGATTATGGTTCAAATCGATATGTGAGAGCATTTCATGACATGAATGAGGCTATAGGTTTTAATGGCTCTTCAGAGAGCAATGGGATAACATACCAACAATATGGGCGAACCCACTGTATCTATGTCTTCAATCTTACAAATAGTGGTGAGGATAATGGAGGAACATTTGATTTAATAAAAAATGGGTCGACCTCCGTGAATATTAAATTTAGTCAACCTATTCCAGAGGGAGGAGTGATGCTTATAGTTATGGAAGAAGCAGATGCATTAATAATGTTAGACAAAAATCGATCAATAACAAGTGATACTACTATATAAACCTTGAAATTGTTCATTTTCTATTCATTTTAAATAAAAATGTTTTTTAAAAATATTGCAAAAATTTTATTTTTAATTCGACTCTTTGCTCCTTGTGTAGAAGCTTATGATAAAAGCATTGAAAATATTCCAGAATACTCGGAATATTTACGAAAACTGGGTTATCCAATTAAAAATTTTACAGCTGAAAAAATTTCAGCTCCAAGTCTTTTCGGAGACAATTTTCCAACAATTCAACTATGTAAAGAGTCACCACAAGATATATATGGACATATATTTTGTTGGGGAATGATTTGTATGTACATTCTTCTTATTATAAGTCTTGTTATTTATCAATTTCGATCAATACTTTGGGTCAGATTAAATATTTTGCGAAGAAATGTACAGCAGCCAGATAACTCAAATTTTGAGATCAAACTCAAAGACGAACAAAATTTTCAAGGGATGCTACCCATGTGACTTACTCCCTTCTCTTAAAAAATATCTGGGAGCGTTTATTGTTAATTTGGACTCTCATGATAAAGATGGCTCACATTGGATTACTCTTTATGTGGAAAAAGATCAAATATTTTATTTTGATAGTCTTGCATTACCTATAAGCTCATGTATTATAAACTCATTTTTAAAAAATTTTCAAATTGTAAAAAGAAATTTTATTCCTTATCAATCACCTTATTCTAAAACCTGTGCTCACCACTGTATTTCCCTAATTTATCATTTATCCCAAAATTATACAATTTATCAGTATATCAATTTATTAAATACGATCAAAAATACAGATTTGTTTGTAAATAAAATTGTGAATAAACTTATAAAAAATTATTAGTTGAATATTTCAAGGTAGTTTTTAGTAATCTTAACACAATCTGGACAAAGGTAAAATTCATACATGAAAAAATCTTCTGATCGTGATGTAAAAATTTCAGTTTGAAGCTGATCCAGAGTAAATTTTAAACAGTCATAACACCATTTTCCAGCTCTAAAATAATTTATCAGTAAACTAAGTCTTGCTCCCATATCTAATCTCACTCCATTCTTGAGATCTTCGCTCAATGCATTGATATATTTCCTAGAAAATTCTCTATATTTACATGGTCCAGAGAAATATTTGATAAAATGTTCTTCGTCTTCACCTTGAAAAGAGCTCATTTTTAAAAATTAAGAATGAATACAAATGAATATTAAAAATTAATTCCAATAAAATAATTGACCTTGACCCAAATATAAAATTAAATTTGAAAAATAAAATGATTTATGTTTTCTCTTTAATGTTACCGATATTTTAAACTTATGTAAATTAAAAATTTTTTTTTCGCAATTAAAACTTCTTTGATGATACCGCTTATATTTTAAATGAAAAGTTCTTCAAAATATTAAGTATAAAAGGCTGAATTTTTTAAATTTATTTCTCATTTAAAAATTATTTTATAATGTCTTATCAACCTCTTTTAAAAAAATCTCGCTCCTTCTTTATAGAAAATCTTTTATCTTTTAACCAGGGAGGAGAAGGAGCTCCTCCTGAAAATTATATAGAAAAAATAAGTGATTCTACACATCACATTAAGAAATTTAATATTGTCAAAAATTATTCAAAATTTCTTATAAAAGATATTCCTAAAGACCCTGAGGCTCTTCTTTCAGGGATATTTCAATATTGTTTTGATCAGGCCTCAACAAGTGCTCGCAACAACGGAGTTGAACCTGAAGAGCTGGGCTGCACGTTAACATCTGAGCTCCTCGAATCTGATATTTGGATTCCTGTGCGACCAACAACGGAAAATACTTTTGATTCAATGTTAAACCAATTCAAAAAAGTTGCACAGAGCAAAAAACAGACAGGTATTACTTTATGGGGAGCACCCTTCTCACTTAACGTGATGATAGTAAATAAGAGCAATTTACCTAGAGGGAACAATATTATAGGAGGAGCACATCGAAAATTAGCTCCTGTACATCACCAAATAAAAAAGAAAAATCTTATAAAAATTAAAAACAACAATGACGGATACTGTTTATTTTATTCATTGATAGCAACAATGATCCGTTTTGTTGGAAATTTATCTGCTTCTCAATATTACGAATACATTCATGGGAGGTATGGTCAAAGAGGAAAATTTGAAAAGGATACTCTTGAGCTCATACATCAAATTGGAGCTCCTCTCGGGAAAAAAGTATATGATGCTGAAACTTGGGTACCTCCTATCATGGACTATTTGAATAATAAATATACAGGCCAGTTTATTTTTAAAGTTTTTATTTTTGATTGTCTGGGCCACTATTAGCCCTGTTTTAAATATGGTCCAAAAAACTACAATTCGCCTTTGCTCCTTTACTTTGACGGTTCACATTTCAATGGAGTTACTTGCACAGGTGGGCTCTTTGGACAACCTTATTGTTTGGAGTGTGAAACAGTTTACTCTCACCCGAAAACACACTCTACCACCTGCCGAGCAAAATGTCTTAGTTGCTCCCGAATAGGGCCACTCTTCCCATGCCCTCCAAGAAACAACTTTTTTAAAAAATGTAGCGGGTGCTCTAAACGATTCAACAACGAGAATTGTTTTAATTATCATCTAACATCGAACTTTTGTAAAACATCAAAGAAATGTGAATTGTGTGGTGTAATTTGGGATACAAAAGACAACACCAGAAATGGAAGAGCTCAACATGTTTGTAATGAAAAATATTGTAGAACATGCAGTAGTTTCCATGAGCCAAAGAGAGGATGTTTTGTTAGACCTTTGGAGCTCAAGGAGCAAAAGCCTTACAGGATTGTGGCTTTTGATCTTGAGACAACACAACACTCAAAACTATTGAATAATAATGGAAGGCTACATCAACCCAATTTTATTGCAGCAAGAGTAACATGCCCCAAATGTATTGAAAAGGAGCAGGAGCAGTGTAAGATCTGTGGGAGCAACAAACTTGTAACTTTCTCAGAGCGACCATTTTACAAAACAACTGTTGATAGTCAAAATGTAACAACAGATCCACTTGTTTCTTTTGTCAAGTGGATTATTGAGTTAACAAAAGATTACAACACAATCGCCTTTTCACATTTCGGAGGGAGGTTCGATATGGTTATCGTTTTCAAAGAGCTATTTCTTCAAGGACTCACTCCCGAAATGCTCAAGAATGGGAATAAAATGTATGAGATGAAAGTTCGTCTTGGAAAGAAGAATATGCTCATCTTCAGAGATAGTTTCAATATCATGCCAATGTCTTTGGCTTCATTGGTTCCAGCGTTTGCTCTTAAGGTGGAGGATAAGCCATTCTTTCCTCACCTAGCAAACCATCCCAACAACTATGGAAAAGAGATCTTTCCATCACCATCTGACTACTTTGCGGATGGGATGATGCCTGAAAAAAAGAATGAATTTGACAAATGGTATCAACAGAACAAGGAGCTCCCTTTTCTCTTAAATGAAGCATTGGCTGCTTATTGTACCAATGATGTAGAGATATTGCTAGCAGCTCTTCTTGCCTTCAGAAGTGAATTCATTGAAGTCACAAAACGAGCAGCAGGTGAAAGAGCAGCGTCTTCAAAAGCTCATGGAGGCATTGATATTTTAAGGGAATCAATGACAATAGCTTCTGCTTGTATGAATCATTTTAGAACAAATCACTTGAAAGAAAATCATTTGGCTCTTGTTCCAGAAAAGGGTTATGACAATGCAGAAAATCAAAGCAAACTTGCTCTGAAATTTATGAAATGGTATGAGGAGAAGTACAATGTAAATATTCAGAATGCATATTCTAAAGAAGGAGAAAAGAAGATTGGAAATTATAAATTAGATGGATGGATAGAAGAAGAGAAACTTGGAATAGAGGTGAATGGTTGTGCATGGCATGGCTGCGAGCGATGCTATCCTGAATACAACATAGTACTACCAAATGGAATTGCAGCCGGAAAACAACGAGAAAAAGATCAATTTCGCTTAAATTTTATAAAGAGCCAGGGAATTAATGTACAAGTCTTTTGGGAGTGCGAGATTAGGGGTATGTTGGATAAAGATAGAGAGATGAGGAGCTCCTTTAAAAAGTATTTGGATGATGGCCCAATCAATATTCGGTCCTGCTTCTTTGGTGGTAGAACAATATATAGGTGGTAGAACAATATTCGGTCCTGCTTCTTTGGTGGTAGAACAGGACCACTTCAGCTTTTCTACTCACCAAAAGAAGGAGAAGAGATCTCATATTATGACGTCACCTCCCTTTATCCTTTTATTAATGTCTCAACAAAATACCCTGTTGGCCATCCTCAAGTCCATATTCTCAACAACGATATAAATTGGAGGAAGCCTGAAGACAACATATACGAATTGGCAATATTGAAAGTTTTTGTAATCCCTCCAAGGAGCATTGACGTTCCAGTTCTTCCTATGAAAATGGGAGATGATGAAGATGAGAGGTTGCTCTTTCCTCTCTGCTCCAAATGTGCAAAAGAGAACCCTGAGGGAGGTGTGAATGAAAACTACTCATGCTCTCATTCAGACCAGCAACGTGGTTGGGTGAGTACATGCACTTCAATAGAACTCAATGTTGCTCTCGAGGAGGGGTATAGAGTAACAAAACTCTTCAGAGTCTTGGAGTTCAGGGAGAGCGACGAAAAATTATTTGCTCCATATATTTCTGAATTTATGGCCGCAAAAATACATTCATCTTGATTTGACTCCTCCATTAAAGACAATTTTGCAGCAGAGGAGCAATTTATTAAAGAGTGTAAGGATAAGTTTGGAATTAATATAGAGCGGAGCAAGATGGGGCCAAATAAGGGGAAGCGTACTCAGGCCAAATTAATGCTCAACAACTTATGGGGGAGATTCTCTTTAAGAAATGTTGGTCTCTCTCAATGTGCTATCACAAACAACCCTGCTGAACTACGAAAATATTTAGACGATAGATCAATTGAAGTTTCAGCTTTGGATGAGCTCACACCGGATATTTTGCTCATCACATACTCCAAAAAGAAAGATTGGGTAGAAGAGCATGCTTGCTCAAATGTTGTCATCTCCTTATGGACAACATCCGCAGCGCGAATTCATTTGCTCCGAGCGATGCAAAAAGTCGTCCGAACTCCCGGATGTAACCTTCTGTATACTGACACCGACTCCCTAATTTTTTCTCATCCTTCTGGAAACTGTCCTCTTCAACTAGGTCCCCACTTGGGGGAATTCACAAATGAGTATCCATCACATGAAATTTTGGAGTACTGCAGCGGAGGAGCAAAACAGTACGGTTTAAAATTACGACGTAAGGAGCGACAAACTACAACTTTTGAATATGTTTTAAAAGTCCGCGGAATGACTCTAAACTACGATGTGATTCAAAATCAAGGGCTCAGATATGATACATTCAAAAAACAAGTTTTATCTTATGCAAGAACTGGAGAATTAGAACCGATAAATATTTTGTATCCTAATTTCTTGCGACCGTCTATTAAGGATGGTTGCGTCATTTCCAAACCTTTATATAAAATGTACAAACCCGTAGTATGCAAAGGGATCATTCGACCCTCTGATTATGTTGTATTGAATTTTGGTCACATTAATAATATTCATCCTAGAATTTCCCCTCCCTAATTTTTCATTTGTAATTAATTTATTTTTTAAATTGTATTTTTTACAATATTGTATTAATTTTATTCATGATAAAAATACAAAAAAATGTTGCAAAATTAATAAAGAGAAGTTTACAATTTTAGGGGTAAAAGAGCACAATTAAGAATAGGAAAATAAAAGAGTAAAATTAAGAAAGAGAAATTATCAGTTTTAGGGAGAAAAGAGCACAATTAAGAGTTAGGAGTATCAAAATTAAAATTAACAATTAGAAGTTGGTAATTTTAGGGGTAAGTGTGCACAATTATACAAATAAAGTGTTAAATTTAATCAATTTCTGTTTTTATTATATTTCACCATTGGCTCAGATCACCACTATAGCAATACATATCTTCATCAGTTTTTTCTTGCTCATCAAAAATATTACATTTTGTAGACATATCAGAGTAAAGTTGCTCCATCCAATCATTAGTGTTATCTTTCTGATCTTCCTTATCATCAATAAGTTCTAATAGCTCCATAGGATAAAATCTATCCTGTCTTCTATGTCGAAATCTTTCAATAATGCAGTGAAGAAATGGATATCTCAATCTAATTCTATGACGCGCATAAAATGAGCAGCAACGCTCACATTAAACGGGAAACGCAATTTTCCATATGATTTCAGAGAAGTTGCTCCTTGTCTTGATAAGCCTCCTATAACGAATATTTTTTTAAACCCATTCTTATCTTCATAGGTTGTCTGGACTTTTCGTCCAAGGAGCTCTTTCAAAATTATTACACGATTGTCTGGCTGATTTAGTTGATCACGCAAAGATTTTACAGAACAGTTTAAAATGTTAGCACATTCGTCAGAAACTTTTTGGTATGGCATTATTAATAGTTTAATTATATTATTAAAGTGAGGACGAATAAATTTTTTTCTGAGAGTTTGCTCCTTATATACCCCAGCTCCTACCTAATATTACTCTAACCTTAAATATTTCGAAATTATTTTTTAAAATTTATTTTTAAATATTTTTTTCATAAATATTTGCATATTTTTCTTTTTTTTCCATTAATCCTTTTCTTGAGATGAACGTTTTTTACTTTATCGGCGCTCTTTGATGTTTATAATAGGCTAAATGAGCGAAATGTTATAATAAATTATGGATCTGTAAAGGAAGGAGTTATATTTTAAAAGATTAAATTATTTAAATATTTTTTTATATAAATATTTGTATATATTTCTATTTTTCTGTTAATCCTTTTCTTGAGTGTTCTCGGGTGAACGTTTGTTTTTTGCCGGCATTCATGATATTTACAATAAGTTAAATGCGCGAAATTCTTATGGATTCGGGCGTGGATTTGATACAAGGATTGGAAAATTTTGCGGTAACAGTTATTATATTTTTTTCTTAAAAATTTTTTTGCTCTTAATTTGAAATAATGGACAACACAAGAAAACGTTCTAGTGACAATCAATCTCCAATAAAAAATAAAATTGAAAAACTTAATAATGAACAACGTTTTCTCGAACTATTAAACAATATTAAAAAAAATATTGAGAAAGAGGAGAAGAAAACTTATAGAAAACGATCAACATCCATTCATGATTTCCGCTTACAAAATGTAACTCCTTCATACGATCAACTATTTCGTATGTATTTGTTTGGTACTAAACAACGTAATGAGTATATACTGAATCGTAAGCTTTTTAAATTCAAAAACTTAAAAAAAATTTTTTTAGTTGAAAAGGAGCTCTGTAAATTTTATGAATGTAAAGAAAATCAGCATAATTGTGGTAAAATGGAAAAACAACAAATAAATCGTGTTATACTACCTTTCGATATGAAGAAATTTAAAAAGGCGCAATCAATTAAATTCTTTGAAGAAGAAACTTGTATTATTTGTACTGTAAATCCTCCAACAGTTTTCCATTATGCGTGTAGACATTGTTATATTTGTTATGGATGTGCTCGAACTAATAAAACTAGACGAACATTAGTTCTATTATATGGTTCAGATAAGGAGATAGAAGAACTGGGACCAATGCGTTGTGCTATGTGTAACTTACATAAAGGTGAATATCAGCGAATAAAGAGCATGAATCATTCTTAATAAATATCCTTCACCTCTTTAAAATACTATTTTGTAATATTTCTTAATACTACATTAATTAACTCTTTTACCTTACAATTAACCATAACTCTTTTTTTTTATCTTTTACCTTACCATTAACTCTCTTATTTAATTCTTTTACCTTACCACTTAGCTCTTTGAATCATGAGCTCTTTTAATTACTCTATTTTACCACACCACATAGCTCTTTGAATTACTCATTAGCTAAATTACTTACTTACTAAATTACTCACTCCTTAAATTCTCATCTTTTAATTACTTTATATTTTCGTGCTCTTAATATTTTTGCTCTTATAATATTTGGAAATGAAATAAAAAAATCTTTAATTTTAAATAAAAATTACTAAAGAGAGAGAATATTTTTTTAAACAGGTAAGGAGCTCTCTTTTAACTTTTAAAGGAGCTCTCTTTTAATTATTTTTTCCTGAGTCAAACGGTATTACATTAGGGAACGAGTTATATGAAAACCATACAGGAGAAAGCTCGATTTTAGGTGAAGTTCGACACCAAAATTCTCGAAGAAAATATAAATTTTCTCGAAGAAAATATAAATATCAGCCACTTATAGATTTCTGACAGCTTGTTAATAAAATTGTGACAAAAATTGGGATTCAAATTAATTTTTAATTTAATTTGGAAAAGATTTTTCCAAACAATTTTTAGAATATAAAATAGAATAGTAGTAACAATTACAAATTTATTTATCATAAAGAAAATTACAACAAAACAATAAGAACTTTAATTAAAGGATTGATTATATATTTATTTTTTCCTCATTTGGATTATACTTCGACAAATGTTTGTTTGTTTACAAACCATCACACATTATAGCCTTAAAAATAGAAAAAAATTATTTTTTTGTAAAATATAAGGAGCACCTTTTCTTTTGCAATATAGAACAATCCTAACAGCTTTTGTTTGCCATTATTCTATTATTACTACTGACGTTGTTTTGCTGAGGGAAGAGTTGATCCGGCTTAATTGCTGACAACGTACCATAGCCTTTCTCATTTGCCCGAACTTTCTCTGTTGGCCAATCTGTTATGTGATTTTTTTAAAGTTAAAATATATACCAGACCAACTTTACGTAGAAAAAAGCCTCTAGCAATTTATTTAAATACCCATTTCCGTCAAATTAGGCCAATTTATAACATTTTTGGAAGAAAATTTTTTTATAATTTTTTTATTCCAAATTTGAATCAACAAAACAATAGAACACTCACCAAACATAGAAAAAAACACTTTTCTTTTTTTCTCCTATATCAAAAAAATATATTTAATTTTTATATTTTTTATTCTCTTCTCTTTTTTATATTCTTCCTATTCCTTAATTTTTTTAGATCAACTCCCCAATTTCAGCCGGCATTTCTTCAATTTGGGTTGAAGAGTATGACTCAAGTTCTTTAAGCATTTGTTGATCCTATTAAAAGGGGACTTTATTTTTAAAAAATTTTAGAAAAAAATTTTCTTTCAAAAACTCACACTTTTGGTGACGAAATTGATTGCAACTCCTTTACGTCCAAAACGTCCAGAACGACCAATACTGAGAAAAAAATATTTTTAAGGACTTGAAAAATTTTTAAGGGCTCAAAAGAAATTTTTATATTATTTAGGATTAGTGTTTCTTACATTTTAAGTAATTTTTTCAAAATAAAAATCAATTTCTCCAAGAAGGGGGTTCGAACCCATGACCTTTTACTAAAAATCCAAACATTTTCCCACTACACCAAAAAATGAAAAATACCTAAGGATATAGTTCTCTCGATTTCCAGGCAGATCATAGTTTATCACAACAGAAACTTGTTGAACATCAATTCCTCGTGCCAACAAATCGGTAGTAATTAATACACAGGAAGAGTCAGATTGGAACTCGCGCATAATCAAATCTCGTTCAGACTGCTCCATCTCTCCGTGCTGAAAAAAATTTATTTGAAGAATTTAAAAAAGGGAACGAGAGAAAGTTGATACTTTTAGGTTATTTTACTAAAACGAAAAAAATTCCACGAGAGGACTCGAACCACGACCTCAATACACCCAAAACAAAACATTATACCACTACACCAAAAATTAAAAAAATACAGGAGATGCTGTAAATTAAAAAATTTTCTCTTTTTGATTTAAAAAAACAGTATTGGTTAAATTAGATATAAATAATAAATCAAAAAATTCATAAATCAATTCATTTAACATAATTGTCAATCTTATAAACAAAAGGCTTTGACAAAAGATCATTTCCAAAATTAGTTTCCACTGAACAAGACAAAAGTCCAATTAATTGATAAAAATCAGCAAATGCAAGCCGCTTTGGAAGCTTCGATAGCTCTGGCACGTCGGTTTTTCTTTTTCTGAGCTCCTGATGCCTGAAAAAAAAAGATATACCAAGGTATAGCAAGTAAAAGACGCCTTAGTCCTTCCCAGTTTACTCAGGCCCGGTATTCAGGTTCCCCGGTCCGAGTTTACTCAGGCCCGGTATTCAGGTCCCCCGGTCCGAGTTTATTCAGGCCCGGTTTTCATGTCCCCCGGTCCGAGTTTGCTCAGGCCCGGTTTTCATGTCCCCCGGTCCGAGTTTATTCAGGCCCGGTTTTCATGTCCCCCGGTCCGAGTTTATTCAGGCCCGGTTTTCATGTCCCCCGGTCCGAGTTTGCTCAGGCCTGGTTTTCATGTCCCCCGGTCCGAGTTTACTCAGGCCCGGAATTCAGGTCCCCCGGTCCGAGTTTATTCAGGCCCGGTTTTCATGTCCCCCGGTCCGAGTTTGCTCAGGCCCGGTTTTCATGTCCCCCGGTCCGAGTTTATTCAGGCCCGGTTTTCATGTCCCCCGGTCCGAGTTTGCTCAGGCCCGGTATTCAGATCCCCCGGTCCGAGTTTACTCAGGCCCGGTTTTCAGGTCCCCCTCCGGTCCGAGTTTACTAAACCCTGTAAAAGCCCAAGTATAATCTTAAACTTGCCTTTCCTCTTCTGCGTATTTTTCCAGTTTGTGTTGCAATTTCTCTGGATGCTGTTGTTGATTCATCGTTTACTGTTGTTGATTCATCATTATTTTCCTCCTGCTCTTCTTCATCTTCGACACCAACGGTTTGAGGGCCAGGCGAAGAAGGACCAACATCTTTAAATAAAAATAACAGCTCAATTATGATAATTTGAGATTTAAGTTTTAACTCACTTGAACCAGGAAGAGAAGCACCACCCGCAGCAGATTTCACACCTCCAAGAGCTGTCATCGTCCCGCCACACCCTCCACCAACAAGAGCAGTTGCCATTCCAGCAGGAGCAGTCTGCATAACAAAGCCTCCAAGAGCAGTTTGAGTACCTCCCATTCCGCCAAGAGTCGTTGAAGTGTCTCTACTGCCATAGCCAACAAGCGTCGTTTGGAAAAACTAAAAAATTTTTCAAAAAATTTTTAAATTAAAAAATATTAACTAAAATTTTTGAAAAAATTTTTAAAAATTTTCAAAAAATTAAAATTACTTCATTTTCCTCCTCCTCTTCTTCAACGCCACCACCGGTTTGAGAGCCAGTTGAAGAAGCACCAACATCTTTAAAGGCTCAATTAATGATGGTTTGAGATTTAAATTTTAACTCACTTGTACCAGCAAGAGAAGCACCACCTGCCACGCCTCCAAGAGCTGTCATCGTCCCGCCACACCCTCCACCAACTAGAACAGTTGCCGTTCCAACAGGAGAAGCACCACCAAGAGCATTATTTTCTTCCTGCTCATCTTCATGATTTAACTAAAATTTTTAAAAAATTGTTAAAAATTTTCAAAAAAATTTTCAAAAAAATTTTTTCAAAAATTAAAAAATAATTCAAAATAGGGATATCTGAGCTCAAACACGTGGAAGGGGAGTAAAAAACATTTTCACCAAATTTAACCATTTTTAAACAAAACTATTTATACCTCAGAGGAGCAACCATTTAATTGTTTTTCCACTTCCTTATCTCTTCCTTCCCCTTTCTTCCCAACAATTTCCTCATTTTCATTCAAAAACACATTTTCTTCGTTTTGTTGTTCATCTTCTCCAATACTTCCAACTGTAGAAGAACCCCCTTCCTCTAAATTAATAAAAGGATCTCTTTCTTCTCTTCCTTCCCCTTCTTTGCAATTATTTTCAATATTTACTGGTTGAACAATTGAAAATTCGCTACTAGTTAATGGAAGTAAAGATGGAGAAGATGGATTTGTTGAAGTAATTAAATTTATTGAAGAAGAAATATTGTTGTTGTTGCTGGTGGTTTCCTTGTTGATGAACAGTTTGAATTCCTTGTCTTTAAATTGAAAAATTATTTTAGAATTTAATCATTTTTTGGGAAAAAATAATTTTTTACGTGGGGTAGGGGCATATTGTTTTTGTAATTTAGTTGTTGTTGTATTTATAATTATATTTTTTTGTTGTTTTTGTAATTTACCATTCTTACGAGGAATAGGTGATTGTTGTTGTTTTTGTAATTTTCTTTTAAATTTTTGCTGTGGAGGTCCAAATATTAATAAAATTTCCTCTTCAGTTTTTTCTTAATTAAAAAATTTTTCTTTAATAGTTTTAAGAAACTTACTATGGACATTTTTATAATGCCGTTTGCAGTTAAATTTACTGGTAAATGGCTTTTTACAATACATACATAAAAACCCAAAATTTTTAACTCTTCCAGTAAGAACATTCTCACGCAAAGCCTTTTTCTTCCCCTCTTCTTCAACCTTATTTTTAACCTTATTTTTAACTCTTCCAGCTCTAGTAGTAAGAACATTCTCATGTAAAGCCTTGTTTCTTCCCTCTTCTTCAAACACTATTGCTCGCCAGTTCTAAATTTTATTGAGTAAGAAAAAAACTCAAAAAACCTCAATTAGAGCTCTACAACGTTTTGACAATTTCTCGTCTTCAACTTTTTTGCGAAACATATTCAGAGCAAGTCCAAGACGAGTTTCCTTTAGAAAAAAAATAATCAAAAACAAAAAAAAGACATACAGTTAAAATAGAAATATTGACAGACATTTTCTCTAAAACCTCGATTAAATCATTTGCAGATTGAAGTTGAAAGTTCTAAAAATCAAAAATGTTTTCCTGGAGGGGGGATATTTGGTAATAGTTCGGATGGCATATGGTCAACCCAGGAATAATTAAAAATTATTTAACCTGTTCTTCACTCATCTTTATTAATTGATTTGAAATTTCTAATAAATTAGTTGTGGAAAAAGATGCAATTTCAAATCGAGGAGATTCAAGAGAAGGATTACACAAGATTTCAGGTGAAATTTGAAAGCCTAATTTTGAAATTAAATAGCATAAATAAATTTTTAATCAAAAATTTATTTGACCTTGTTGCACGGCAGCCACAAGCTTAAATAATATTTTTATAGTAAATAACAATATTTCTAGTAGTCACGTCCTATTACGACCCTAATATAGACATTAAATCTTTTGATAAGATTTGTAAAGGTGCAAAAGTACATTTAAATTTTAAACAAAATACCTCTCTCTCTCAATGTGCTATATACTCATGCTCTCATTCAGACCAGCAACGTGGTTGGGTGAGTACATGCACTTCAATAGAACTCAATGTTGCTCTCGAGGAGGGGTATAGAGTAACAAAACTCTTCAGAGTCTTGGAGTTCAGGGAGAGCGACGAAAAATTATTTGCTCCATATATTTCTGAATTTATGGCCGCAAAAATACATTCATCTTGATTTGACTCCTCCATTAAAGACAATTTTGCAGCAGAGGAGCAATTTATTAAAGAGTGTAAGGATAAGTTTGGAATTAATATAGAGCGGAGCAAGATGGGGCCAAATAAGGGGAAGCGTACTCAGGCCAAATTAATGCTCAACAACTTATGGGGGAGATTCTCTTTAAGAAATGTTGGTCTCTCTCAATGTGCTATCACAAACAACCCTGCTGAACTACGAAAATATTTAGACGATAGATCAATTGAAGTTTCAGCTTTGGATGAGCTCACACCGGATATTTTGCTCATCACATACTCCAAAAAGAAAGATTGGGTAGAAGAGCATGCTTGCTCAAATGTTGTCATCTCCTTATGGACAACATCCGCAGCGCGAATTCATTTGCTCCGAGCGATGCAAAAAGTCGTCCGAACTCCCGGATGTAACCTTCTGTATACTGACACCGACTCCCTAATTTTTTCTCATCCTTCTGGAAACTGTCCTCTTCAACTAGGTCCCCACTTCGGGGAATTCACAAATGAGTATCCATCACATGAAATTTTGGAGTACTGCAGCGGAGGAGCAAAACAGTACGGTTTAAAATTACGACGTAAGGAGCGACAAACTACAACTTTTGAATATGTTTTAAAAGTCCGCGGAATGACTCTAAACTACGATGTGATTCAAAATCAAGGGCTCAGATATGATACATTCAAAAAACAAGTTTTATCTTATGCAAGAACTGGAGAATTAGAACCGATAAATATTTTGTATCCTAATTTCTTGCGACCGTCTATTAAGGATGGTTGCGTCATTTCCAAACCTTTATATAAAATGTACAAACCCGTAGTATGCAAAGGGATCATTCGACCCTCTGATTATGTTGTATTGAATTTTGGTCACATTAATAATATTCATCCTAGAATTTCCCCTCCCTAATTTTTCATTTGTAATTAATTTATTTTTTAAATTGTATTTTTTACAATATTGTATTAATTTTATTCATGATAAAAATACAAAAAAATGTTGCAAAATTAATAAAGAGAAGTTTACAATTTTAGGGGTAAAAGAGCACAATTAAGAATAGGAAAATAAAAGAGTAAAATTAAGAAAGAGAAATTATCAGTTTTAGGGAGAAAAGAGCACAATTAAGAGTTAGGAGTATCAAAATTAAAATTAACAATTAGAAGTTGGTAATTTTAGGGGTAAGTGTGCACAATTATACAAATAAAGTGTTAAATTTAATCAATTTCTGTTTTTATTATATTTCACCATTGGCTCAGATCACCACTATAGCAATACATATCTTCATCAGTTTTTTCTTGCTCATCAAAAATATTACATTTTGTAGACATATCAGAGTAAAGTTGCTCCATCCAATCATTAGTGTTATCTTTCTGATCTTCCTTATCATCAATAAGTTCTAATAGCTCCATAGGATAAAATCTATCCTGTCTTCTATGTCGAAATCTTTCAATAATGCAGTGAAGAAATGGATATCTCAATCTAATTCTATGACGCGCATAAAAATGAGCAGCAACGCTCACATTAAACGGGAAACGCAATTTTCCATATGATTTCAGAGAAGTTGCTCCTTGTCTTGATAAGCCTCCTATAACGAATATTTTTTTAAACCCATTCTTATCTTCATAGGTTGTCTGGACTTTTCGTCCAAGGAGCTCTTTCAAAATTATTACACGATTGTCTGGGTGATTTAGTTGATCACGCAAAGATTTTACAGAACAGTTTAAAATGTTAGCACATTCGTCAGAAACTTTTTGGTATGGCATTATTAATAGTTTAATTATATTATTAAAGTGAGGACGAATAAATTTTTTTCTGAGAGTTTGCTCCTTATATACCCCAGCTCCTACCTAATATTACTCTAACCTTAAATATTTCGAAATTATTTTTTAAAATTTATTTTTAAATATTTTTTTCATAAATATTTGCATATTTTTCTTTTTTTTCCATTAATCCTTTTCTTGAGATGAACGTTTTTTACTTTATCGGCGCTCTTTGATGTTTATAATAGGCTAAATGAGCGAAATGTTATAATAAATTATGGATCTGTAAAGGAAGGAGTTATATTTTAAAAGATTAAATTATTTAAATATTTTTTTATATAAATATTTGTATATATTTCTATTTTTCTGTTAATCCTTTTCTTGAGTGTTCTCGGGTGAACGTTTGTTTTTTGCCGGCATTCATGATATTTACAATAAGTTAAATGCGCGAAATTCTTATGGATTCGGGCGTGGATTTGATACAAGGATTGGAAAATTTTGCGGTAACAGTTATTATATTTTTTTCTTAAAAATTTTTTTGCTCTTAATTTGAAATAATGGACAACACAAGAAAACGTTCTAGTGACAATCAATCTCCAATAAAAAATAAAATTGAAAAACTTAATAATGAACAACGTTTTCTCGAACTATTAAACAATATTAAAAAAAATATTGAGAAAGAGGAGAAGAAAACTTATAGAAAACGATCAACATCCATTCATGATTTCCGCTTACAAAATGTAACTCCTTCATACGATCAACTATTTCGTATGTATTTGTTTGGTACTAAACAACGTAATGAGTATATACTGAATCGTAAGCTTTTTAAATTCAAAAACTTAAAAAAAATTTTTTTAGTTGAAAAGGAGCTCTGTAAATTTTATGAATGTAAAGAAAATCAGCATAATTGTGGTAAAATGGAAAAACAACAAATAAATCGTGTTATACTACCTTTCGATATGAAGAAATTTAAAAAGGCGCAATCAATTAAATTCTTTGAAGAAGAAACTTGTATTATTTGTACTGTAAATCCTCCAACAGTTTTCCATTATGCGTGTAGACATTGTTATATTTGTTATGGATGTGCTCGAACTAATAAAACTAGACGAACATTAGTTCTATTATATGGTTCAGATAAGGAGATAGAAGAACTGGGACCAATGCGTTGTGCTATGTGTAACTTATATAAAGGTGAATATCAGCGAATAAAGAGCATGAATCATTCTTAATAAATATCCTTCACCTCTTTAAAATACTATTTTGTAATATTTCTTAATACTACATTAATTAACTCTTTTACCTTACAATTAACCATAACTCTTTTTTTTATCTTTTACCTTACCATTAACTCTCTTATTTAACTCTTTTACCTTACCACTTAGCTCTTTGAATCATGAGCTCTTTTAATTACTCTATTTTACCACACCACATAGCTCTTTGAATTACTCATTAGCTAAATTACTTACTTACTAAATTACTCACTCCTTAAATTCTCATCTTTTAATTACTTTATATTTTCGTGCTCTTAATATTTTTGCTCTTATAATATTTGGAAATGAAATAAAAAAATCTTTAATTTTAAATAAAAATTACTAAAGAGAGAGAATATTTTTTTAAACAGGTAAGGAGCTCTCTTTTAACTTTTAAAGGAGCTCTCTTTTAATTATTTTTTCCTGAGTCAAACGGTATTACATTAGGGAACGAGTTATATGAAAACCATACAGGAGAAAGCTCGATTTTAGGTGAAGTTCGACACCAAAATTCTCGAAGAAAATATAAATTTTCTCGAAGAAAATATAAATATCAGCCACTTATAGATTTCTGACAGCTTGTTAATAAAATTGTGACAAAAATTGGGATTCAAATTAATTTTTAATTTAATTTGGAAAAGATTTTTCCAAACAATTTTTAGAATATAAAATAGAATAGTAGTAACAATTACAAATTTATTTATCATAAAGAAAATTACAACAAAACAATAAGAACTTTAATTAAAGGATTGATTATATATTTATTTTTTCCTCATTTGGATTATACTTCGACAAATGTTTGTTTGTTTACAAACCATCACACATTATAGCCTTAAAAATAGAAAAAAATTATTTTTTTGTAAAATATAAGGAGCACCTTTTCTTTTGCAATATAGAACAATCCTAACAGCTTTTGTTTGCCATTATTCTATTATTACTACTGACGTTGTTTTTCGACGCCGCGCCTTGCTGAGGGAAGAGTTGATCCGGCTTAATTGCTGACAACGTACCATAGCCTTTCTCATTTGCCCGAACTTTCTCTGTTGGCCAATCTGTTATGTGATTTTTTTAAAGTTAAAATATATACCAGACCAACTTTACGTAGAAAAAAGCCTCTAGCAATTTATTTAAATACCCATTTCCGTCAAATTAGGCCAATTTATAACATTTTTGGAAGAAAATTTTTTTATAATTTTTTTATTCCAAATTTGAATCAACAAAACAATAGAACACTCACCAAACATAGAAAAAAACACTTTTCTTTTTTTCTCCTATATCAAAAAAATATATTTAATTTTTATATTTTTTATTCTCTTCTCTTTTTTATATTCTTCCTATTCCTTAATTTTTTTAGATCAACTCCCCAATTTCAGCCGGCATTTCTTCAATTTGGGTTGAAGAGTATGACTCAAGTTCTTTAAGCATTTGTTGATCCTATTAAAAGGGGACTTTATTTTTAAAAAATTTTAGAAAAAAATTTTCTTTCAAAAACTCACACTTTTGGTGACGAAATTGATTGCAACTCCTTTACGTCCAAAACGTCCAGAACGACCAATACTGAGAAAAAAATATTTTTAAGGACTTGAAAAATTTTTAAGGGCTCAAAAGAAATTTTTATATTATTTAGGATTAGTGTTTCTTACATTTTAAGTAATTTTTTCAAAATAAAAATCAATTTCTCCAAGAAGGGGGTTCGAACCCATGACCTTTTACTAAAAATCCAAACATTTTCCCACTACACCAAAAAATGAAAAATACCTAAGGATATAGTTCTCTCGATTTCCAGGCAGATCATAGTTTATCACAACAGAAACTTGTTGAACATCAATTCCTCGTGCCAACAAATCGGTAGTAATTAATACACAGGAAGAGTCAGATTGGAACTCGCGCATAATCAAATCTCGTTCAGACTGCTCCATCTCTCCGTGCTGAAAAAAATTTATTTGAAGAATTTAAAAAAGGGAACGAGAGAAAGTTGATACTTTTAGGTTATTTTACTAAAACGAAAAAAATTCCACGAGAGGACTCGAACCACGACCTCAATACACCCAAAACAAAACATTATACCACTACACCAAAAATTAAAAAAATACAGGAGATGCTGTAAATTAAAAAATTTTCTCTTTTTGATTTAAAAAAACAGTATTGGTTAAATTAGATATAAATAATAAATCAAAAAATTCATAAATCAATTCATTTAACATAATTGTCAATCTTATAAACAAAAGGCTTTGACAAAAGATCATTTCCAAAATTAGTTTCCACTGAACAAGACAAAAGTCCAATTAATTGATAAAAATCAGCAAATGCAAGCCGCTTTGGAAGCTTCGATAGCTCTGGCACGTCGGTTTTTCTTTTTCTGAGCTCCTGATGCCTGAAAAAAAAAGATATACCAAGGTATAGCAAGTAAAAGACGCCTTAGTCCTTCCCAGTTTACTCAGGCCCGGTATTCAGGTTCCCCGGTCCGAGTTTACTCAGGCCCGGTATTCAGGTCCCCCGGTCCGAGTTTATTCAGGCCCGGTTTTCATGTCCCCCGGTCCGAGTTTGCTCAGGCCCGGTTTTCATGTCCCCCGGTCCGAGTTTATTCAGGCCCGGTTTTCATGTCCCCCGGTCCGAGTTTATTCAGGCCCGGTTTTCATGTCCCCCGGTCCGAGTTTGCTCAGGCCTGGTTTTCATGTCCCCCGGTCCGAGTTTACTCAGGCCCGGAATTCAGGTCCCCCGGTCCGAGTTTATTCAGGCCCGGTTTTCATGTCCCCCGGTCCGAGTTTGCTCAGGCCCGGTTTTCATGTCCCCCGGTCCGAGTTTATTCAGGCCCGGTTTTCATGTCCCCCGGTCCGAGTTTGCTCAGGCCCGGTATTCAGATCCCCCGGTCCGAGTTTACTCAGGCCCGGTTTTCAGGTCCCCCTCCGGTCCGAGTTTACTAAACCCTGTAAAAGCCCAAGTATAATCTTAAACTTGCCTTTCCTCTTCTGCGTATTTTTCCAGTTTGTGTTGCAATTTCTCTGGATGCTGTTGTTGATTCATCGTTTACTGTTGTTGATTCATCATTATTTTCCTCCTGCTCTTCTTCATCTTCGACACCAACGGTTTGAGGGCCAGGCGAAGAAGGACCAACATCTTTAAATAAAAATAACAGCTCAATTATGATAATTTGAGATTTAAGTTTTAACTCACTTGAACCAGGAAGAGAAGCACCACCCGCAGCAGATTTCACACCTCCAAGAGCTGTCATCGTCCCGCCACACCCTCCACCAACAAGAGCAGTTGCCATTCCAGCAGGAGCAGTCTGCATAACAAAGCCTCCAAGAGCAGTTTGAGTACCTCCCATTCCGCCAAGAGTCGTTGAAGTGTCTCTACTGCCATAGCCAACAAGCGTCGTTTGGAAAAACTAAAAAATTTTTCAAAAAATTTTTAAATTAAAAAATATTAACTAAAATTTTTGAAAAAATTTTTAAAAATTTTCAAAAAATTAAAATTACTTCATTTTCCTCCTCCTCTTCTTCAACGCCACCACCGGTTTGAGAGCCAGTTGAAGAAGCACCAACATCTTTAAAGGCTCAATTAATGATGGTTTGAGATTTAAATTTTAACTCACTTGTACCAGCAAGAGAAGCACCACCTGCCACGCCTCCAAGAGCTGTCATCGTCCCGCCACACCCTCCACCAACTAGAACAGTTGCCGTTCCAACAGGAGAAGCACCACCAAGAGCATTATTTTCTTCCTGCTCATCTTCATGATTTAACTAAAATTTTTAAAAAATTGTTAAAAATTTTCAAAAAAATTTTCAAAAAAATTTTTTCAAAAATTAAAAAATAATTCAAAATAGGGATATCTGAGCTCAAACACGTGGAAGGGGAGTAAAAAACATTTTCACCAAATTTAACCATTTTTAAACAAAACTATTTATACCTCAGAGGAGCAACCATTTAATTGTTTTTCCACTTCCTTATCTCTTCCTTCCCCTTTCTTCCCAACAATTTCCTCATTTTCATTCAAAAACACATTTTCTTCGTTTTGTTGTTCATCTTCTCCAATACTTCCAACTGTAGAAGAACCCCCTTCCTCTAAATTAATAAAAGGATCTCTTTCTTCTCTTCCTTCCCCTTCTTTGCAATTATTTTCAATATTTACTGGTTGAACAATTGAAAATTCGCTACTAGTTAATGGAAGTAAAGATGGAGAAGATGGATTTGTTGAAGTAATTAAATTTATTGAAGAAGAAATATTGTTGTTGTTGCTGGTGGTTTCCTTGTTGATGAACAGTTTGAATTCCTTGTCTTTAAATTGAAAAATTATTTTAGAATTTAATCATTTTTTGGGAAAAAATAATTTTTTACGTGGGGTAGGGGCATATTGTTTTTGTAATTTAGTTGTTGTTGTATTTATAATTATATTTTTTTGTTGTTTTTGTAATTTACCATTCTTACGAGGAATAGGTGATTGTTGTTGTTTTTGTAATTTTCTTTTAAATTTTTGCTGTGGAGGTCCAAATATTAATAAAATTTCCTCTTCAGTTTTTTCTTAATTAAAAAATTTTTCTTTAATAGTTTTAAGAAACTTACTATGGACATTTTTATAATGCCGTTTGCAGTTAAATTTACTGGTAAATGGCTTTTTACAATACATACATAAAAACCCAAAATTTTTAACTCTTCCAGTAAGAACATTCTCACGCAAAGCCTTTTTCTTCCCCTCTTCTTCAACCTTATTTTTAACCTTATTTTTAACTCTTCCAGCTCTAGTAGTAAGAACATTCTCATGTAAAGCCTTGTTTCTTCCCTCTTCTTCAAACACTATTGCTCGCCAGTTCTAAATTTTATTGAGTAAGAAAAAAACTCAAAAAACCTCAATTAGAGCTCTACAACGTTTTGACAATTTCTCGTCTTCAACTTTTTTGCGAAACATATTCAGAGCAAGTCCAAGACGAGTTTCCTTTAGAAAAAAAATAATCAAAAACAAAAAAAAGACATACAGTTAAAATAGAAATATTGACAGACATTTTCTCTAAAACCTCGATTAAATCATTTGCAGATTGAAGTTGAAAGTTCTAAAAATCAAAAATGTTTTCCTGGAGGGGGGATATTTGGTAATAGTTCGGATGGCATATGGTCAACCCAGGAATAATTAAAAATTATTTAACCTGTTCTTCACTCATCTTTATTAATTGATTTGAAATTTCTAATAAATTAGTTGTGGAAAAAGATGCAATTTCAAATCGAGGAGATTCAAGAGAAGGATTACACAAGATTTCAGGTGAAATTTGAAAGCCTAATTTTGAAATTAAATAGCATAAATAAATTTTTAATCAAAAATTTATTTGACCTTGTTGCACGGCAGCCACAAGCTTAAATAATATTTTTATAGTAAATAACAATATTTCTAGTAGTCACGTCCTATTACGACCCTAATATAGACATTAAATCTTTTGATAAGATTTGTAAAGGTGCAAAAGTACATTTAAATTTTAAACAAAATACCTTAAAACACATAAAAATGCCCAATTTGTTTAGAAATCCACGCTTTACAAAGCCACTCGATTTACAAGCTGCTTTCCAAATCTAATTTAATGTTCAAAGAATTAATGTGTGATTGAATTAAAACCTGAGAAAGCTGCGTCGTATTAACATCTTTAGCAGTTCTTAGAAAAGCAGCAATACTGGTTGAATCGATTTCATCTTTGCCCATTGGATTCAACTAAAAATTAAGGAAAACAATAGGTAAGCAAGAAGCAAATTTCCCTTGGCCATTAAATGACAGAAATTAACCTTGGAAAATAAATCTTCATAGAGAGCTTGATGAGGATTAGAAATATTCTCTGGATTCTGCATAAGAATTATTAAGTGGCAAAGTAGAAAAATCAACAGTTCAGCAGTGAACCCCTAAAAATTACAAATAGAACGAATAAAATACCAATATGTAAAATGTTTGCAACATTAAAAAAATAAAGTTGTATGTAGATGGTCTTTTATTAATGACCAAAATCAATAATGGCGGCCATTATAAAATAAGAGAGAAAAAAAAGTTGTTTGGAGAAAAAGCAGAGAACGAAAAAAAAAGAGTGTGGGAAAAGAGAGAGGGAGAAGAGAGGAGGAAAACGATGTTGGGGAAGGAGAGAGAGGGAAAAGATGTCTTCAAAAGGATGCGGTTCCCCGACGTCCCTCCTAATCTTTTACTAATCCCTTCCTAATCCGTTGCTAATCCCCCGATATCCCCCTACTGTTAACTACTAACTTGTATAATATTCTCTATCCATTAATCCGTCGTTAAAAAATTTGGCTGCCGTCTAGTGTGGCGTTCATAAAAGTTATGGAACTGACATATGTCATTCGATTCATCTCAACGAACTGTGTCGGACGGTACTACTCTTAAATTATGGAAATGATTCTGGACCGAGTTATAGGTCCCGAAATATTGAAAACCATAGGGGGAATAAGCTCAATTTTGGATATGGCCTCTGTTAAGGTCTTTGCTGCTGCGAGCCCTCAGGCATGTCCGCGAAGATATTAATAGCTTGATCGAAATTAAATGAAGTAAATATCCTAGGGGTTCGTAACAATCTAAAATCGGCTGATTTAGAAAAATTACTCCTCTATCTGTTCCGCTCCTTATTATCTCTAATAAAACCTTAATAAGTAAATTAACGCGTTAGGGCATTACAGTGAATAGACTTTTAAGGAAATTGTCCCATTTTTATTAATTGATGATCCAAACTTTACAATAAAAAGCTAATTTAATTAAAATGCTAAATAAACATTTAAAAATATTAAATGAATTTTCTGAGTAATTTGGAGATTTTTTATTTTCAAAATTTGGCCAGAATAAATACCTGCAGAATTTACCCATGAAATAAATTCATTTTTAATAAAAATAAAATAATTCTTTAAAGAAATAAATTTACAAAAAATGATTAAAATTAATTCAATTATTTTCTTAATTTTTTTAATAATTAATTTCATTAATTATTATATTATGGCTGACACCTCCAAACCAACCGCTCCAGGACATTCTCCTGGAATTGGACATTAAATTTGTCCTAATTGTAATTTTTATTAATAAAATTAGACAAATATACAAGGGATCTTTCGGAATAAAAAATAAATTCTCAATTTCGGCAATCAGGGAATCCTCCTCCCTCCCCAAAAAAAGACGTTTGGAATCCCCTATTTCGATATTTGCCAGTCAAGGATCTTCTAATTATTACCAAAAATTGTTTAAAAAAATTTTATTTTTTAAATTTTAATCAGGAAAGTAAGAAAAAGTGTGACAAAATATGGGGATTTGGAGCATTTTGGCAAAAAAATTAAAAACTTTTCTTTAACAACAATACACAAAACTGGGATCTGTTCTTCTTTAATTGTTGGAAAATTGTTAAAAAAAAACTTTCTATCTAATTTTAATATTTTTCTTTATCTATGCCAAAATAAATTGTTAAATGTGGGAGAATAAATTGTTATTAAATTGTTAATTTTTTTATCAAAATCAACGGAGCACAACGTCCGGCCTCGCACAAATATTAAATATTTTTTTCAAATAATACCCAGGAATTTGTTTATGCTTACAAAAAATTTTTAGATAATAATAAATGAATAAATATACATCGAATATCGATAATCGTTGATCGAATAGTTACGGATAATGATTTAAAAATAAATCTTCAAATTTCTTCGAGAAAATATCTTCAAACTTCATAATCACCGCGATGATTAACCATAAAGATGGCCATAAGGATCAACTCCAGTAGCGTGGCCATAAAGATTATTCAAATGTTTTTGTTCAGGCGTTTGATCTTGGTTACCTAAAATTATACGTTAAGCATGGCTTTTATAATTTGTTGAGAAGAGGAAAAGTATCGGAACGTTCAACTCGGTTACGAGCCATATACTTATGGAGCCTTCAAGCAGATCGAAACGCTTTTTTCAATGTTCATTAGAGAGGGTATAAGAGGGGAGTATACTATTCAGGGTGGCCCTTTTACCTTATTTATAGAGGATTTTCCCTATTTTTGACTTTTTCGCCCTATTTTTTCCCTATTTTCTAATTTGCCATATTTTTGCCCTATTTTTACCATCTTGAAAAATTTTTTAAATTCTTCGGATTTTGTAAGAAAAATGGTAAAAATGAAGGATTTTTGACTTCTCGGCCTTCCAAAATTCTCAAAAATTTCACCTTATTTGAAATTTTAAGTATGATTAAGCTTTTAAAGCTATGCCCTAATTTTTGCCCCATTTTTGGCCGATTTCGCCCTATTTTTGCACTATTTTTGAGTGGCTGTGCCCTATTTTAGTGTTTTGGAAGGGGCAACCTTGATACTATTATCCCCTCTAATTATACTAGAGGGGCATTCAGATGGAGGGTAATCTGAGGAAGGAAGTCTGACCCTTCTGTACATATAAGGAAAAATACGGGAAAATAGTGGAACCCTAAATCCTGGTTTCCCAGTAACACACAAATTACAAACATATTACTCACCCTTCTTTTTCTTTTCAGTTGTCGATTGATGTTGACCATTCCCTAAAACAATTAATGTAATTAATAGAGTTCGAACTTGGGCCGGGCCCGGAACCGGGCCTGGTAGCCAGGAAATCAGGTATTTTGATAAAATCCAGGTTTCGGGGGTTTTAGCCCGGTTCTTAGCCTCTTTTCAAGTTTCAAATCATTTTTTGCCTACATTTGTGCAGATTTAACCTTTGATTTTAAATTAAAAATATCCTCAGAAAAAAATATTTCCTTCCCAAATTTAATTTCCCACTCCTATTTTCTTGTCTAGTATTATTTTGAGAATCCATTTCCTAATGTTCTGAATAAACTTTAGGAAAGGGATGGGAAATTTCAGAAAAAAAGTTTCTGTTTCCCCTCGTTTCAAGAATTTAAATTAGAAACCATCATCAGGACGAGGGTAACTAGACTTAGGGATAGAATTTTGTTTGCTTAAAGTCTTCCTTCCAGCACCAGCATCACAACAATGAATAAAAACAATGGTGACTATTACAAGGGCAAAAAAGAATTTTGACATTTTTTAGGAGTTTTAAAAGTTTTTTTAGTTGAATTTGAATTTTGGATGTTTCCCCTCTTTTTCAATTAAGCTTTTATATTAATCTAAATCAACAGCTATCATCACCCTTCGAGGAGGGGGTGTGTCTAGTAAATGACTTATGATTTTTTAAAGGCAATTCCCTCAACAAAGGTTTTTCCATTGTTTTATATAAAATTCTATTGTTTAATGGAAAATTTTTCAATGTGACCGTCTAGGCTTTATTCTATTGTTTGGCAAAAAATTTTATAGCCTGGTCAAGCTGATCGAACGAAAAAAAAATTTTTGTATAAAAAAATACAAAAAAATATTTTAATAATAAATCATAAAAAAATTTTTTTTAATAAAGAAATTTAAAAAATTAATTAAAAAATTCTACCTTATAAGAGAACTCTATGCCAAAGTTTGAGTTTTTTACTTTTTTCATGAAATTTTAATGAAAGCTAGGGAAATGTATATAATCATTCGATAGCATTTTTCAAGGGCTATAGATTGTAGATAAACACTAAATATTTATAAAATTCAAAAAATGGCGAAAAAATCTTAAAAATATAAAAAATTTTCGAAAATTTTTTGGTTTGCTAAACTTTTATATGACCGAAAATGGGAAAACATCTGCTGTAGCTCTAGTTTAGCGTGAACTGAAGCTCAAGTTTGGCCGGAACCGGAGCTGAAATTTTGACCGAGATCCGAAACCGGAATTTTACAGCAAACTGGAATCAGGAACTTCCGGCGAAACACTAATCTGCTGGGAGGGCACACCCACAGAGTATGGGCTATCGAAGTAGCTAACCTCCTACAAGATTAGAGTAAGTAGACTTAGGATTAGAGCTCGAATTTTTCACTTTGCCGGGCCCGGTATCCGTGTTTTTTTCTTCCAAGTTCCCGGGTTTCTTCCAAGTACCAGGGCCGGGTTTTCCGGGCTAAAACCTTGAAAACCTGGAAAACTCGAAAACCCGGTTTTTTTACACCCGGGCCCGGACGCGGTTTTTCAAAATTTAAAAAATGATCAAATTTTAGCTTTTCGCTGAAATTTTTCTTATTTTGAATAGAAAATTACCGAAATTTGGTGTCATCTTTCATCTATACGTGTTTATTCAAAGGCTTTAGAGATAGTAATGTGAATTTAACGGATTAAGGGAAATATTGATGGATTTGACAGGAACACGAGATCTTCTTTGTTGATCAACTTCCCCGGTTGATGGAACAACTTTCACTTTTGTTGGAACTTCCGAGTTTCAGAGTCTTTTCTTCCGAGAGCTTTTCTTATATCAACCTACTTCCATACTTCCGACAATTTCAACTTCCGTTAACTTTGTCAATTTCTGACCAAACCGTGTTTGAACAACCTCCCCAATCATTGGAACAATGGGGGATATTGTTTCCCGTTGTAGGACCAATATCCCCCATTGTCGAAACAAGATTTCCCAGGGTGTAAATGTTGGACAGCAGTGGATTGGTCTGTTCCCAACTTGGGACTTGGTGGAGTTAACGTCGATTTTGAAGATTAAGGTGGATATTGGGGATTCGTGCGATTTGGCTGGATTTTTCGTGTGATTCTACAGGGAGATTTTATCGTGGGATTCTGCAGGATTAAGAGAAAAATCGCTAATTTATAAGGATTAAGGGATAGGTCTATGAAGAATAAATTCGCTTAATTAGCACCGCAGGCGAAAATTTTTCAATTTTGAATGTTTAAAGAGCAAAATCGACCAAAAAGTCAGAATATTTTATTAAATTTACTCAAAATTTGATCCGGGCCGGGCCCGGGTTTTTCATATGCTATCCGGGCCGGGATTCCGGGCTAAAAACAAAAACCCGGAAAAACCGAATTTTATTAAAATACCCGGTTTCCGGGCCCGGCCCGGGTTCGAGCTCTACTTAGGATAGTCTTTTTTGTTTAAAAGCTTCCATCCGTTACCATCATCACAACAATGAATAAAAACAATGGTGACCATTACATGGGCAAAATAAAATTTTAACATTTTTTAGAAAGTTTTAAGTTTTTTTTCATTCCTCCTTATTTTCTGTAGGCATTTGTATAAAATTAAACAGAAATATACAATTTTATATTTCCGTTGAAAAGAGCAACCAATAATTTATTGAATTAATTAGAAAGGGCATCCTTTGTCTTAAATCTTTCCATTGTTGACATGGGGTGAAGGCTTATTTTCATTGTCTAAAAAATTTTAAGAGAAAATTTTACTTTCTATTGTTTGTGAGATTCAATTGTCTGATCAAAAATTATTGTATAAAATTTCACTGTCTTATAGGTATGAAAATGTAAGAAAAATTATATTAAAGTTAATTGTCTAATTTTTCAAATTTATTAAAAGTTAAATTATTCCTCATTGAATTACTGTAAGTAAATATTAAAATTCACTTTATCGCTTAATAGTTTTAAAAGAGGCTGTCAAGGCTTATTTTCATTGTCTAAAAATTTTAAGAGAAAATTTTGCTTTCTATTGTTCGTGAGAAAAAGCTAAAAATATTAGTTGCGTCATGATTAGTGGCTGTTTTTAAAATTTTAGGGGTGTTGTTTTACAAATTTTCTTTTTCATTTTTAATAAAAAATAGATCTGAATCTACTCTTCATTTTAATACCAGGTATAGCTACATATATACGGGTGATATTTTTAAAGTTATGAAATTTCGAAACAGATTTTGCTGATACCGATAGCCAATCGGTATCCGTATAGGGATTGGCGTGAATACCTAATCCATTGAATTTAATTTCTTTGATGTTGAGATAATAGCATCCTTCTTTTCCTCAATTGGAGAAGTAGAGGATTAGAGGTCTATCGGTGAATATTTACAGTCTAATTTTAAGTTAGATTTTTTGCATTTTTAACCGCTTTTCGGACATAAACTAGGCTTCTGATTTATCAAATATTTATCGCTTAGAAAAGATAACAACGCTTTTATCTGTTCTTTCATTTTTGCTTTTTCAACAAGTATTGAAGAAAACTTGTTGGGATAGGCGTAATAATATTTTTTCAGATAATACCCAAGATTTTGTTTATGCTTACAAAAAATTTTAGAGAATAATAAAATAATAAATATACATATATCGAATATCGATAATCGTTGATCGAATAGATACGGATAATGTTTTAAAAAATAAATCTTCAAATTTCTTCAAGAAAATATCTTCAAACTTCATAATCATCGCGATGATCAACCATAAAGATGGCCATAATGATCAACTCCAGTAGCGTGACCATAAAGGTCAGCTAAATGTTGATTATCTACATGCTGTTGATGGTGGTTACCTAAAATTGTAAATTAAACATTTCTTTTATAATTTATTGTGAAGAAAACTCGGTAAGAGTTATATACTTATGGAGCCTTCAAGCAGCTAGAAACGCTTTTTTCAATATGCATTATATTAGAGGGGCATTTAGATGGATGGGAATCTGACGAAGGAAGTCTGGCCCTTCTGTACATATAATTAACAATACGGGAATATAGGGGAACTCTAAACCTTGGTTTACCTAATAAAACTTTAAATTACAAACCAGATTTAGTATCAGATGTTGCTTGCTGTTGGCCCATCCCTAAAACAATTAATGTAATTAAAAATTATTACTTATAATTATTTTTATGAGATTTCAAGCTCCTTTTCAAGTTACAAATTATTGTAAGGCCGGTATCATCCTAAAAACACGTGAAGAGGATCATCGCTCTACATAGCGGAAGTTCCCAAAGAAAACGCAAAGAACGCCACAAAAGGCCATTCCCAAAGAGTTATTAGCCGCCCATTATCTAAACTAAACATCGCAACTAACTTATCCTTTGGAAAGCAATAGGGAAGTAAGCTGGTGCATATAAGCCTTAATGGAATAGGCAAAGGCAGATCACTTCTTCACTCATTCAACAGAGTTGCCGGCCGGCTTATCCATCGTGTAAAGGGAGAGACGTCTCCCCCTATATTCCCCCACTGCGATTCACCTATTTCTATACTCTGCGGAGTTCACACATGATTGCAAGCATGAAAAACCAACTAAAGAACGAGGCACTGGGGAACGGGACCAACCGCTTTACTTTATTATTTGCCGACATTTATGCAAGCCTTTACCTTTGACCAGATTGAAACTCTTGTGATTTTCAATTAAAAATACTATTTCCAGAAAGTAATATATTTTTCACTAATTTAATTTTCCACTCTATTTTTTGCCTAGTATTTTGAGAAATTCCTTTCCTTAATAATTCCTTTCCTAATGTTCTAAATAAATTTATTAGAACATTAGGAAAGAGAGTTGCAGGCCGGGGGTTCTTGTAGACTGAGGGTTCTTGTAAAATTTTATTTAAACTGTTTAAATTAATCTAAATCATTTATATTTTTTTAAAAAATTTTAATTAAAGACCTGCGGCAGGATTAGAGTAACCAGACTGAGGCTTTGACTTTTGTTTGTTTTTGCCTTTACCAGCATCACAACAATGAATAAAAACAATTGTGACTATTACAAGGGCAAAAAAGAATTTTGACATTTTTAGGAGTTTTTAGGAGTTTTAAAAGTTTTTTTAGTTGAATTTTGAATGTTTCCCCTTATTTTCAATTAAGCTTTTATATTAATCTAAATCAACAGAGTAGGGGGTGGGTATAGTAAATGCCTTATGATTTTTGAAAGTACTTTCCATTAAAAGGTTTTTCCATTGTTCTATATTAAATTCTATTGTTTAAAATAAAAATTTTTAACGAGACAGTCTATTCTTTATTCATTGTTTGGCAAAAAATTTTATTTCCTGGTTTTTGGTTTAATTTTAATGGGGAATATACTTATAATAGTCGATAAATGTACTCGTAGCGTTGGGTCTAATATTGAAGTGTCTAGTGTCTTATTAAAATTTATCCCCATATAATTTAATTTTTTTTAATAATTATATTTTAAATAAATTTAATAAAATAATTAATAAAAAATAATTATATTTAAAAAGCGGATTTTTAAATTAATTAAAACTTTAATAAAGTTAAGTAAATGTTTGTCACAAATTCTATTTCTTAAAATTTATCAAAAATTTTTGAAATTATTTCAGGGTGAACTTAATATCTTAACCAAATGCTTGTGAATCAGTTTTTTGTTATTAATAGCACCGCAGATTAGCAAAGGCCATAGCAAACAAAATGTCATTTAAGGGGGCAGAACGCCAACCAATTAAAAAAAGTTCAATTTACACTTTTTCTCTAATTTGTTTTTGATTTTCTATACTTTTTATGCAAATTTTACAAATCCGATGTTATTTGATTAAAAATCATATATCTCGAATAACTCAATTTTTAAACGATAAGCTCGCATATTACAGAAAAGGCTTTTGTTTTTATTTTTGCAGAAAATCTTAACAAAAATAAATATAATTTTAAAAACTGCATACACAGAGTTTCAATTCCTAGTAAATCGACAATTAATAAATTATTGAGTGAAAAAAGTAAGAAGGGAGATGACGCAAAACTGAGCAAAAAAAAAGAAAAATTTATAGAATAGTTGAAAGTGTTAAGAGGGCTCAGAAAGCAGCTGGAGCAAGTAAACTGAGCAGAAAGTCAAGAGGTTCTAAATTTACGAGTTTCTATCATTAAATTAACTCATTATTTATATCAATTTTAGTCATTACTTCAGCTGAATTAAATAGTGAGGAAAAGGTAAAATAATCTTCAGTACAAATATTTCATCTTCCATTGAACTGCAGTACAAACATTTGTTCCATTGAAAGTTGAGTCAGTTCAAAGTGAGCATCGAATAATACAAGAATGCTCGTGTTCGAAGAACCATCACCCACATTATTGATTGTGAATGTCGCAGAATTAATACAAATAAGAATTCAGTCTTTGGTTAAAAGTGGTAAATTCAAGGTTATCGTTAATTTCAGTTTATTATTTAGGTTTGTTAGTTACTAGGGAAGAATTTTGTGGAAAAATTGTGTTGGTGATTGCTGGTTACAAGGCTTTTTGATCTGAGACACTTCAAATGCAAGCCGCCCAAGCAATTTCACAATTTTAGCACTGTATAGATTTGAAGACAACAGAGGCGAGCTGGATAGCAGATTAGGCCAGGTTTTGGACCAAATAAAAGGAATAAAACAAATTAAGAAACAACAGCGGAAATTCATCAAACGTAAAAAATAATCTTATCTAGAACTGATATCAAAATGATAAAAAATATTTTTCAAGTCTCAGTTGATCAATTTCGATGCCCATCTATCTCACGGCTTATCACTCTCTCGATTGATTACATTTGCGGAAAATTTATTACCGTGAGAGTGATCAACATTGAAAATGGTCATCAGTAGGGATCAGATTTTCAGGTTAAAAATACCGTAAATTAGGTACCTAAATAGTTTGTAAAAAATGCCAAAATAGGTGACAAGAATGGAAAATAGGAAAAAATTTTATTATATTAGAAAAATTTTATTATATTATATATAAAAATTTTATTATATTATACAAAAAAATAAAAATCTTCTATTTTTTATTTTTAATATTTATGCTAAGTTGAAAAATGTAAAAGCAAATAAGAAGTTAAAAAAATTTTTTGATAAAATGAAATTTAAAAAAGTTCAAAGAATACCCTATTTCTCGATTAATTCTCTGGGGAATTATTTTTTCTGCCCATCCGTGCATGGATTTGAGGAAGGAAAATTACTGTTCCAACCCATTCATAAATTTTTGTTTAACGACCAATTTTATTGTTTTGGGGTGGGGAATTATTTGAGGGACGGAAAAATTAATCGAGAAAATACGTGATATCTTGAAAATTGTTGGTATTTAATATTGGTAGTACGGTACGGAATAGGGGAGTTATGGAAGAAAAGGCTTTGCTTGTATTATGCTTGTTTGTTACGAGTCCAACTTTAAAAATAATGATTGAACGAGGAAACACCTGTCTTTCAATCTATGAAAACACCAAATAATCTGGATAAAGTTTAATATTTTAGAAATGAATTAGGGCTTTTTTAATTTTTTTGAATTTCCAAACCTACAAAAACTATTTTCTCCAAACTTAATAATTTTCCTTATATGCGACTTTTAAATCTTTTACTTTTTTGGAGGTTTTAACTTAAAAAAATGTTTTTTCAAATCGTTTTCATAGAAAATAATTTTGTTTTCACTCAAGTTTACTCTTTCAAACATATTCTTCTCAAATTCTTTCTTTAATTCGAATTCACCAATTTTTACCATATTGTTGTTGCATAAATTTTTCTTCATCCTAAACATTCAAATTTATTTTTAATTTTAAAATTAATATAAATTGAAATTAACAATTTAGACTTTTGATCAAAGAATCCAACAACAGATTTATACCCATTTTTAAAATACCAAAACAGAGTTTGCTGATACCGATACCGAGGTCGGGGTGTACGGAACTTTCGTCTCCAACATTTTAGGAATTTTCGTCTCCAGCGGAATTGTTCCGTCAACGGGAGAAGTTGTTCCGCCAATGGGGGAGGTGTTCTGGAGACAAAAATTCCTAGCGGACTATTAATTCCTTTCACTGGACTCATAAACTAGAACAGAGTTGAACAACTTTCCAACGATTGGGAAAGTTGTCTCAAAAACAGTCAAGGTTCTTATTTTAACAATAATAAGTTGTTTCAAGGACACGAGGAATATGGAAATTGATTAATATCCAGAGTTTTTGCTCAATGAAATTTTTTAAAAATACCGATTTAACAATCCCGAGTCGATACCGGGATCGGTGGGTTTTGGTATTTCTGAATTTTAGAATTTTTCCTTCAAAAATTTCAGAAACTTTCATAAAAATATTTCTGAAATTATAGTCGATAAATATCGAAAAATTAGATATTTTTTAGAAAAACAAGATTTTTAGCCATATTTTCAAAAATACTTGATCAAAAATTCTGAAATTTATAGAGAACTTAGATAAAGTTATGAGTTATTATTGCAAAATTTTATCTTTTCTGATAAATAAATCAGTGTTTTATAAGCTCACGCCAAAACGGCCCAGACCCGGATAGGCCTCTGAATACCGATCTCTAATTTAAACATACCGTTGTATCATCGCCACGAGCTAAAAATTTATTTAGATTAATTTTATAAAACTTTTAAGCAACAAACTATAGTAATTGTCATTACGAATCTGTTCAGTTCTTGATTGACCCTGTTCTAAATAAAAAAATTAATTGTTAAATAATTTTATAAAACTTTAATTTACAAATCACTTTCAAAATGTTCATTATATTAGAGGGGCTTTCAGATGAAAGGAAAGCTGAGGAAGGAAGTTAGACCCTTCTGTACACACATGTAAGGAAAAACTCTAAACCTTGGAAAAAACCTTGGAAATAAATTTATTCCCTAATTTAATGATTTCCACTTCTATTTTTTGCCTAGTATTTTGAGAAATTCCCTTACTAAATAACTCCTTTCCTAATGTTCTAGATAAAATTAATTATAGTATTTGTAAAATTTGATTTGAAATGTTTAAAAATTCCAAATCTTTTATATTTTTTAAAAGAATTTAAATTAGAAACCCTTAGCTTGACTATGGTAAGAAGACTGAGGTTTAGACTTTTGTTTGTTGTTAGCCTTCCATCCAGTAGCATCACAACAATGAATAAAAACAATGGTGACTATTACAATGGCAAAAAAGAATTTTGACATTTTTAGGAGTTTTACAAGTTTTTTTAGCTGAATTTGATTTTTTGAATGTTTCTCCTCATCTTCAATTAAGCTTATATATTAATCTAAATCAACAGAGTAGACGGCAGGTATAGTAAATGCCTTATGATTTTTGAAAGTACTTTCCTTTAAAAAATTTTTTCCATTGTTCTTTATTAAATTCTATTGTTTAAAATAAAAATTTTTTAACGAGACAGTCTATTCTTTATTCATTGTTTGGCAAAAAATTTTATTTCCTGGTTTTTGGTTTAATTTTAATGGGGAATTTACTTATAATAGTCGATAAATGTACTCGTAGCGTTGGGTCTAATATTGAAGTGTCTAGTGTCTTATTAAAATTTATCCCCATATAATTTAATTTTTTTTTAATAATTATATTTTAAATAAATTTAATAAATTAATTAATAAAAAAAATTACCGTAAATGATGAAATAATATCCCTTTCTCAAATAACCACCTCCTCCCTTTTAATTACCCCCTCCAGCGAGAGGTTGAAACAATAATTACCCTGTGTAATTATTTTAGCAAATAGGGTTATTTAAAAAGCGAATTTTTAAATGAATTAAAATTTTAATTAATTTGGCAAAAATATAGAAGCTTTTCTGAGAAAACAAAAAAGAAAATTGTGGGCTGTTCTTCTTTAATTGTTGAAAATTGATTGAAAAAACCGTTAAAAATTTTATCTAATTTTAATTTTAATATTTTTCCTTATCTAAAAACTTTAATTTATTATATATTCAAATGTTTGTGACAACTCCTATTTTTTAAAATATATTGAAAATTTTTGAAAAGATTTCAGGGTCAACTTTTTACCATATTTACAGGGAATTTACACTTTTTTGACCCTTTAGCCTTATTTTTCGCTATTTTCTATATTTGTTATAAATAAGTATATACAATATGAAGATCCTAGATTTGTTCATATTAAGAAAATATTTTAATTCCCATCTTAATATTTTATCCAAATGCTCGTGAATCAGTTTGTTGTTATTAATAGCACAGCAGAAAATCAGTTTGTCATCTTCCATTGAAAAAGATGCATTACAAACAATTCTCCCATTGATAGATGAGTCAGTTCAAAGTGAGCATCGAACAATACAAGAATGCTCGTGTTCGAAGAACCATCACCCCCATTATTGTGTGTGAATGTCGCAAAATTAATATAAATAGTAATTCAGTCTTTGATTAAAAGAGGTAACTTCAAGGTTATCGTTAATTTCAGTTTATTATTTAGGTTTGCTAGTTACTAGGGAAGAATTTTCTGGAAAAATTGTGTTGGCGATTGCTGGTGACAAGGCTTTTTGATCTGCAACACTCCAAATGCAAGCCGTCCAAGCAATTTCACAATTTTGGTACTGTATAGAATTGAAGACAACAAAGGCGAGCTGGATAGCAGATGGGAAAAGTTCTGGATCAAATAAAATGTATAAAACAAATTAAGAAACAACAGAGGAAATTCACCAAACGTAAAAAAGAATCTTATCTAGAACTGATATCAAAATTATAAAAAATATTTCTCAAGTCTCAGTTGATCAATTTCAATGCTCCTCTATCTCACGGCTTAGCACTCTCGATTGATTACATTTGCGGAAAATTTTTTTACCGTGAGAGTGATCAACATTGAAAATGGTCATCAGTAGGGATCGGATTTTCAGGTTACAAATACCTTAAAATAGGTACCTAAATAGGTTGTAAAAAATGCCAAAATAGGTGACAAGAATGGAAAATAGGTGACAAGAATAGAAAATAGGTGCAAAAATAGGTCTTCATTTGGGGTAAAAAAGCAAAACTGATGAATATACTCTATTTTATACAGTTTGTTCGTTTTGTTTCTTTAACAGGACTAGATTTAATTTTGAAATTGCCAAAATACAAATTTAAAATATGTAGATACTAATTTAATAGGTTGTCAGCTAAGCTTTGACCCCCTTGAGTTACACTGATTAAATAATTATTAAAATTCAAAGAACCTTTAAAAAAATTATTCTTTTTTAATTTTTTAAATTATTTTTTTTCCAAATTTCCAATTTTTTAATATAAATCAGTGTTTTTTGACATGTTTTATACGGAAAAATAAAAATCTTCTATTTTTCTATTTTTAATATTTATCTAAGGTGTAAAATGTAAAAGCAAATAAGAAGTTAAAGAAATTTTTTTGATAAAATAAAATTTATAAAGTTCAAAGGAGAATACTCTATTTCTCGATTAATTCTCTTGGGAATTATTTTTTCTGCCCATCCGTGGCATGGATTCGAGGGAGGAAAATTACTGTTCCAACCCATTCATAAAGTTTTGTTTAACGACCAAATTTATTGTTTTGGGGTGGGGAATTATTTGAGGGACGGGAAATTTAATCGAGAAAAAATTGGGTATTTAATATCGGTAGTACGGTACGGAATAGGGAAGTTTTGGAAAAAAGGGCTTTGCTTGTATTATGCTTGTTTGTTACGAGTCCAACTTTAAAAATAATTATTGAACGAGGAAATACCTGTCTTTCAATCTATGAAAACACCAAATAATTTAGTTTTTTTCCTTTTCCGTTCTTTTTGAGGATTCAAAGAGTCAGCCTCGCCTTGAATTTGTCGAGGATTCGAAGAGCTAGCCACGCCTTGATTTTGTTGATGGGCATTTTCTTTTTTAAAAATAAATTTAAATAATTTTTTATATTTTTTAAGAAATAATTCTTTAGTTACTCATTTAGTTTAAATTTATTGCAACAAAAGTCAATTATTAGGATTGGAACTGGGTCTGATCCAGAGTAAGAAATATGTAGGCAATTCCCAACAACTATTTTAGTGAATTATAAAACTATTTCAACATAATTATTAGGGTTGAGCCCCGAACGCTCGGGCGCAACTCTAATTCACTATGTTCCAGAATTATAAGGTCACCCTTATTTTTATCATATCTCAGTGAAAAAGCATCGAATTTTTTTGAAATTTTTACATAATTTATATTTTTCTATTTAAAGTTTGTCCTAAATAATTGATTAATATAGATAAGAAATACAAAAAAAGTGAAGTTCGAGATTTTGAAACCCGAAAATCAACGGAAAACCGGGTGAAGACGCTTTTAAAAAATCTTATCGACCCCTTCTAGGTAAAATAAAAACTTTATTTTTCAAAAATTTCGATGCTCTTTCAATCAGATATGATAAAAAATAGAGGTGACCTTATAATTTTGGAACAACGTGTATTAATCAGTAATAAAAATTTTTTAGCTCCAAAAAATTGCTTTCGTTCTACTTCCGTTCAAAAATACAGAGGATTAAGAGGGATTAAAGGGATATAAGGAGATTATTAAAAATTAAAAAATCTTACTACTTTTTAATTCATCAAATTTTTCTTTGATTGAATTTAATCGGGTTTCTTGACGGTGATAATTCGTTGTGTGTTCCAGCTTTTTCAACAAGAATTCTATCGTTTCTATTTGAAGCATTTGTTGCCATTCCTCAAGATTAGTTTTCCTTTTTTCATAATATTCTCGCATAAATGTCATCTTTTTATTAGCTAAACTCGACACCGCATGCGTTTTATTAGAATGTGAATGAAATAAAGTGTCAGTTACGAACAATTCACTTTCAACATAAATTATGGATTTATTACAAGTGTTTCCATTAATGTTGACTATATAAAGTATTACTCCAAACATTTTTGCATCAGTTGATTTTAACGAAGCTATATCATCTGATAGTAATTCTGGGCAGGGTAATTCAAGATTTACTTCGTTCTGGATATAAAAATAAATTTTAGAAATTTTTTTAAAAATTTCGAAAACTAGTTCTTTTTTATTTTTTCATAATATCAATATGTATCTTGCTGATTTTTTGTAGATTTTTCCTAAACTTGGAAATATCTTTTTTGAAAAGTGGACTTATAATTTTGTGGAGGCCGAAAATGCAGATTTTGGTCTAAAAATTATTTTAAATAAAAAATTAGCCAAAAATATATTCAAATCTTGTTAGTTATAACTAAAAGGTGTGTATCTAAATTTTCAGAAAATTTGGATCATTGGAAGTGAAAAAATCTCGAAAAAAGGGGTTGACATATAATTATGTTGTGCAGTGTATTTTGGTAATTTAAATTTAAAATAAACACCTCATTTTGATCAGCTATAATTAATTTATATTTGTCCTTGTAGCATGCTATTCCAGAGTAAATGTTTGTAGCAACCGAATTTGGGACGAAATTTATGTTCAAGTGAATGTTATCAGATTGACATTCAATTCTAACATTTTTGTAGTTAGTGTCCAAATTATTAATTTTAAATTGTAGATGTTCTGCATTGACAGATTTAATAAAAATAATAATTTGAAATAAGTTGAAGAAAACGAGAAATTTAGTTTTAAATATCATTTCTAAGAAAATTTTTTGTGAATTTAATATACTATGAATGGCCTGACACCATTAGCTAAATACGGGGGGTTTTATAGGATTACGGGATATATCAAAAGGAATCCATGGAAGTCTGTTAATAAAACGTTAGTCTTTATTAAATTTCAATATTTTATTTATAAATTAAATTTTGAAATGCATATTGTGAATGGCTAATGGAATCCCATGCTAGTTATTAAATAATGTTAAGTGTCATGATGCCCTTTTTAAATTTTATTGAATATTGATTTACAATAATTAAAATAATTTAACGGGACTAGATTTAGTTTTTAAATTGTCAAAATAAAAATTTAAAATAAATTCTAATTTAATAGGTTATCAACTAAGTTTTGAGTCCCCCCTTGAGTTACACTGATTAAATAATTATTAAAATTCAACAAAGTGTTTTCAGAATTTAACAAAAAAGGACTATATTTAGAATAACATAAATATGCCCGAAAATTATGTAAATTGGAATTATCGAGAAATAAAATAATAATTTCAATATTTTATTTGCTCGACAAAAAAAATAAATTATATTCAATTTTAATTAAAGAAATAAAAATATAATTATTAGAGTTTCACCGTAAGTTCCGGCTCCGGAAAGTTCCGGTGTTTTTTTGGTTCCGGTCTAGTTCCGGATCCGGAACTCATATTGGATCCGGTTCCGGTCAAAATTTCGGTTCCGGTAATAGCTTTAAATTTTAGTCATAAAAGGAAACTATGATATTTTAATTTTATTTTTCAAGCGCCCTTTCACTTAATAATCTCTCTGAACGATTATTCCATGCATATGCATAAACTATGAATTATTACAGCGGATTTCCTTTTGTAATTCCCTCTTTCCAACTTTCATATTTCCAACGGGATCACTTAATAATGAATGACAAACAATTACCTTATGCTCCGGCCAACATTAGAAAAAATTTACCTTCGGTCTTTCACCTCAGCTCCTCTGGCAGCGATCCATCCTATTGCCTCTGCTTAACACTAACAAATAAGTTGCCCGCACTCTTATTCCAGTTAAAATATCAAGTGATCTTATATTAAAAAATTTTTTATTATAGCTCCAAGTTTATTAGCTAAGGTCCCATATAAATTTACAAAGGTCAATGTCCGAAATAAAATTTTTAAAATATCTTAAAGTCCCTTTTTTCCAAAAATAAATTAATATTTTTTGTTTATTAATTTTTTATCGCTTTGTTTATTAAAAATAAAAGCAAATGTTGTTGATTTTGTGTTACTTAATATATATTTTTATTTTTAAACATATGATCAAATGATAAAAAAGAAAGGAAAAGCTTTTGCTACTTTGAGTGTGGGCAATAAGCCATAACGTGATGGAAGAGTTCCTCAAGTATTTTAAAACATTTGGAAGGGTATTTGGCCGTTATTTTTGCTATTTTTCTTTTAAAAGTATATATAAATAAGGGCCAAGCAATAACAAAAATATTTCTTCCATCAGACATTTTCCCAAAAATTAATCAAAACAAATGCAGAATTATTTTTCAAGCTTTCTAAGCTCTAAGGCTTTATGGTAGATTTTTATTTAATAAAAAAATTTTCAAAATTTCTAGTTAATAGATTGTTCATAAAGAACATTTTTCCTACGGAGAGCTATAGAAAAAAGGGGCAAAACGGTCATGGTTCACCTCTATAGGAGATATAGAGACAGGAAGGGCAGACCCTAATCCATGAATATATAGCTTTTGTAATTCTAACCACCGCCAAGGTGGTTTGACAATTTAGTCAAGTAGATGTAGAATAGGTAATCTACACGCATTGAGTTAATAACTCACAGACCGCTGTAGACAGCTGGTCTGATTCCCAGAGCTGATCACTTAATTATACAAACTTGGATTTAAAATAAATCTCCATTAAGTATAGGGCTGGACGCATTTGCGTATTGCGTGAAATTGCGTTGCGGATTGCGGCTGCGGAAAATTTTTTTCAATTGCTTCCTGCTCTGATTAGGTGCCTTAGTAAAAAACGAGATATCGGAAATATCAACACAAACGAACTATTACCAAATTTTTTTTAAAAACCAAATTCAAGAAATTTAAAAAAATTTTCCCCATTTTCAGTCATTCCCTCCTCTCAATTCTCCTATTTCTCTCCTCCTTCAATAAAGCCTCCAGTTTCCGTCTGCAGGGTGCTGCAGTGAAAGGGCAACTTTTTTGCAAAGGAATACCTGCCGCTCATATAAATGTTGGATTACTTGATGTTGATAGAAATCCTGGCGATCCCGATGATTTATTGGATAAGGGAGTAACTGATAAATATGGAAATTTTGCTTTGGATGGGACTACCAGAGAATTGCTGAGTATTGAACCAGAATTGCGAATTATACACGATTGTGATGATGGTCTAAAGGTTTTTATGAGGGTAAATAAATTGTATATACCTAGATATATTACTGTATAATAGCTTTTAAAATGATTTGGGCTTAATCTGCACAGTTTTCCCCTTCCTAAACCCATAGACTTCTGAAATTTCTTGATTCATAGATTATAGAAAGAGGTTCAAAGCTTGTTAGAATTTAAAACCTTTAGACATAGGATCATCTACCTTACTGATATCCGTTAAATCCCTCTTACAATTCAGAACCTTTATATTACCCGATATCAAACACGTATATCCGACAAATCCATTTATACACCATACTCTAATCCAAATATATCACTATCGCCTACAAATTTTCCGTTCGGTTTTGGTTAACAAAGGAATTTGGTGAATCAACAACCCTACTTAAAATACAAATTTTATAAAATTTGCCTGCAAAAGTTTTTTAAAGTTCCGGTTCCGGTTCCGGTTCTGTTCAGAATTTCGGTTCCGGTGAAACATCAATCTCTTAGCAATAAATATAAAAATATCGCAGTTCCTATAATGTGTCCGAAGCCTTTACATTAAAATCTTTAAAATAATTTAAAAATTTTTTTATTTTTATTTCCAGACGTGCCATCGTCTAACAATTATTAAAGTTGGAAACGAATATATACACCATGGAAAAGTCGAAAAATTTTTTGATATTGGGTTGCTCGATCTATCAGAAATACCTCAAACAGAAAATATAAGTGAACAACGTTATTGTTTGGACGACTTTTAATGAAAAAAATTTTTTGATATTTTATTTTTAATTTTCCATATTAAATTTATTTTTAAATTTTTTGGTTAATAATAAAATTTATTTTTATTTAAAATTTATTTCCACAAAACATGTACACTGTAACGAAAAATTACAGGGTGGGGCAAAAGTTCGGCGACAAAAGGACTGTGCCGATTTTGGCGCGAGCTTATAAGATAGCGAGTTGATTATCAAAAATGATAAAATTTTGTAAAGCTTTTATATTAAATTAATAATAAAATTTATTATAAAAAATTGTTGATTTTCTGAAAAATGCCTAATTTTTCGAGGTCAGTCGACTATAACTTCAGAAATATTTGATAAAAAATTCTGAAATTTCTATTGAAGGTAGTCAAGGATGTTAAAGAAATTTGATAAAATTTCTATGAATTTAGGTCTCGCCTAAGTACCAGTTTTTAGTTCTCGCGCCAAAACGACCACAACCCGCGACAAATATGTTTAATAAAATCTGCATATTTAAAAAAATTTATTTAACATAAAAAATGATGAAATACATATGTATAATCAATAGGATATAATAATCATTTTATTAAATTAATTGCTCAAAATGACCGCCCCTGACATCAATACACACATCCAAACGCTTACGGATGTTACTCACAATGGTCGCGCATTGTTCATTGGTTATTTCGTTTCAAGCCCGCTCCAAAACAACTTTCAGTTCCTCCGACTTTTGCCCCACCCCGTATACAAACACCCCATTTTATAAATTTTTTTTATTTTTATTGATCCGAATTTTCTGAAAATTTAAATACACACCTTTTAGTGAATAACTAACAAGATTTGTATGGATTTTTGACAGAATTTTTACTTTAAAAATTTTTAGACCAAAATTTGTCCTTTTCCAAAAATTATACGTCCACTTTCCAAAAAAATTATTTCCAACAACGGGAATGAAATTCATTTCAATCAAAGCCCGACATATTTTTATAAATTTTTTTCAAATTTATAAACACGAATAAGGCTAACAATATACAGGGAAAGAAGACTTCAAGTTTATATAATTAAAAGAATATTTAATAAATATTTTTAAATTTTTATTTAATTCATTAAAACATTTCATAATTTCCTATTGTGTAATTAAAATTTTATATGCACTTTATTATTTAAAAACAGTCTTTTTGTCGGCTTTTTTGTTTATTATTCGCTAAACACTTATATCTTTTTTGCACTTTATCTTTTTTTTATTTGTTATGTTATGAAAGAATGCGAGGATTTATAAAGGGAGGCTCTTTCTTAATTATGAAAAAAGGCATGACTCTCAAAAAAAGGGCAAGCCACTAAAAAGAGAGTGCAAAAATATGGCGAAATCGACGGCAAAAAGGGCATCCTTTTAAACATTTAAAATAATTAAAAATTTAAATAAAAATTTTATTTTTGATATTTTTTACAAGTTTAAATAAATTGGGCAAATCACATTCGAAAATAACTAAATCCTATCCCTGGCTGAAAATTAATTTAAATTAGGCCGGGATGCATATAAAGCAGAATTAGTAGGTTTAATAGATTCAATAGAATTTTATTGTAGAACACATAAAATTGATTCACAATTTTGAGATAAGACTTCAAACTGTTTTTTTGAGATAAGCAAATGCGGGCTCTTTAAAAAATTTTTGTGGGCATTTTGCAAGGCTACTGAGTTTACTACCATCTAGATACAAAAGATTTTGTTCCAAAACCCTAAACATACCCCGCCCTGAATATTAAAATGTAGATAAAGGGGGAGATAAAGGTGGATAATGGGGGATATCGTGTAGATAAAGGGGGATATCGGGGAATTTAGCTGGATTAAGAGGGATTTGGGTGATAATTATGTCAAACATAACCGCTCGTATGTATTACATAAAAGTCGCTTTGCAACTTGTAATGAAAATATTATTACAAATAAGAAGACGAGATCTCGTCTTCTCCTTTTTAGTCCCAAACATAAATTAATTTTTATCTTATCATCCGTCTCCATTATTAAAGGCCAAATCAACAATTTTTACGTTCTCATAAGAATCGGAAGTGTCTTTCGATAGACTCTCGCAAGACTTGTTTATGTGATTTTAAAATTTTTAAAAATATACAGTATCGAGTATGTAATATGTAATTATATATTTTAATAAGATAAACATTCGACAAACTTTTAAAATATTAAACATTTGTTAAACATTTATAATTTTAAATTATTTAATTTTATCAATTATTGACTTTTAAAAATTTTTAAACGCTCGCTCCTCTTCTCTCTCTCTCGATAGCTACACGTATGATTTTTCCCTCTCAAATGCCCTTTACATTATTTTATGTAAAGGGCATTACATTAAATTATTTTATAGAGTTAAATTATACATTTAAATATTAAAGTTTTTTATTAAATTATTTTACATTAAGTTATTTTATCACCCAAATCCGTCTTAATCCTATTGATAACCCTCTTAATCCTCTGATACCACTCGATATCCCCCTTTATCTAGCCTGAGTCAACATGGAGCGGCTCCGATATTGTTATTGACCCCCTAGTGTCATATTTCTTGTATTTAGAGTTTTGAGAGGAGATACTTGGTGGAGAGAGGTTTGGTATGTTTTATGTGTCGATTACCTACCGGCAGACCTCAAAAACTCGAAAAATGCACTTTTATCCTTTTTCTAGAATTGTTTTGAATTTAAATATTTAATTCTCAATTTTTAGCCTAAATAATGTTTTCCATTTTTTGGCTTAATTCTTTTTTAATTTTTTGTTATATTCTGCTATATTCCAATGGTAATTGTATGCAGAAATTCGTTGAAGGAGAAAGTAATCCACAACAAAATTATGATGAAGGTTCATCATCTTCAAGTATTCCACCCATTCAACAAATCCAATTAAAAACAGATAAAGGAAAGAAAATACTTATTGTAACTGATGCGCATTACTCAAGTTACAATTTTTTCGTAAGTTTGAAATCTAAAAGATAAAATCTTGTCTATAATAACTTTTAGTTAACCCTTGCAAATGTTTTATGTCACAACGGCAAGTATAACGTGGTAAGTGGAACTCTACCATACGTTTTAAGAAACGGATATAGAGTAAAGCAGCTGGGCTATAGCTATTTCTCTCCTTTAGCTAGAGCAAAAGGTTATTCGGCGGCTGGGAGCGAACCAGCATCTTCAATAGACCGGACTGATGTGTTAGCCATTACACCACGCCGCCTACTGCACAGCCTTAGGAATTATATAGCTATATGCTTTACAATAGTTTAATCGAGAGCTCGCTTCAAACATGGACAAAACATATTTCATTAGCTTCGTCTCTGCGAGCTGAGTAGAAAGAACCACTCCCTAAGTGCGGCAAAGCTTGTGGACCGAGATGAAGTTTCAAAAAACTTGAAAACCGAAGGCTGATTTTTATGATAACAAAATCTTCGGTCTCTACTTTGACATAGTTTTTGTCCATGTTTGGAGCGGGCATTCGAATAAACTAAAGCACAAGAGGGGTGGAAGTGAGGTCGGAAGTGTCAAGGAACGGGGAAATTTTACCGGTTCTAATTTAATTTGTATTTTTAGTATTTACTTGTTGTTAAATACAATGAAAATGTAAATTTGAAAAAGCCTTTGAAAGATGTTAAAATGATACAAGTACCGTATATGAAGGATGAAGAGTATTCTAAAGTATTTGACGTAAATGAATCTGAACCCAATTGGAATGTTAAAGATAATCAAAAAAGTTATCTAACCTTGAAAGCTTTAGGATTTTATATGTATGCCGCATATAAAGGTTAGCTAAAAATTTGGCGGAATCTTTCTTTTTAGGAAGGTAAACAAGAAACATAAAATAAATAAATGATAAATCTCAACCTTCCATTTTTATAAAAGTATTTTTGATTTTTTCCCGACTCAATATTTATCCAATAACTCTATCTTATATTTTGTCTTCATTTAATTCGATTAATTCTGACCTGCCCACTTAGAATAACAATTTATGTTTAGTTTAGAGTCCACTATATATAGTACCCGCAATTGAATTGAATTCAATCTAACCTAATTATAAAATATGAACTCTCCTTAATTTGAACTGAATAAATATTTTACTTCTGAAACAAATAATAGTTATCGAAGGCTCGAACGGAATTTAGTGAACTAAAGCAAGTTCAATAATATAGGTGAGTACCGGAATTTTAGTTACCTGTTGTCATTTGATTACTTGATTATTTATTTAATTATTATTTAATTACTTGATTAGTCATTCACTCACTTGATTACTCTATTACTTGACCGACCGCTCGATCACTTGATAAGGGTGATTCTCAGGCGATCACATCTTCGATTGATCATGATAACTCAATTGATCACGATCACTTTCTCGATTGACCAAGTATTATAGTCACAAAATTCTCATTAGTGACCAAAATTCCAGTGCCCAATATTCCGTTCTTCGACTTAGTGACCAAAATTCCGTCAACAATATAGATATTATTATCCTTCCAAACCAGTTTCGGGAATCCTAACTTAGCGAAAATCGGTACTCAATACTTAGACTGGGAATATTTTAAATTTCTCCCTTTTAAGCAATAATAGAAAATCCTATGGTTGAAATCTATGGAATAAAACAAAGGATTTTTGATTGGCTCAAGCATATGGGGGAAACAAACAAATTTGCATTGGGAATTGCTGAGTTTGCTTTTGGGGCATTTCCTATTTTTGAAGAAATGGGATTAAAGAAGTATATAGCTGCAACTTCATCAATTGCTCTACCCATTCATTTGCATTTCCTTGGACAGAAAAGCTACTATACAATTAATGGCAAGCAATTATTTATGCATAACGTCTATTAACTTGGTGTTCGGAAAAGAGTCCACCCCAGAAGACATACATGCAACCTAAAGACCTATTCAGCCAAAAGACCTACAACTTTTGAAAAGGAATATCAATGGATTTAGAAGGATTAAGAGGGATAAAAACTAGCTCTATGAAGATAAGTACCGAGTTTTGTATTTTAAAACCAATGATGCGGTATTGTGAGCGTGCACCATAATTCTGGGTTAGTAGAGATCTATATCACCTTCAATTACACCAAATCCATCTATATTCTCTTCTGGTATTCCCTTATAAAAGTTGTAGGTCTTTTGGGGGAAATAGGTCTTTGGGAGTAATTAACATTTTTTTACTAAGTAACATTTTAAATTTAATAATTTAGAGCTTATCCACCCAGAAATCTATTTTAAATTTTATGAACAAAATCAAGTTGAATATTTAAAGTTGGCAAGGAAAAGGGCCTTAAATAATAATTTATTAAAAGCCCATGCATTAATTAATATTGAAGAAATGCCAAAAATGTGGGATTTATTAAGAAAATCAAAATATTATTTAATAAATGCACATCCACTTGGACAATTTTCCTTTCCAAATACTCCAAAAAGAATTGTTAATATTGGAGGTATTGAAGTAGAAATGGAAGGAATCTTAAATAAAATTGAGGAAGAAAAGAGATTGATAGAGAAAGAGAAAAATAAGGGTAAAACAACGATGGTTGAAGACTCTGTATATAATTGGATTAAAAAGGTATTAATTCAGGAATCCGGGTGTTTTGATATAAACCGGATTTCCGGATTTTGATCCGGAAAATAATAATGATGAATAATGAGCACCCCTTGAGTTAAACATATAAATAATTATTAAAATCCTACAGAGGGGGTATTCATCGGATTGGGGGGGGGGGGGGGGGTTCGATTCGATTTTTAAAATTTTATTTTACAGACGGATTGTTTTGTTTTATTTTGTTGGGTTGGAGACGTTACTTTGAATGGATTTACTTCGAAACATTTAGATGAATTAATAAGCACATTTTTAAAATTTGACAAATGTAGATTTGTTATTCATGGAATATATCCACCTTTACATTCTTTCTCCTGGGGTTCAAGAAGGCATATTCAAAAAAATATTTATTTTTACAATTTTGCTATTGATCAGCAGAAATTTTTAGGTAAAATCTTATTAATGGGGAGATTTCACCTTGAAATTCACCCACCCCTATTATGTAAATACTTATTAAAATTAACAATAAGTAATTCACGTTTATTTATAAAAAAATATAAAATTAAATATTTATAATTGCAACAAAAAAATTTTCAGCACAAACGAATATTCGCGGTTTTATTACTGCTGGTGATCAGAAAAGCTTTACTCAGGTATTCAAATTAATCTTAAAGTTCAAACTTTACAATTTATCAAGGGGGGGGGGATGGTTTAAAGGACACGACCTGTTTTCAAGTTCAGAAGATCCTCCAAAAGAACTAAATCCGGAATGCCTTCCTTCAAATAATCTGAAAAATTATTCTTAAGGCATTTTAATGGAATAGCTAATTTTTAAATACAAAAATTTAAAATAAAATTAATAATTTTACAGGCTCTTTATTTTGGAGTTCCATTAATTTTAATTCCATTTAATATTGAGCAAAAGTTTAATGCGAAAGCTGCTGAATATATGGGGGTGGGGATTGTTGTTGATCATACAAAATTTATTGAAGAATTTCCTTTTGCCGTTAAAGAATTGTTAAGGTAATTCGTGTTTAAAGTAATCAAATATTTGTTGGCCAACTGTGTCGGGAGTGTATACCCGTCCGATCCTTGCTAAAGATCCATTACTATTGATATCAAAATAGAATTGAGCTTGAGATAGAGAATTGAGCGTGAATTAGAATATTATAGAGTTTTGCAAAAGGCCCAAAACTTAATGTCAAAAAGGCAATGCATGCCAATTTCCCGAAGATGGCATTGCCAATAATAGCGATGGTTGGCCAATAATGACGATTGTTGGAACAAATTTTTCTGGCATGGCAAACCATCGACCATCGTTTTGGCGGATACATATTGGAATACCCCCTGAACTGGAAATTTTGGTACTCGTACATAACCCAGTATGACCGAATTAAGAATTTAAGTAGAGCCTTTAAGCTCCTCCACCGGCAGGCTTGTCTGCTCTCTCATTCATATACCTATATTTTTAACCCCTGTAAATGCTTCTAGATATCTTATTAAAATAATAATTAAAATTATTTTAGAGAAAATCAAGAATCTAATCCAAACACCCTTATTGAAAACGTCAACAAAATTAAGGAAGCAATCAACCAATTTCCAAATGGACAAATTCAAACGTTTCTCGAAGCTGTTGAGAAAGCTATAGAAGAAAAAGACGACGAAGAACCTTTTCCTGCAATTTCTAAATTTGAAGAGGTTAAACACAGCGGATACAAACCCTTTTCGGATGTTTTAGATGAGTTTATTAATTCGAAGAAAATGAGAGAGAGTGAGATTCATGATCAGAATGAAAAATAAAAAGAAAACCGAACAATCTTGTAATTTTAGTTCATGTTCTTTGGTTCGGTACTGAACCGACAAGTTTAGTCGCAATTGTCCTTTAATCATTCGCCGAGTTGCGTCGTAATTACGATTACGAAAATATCGGAAAAAATTACAGCCAAGTAAACTTTACGTTGCGATTTTATATTTAGACAATTTATATGTCATTCGAAAGAGCACGGCAATTGCGGATTGCGAGTTGCGGATTGCACGCAATTGCGGATCGCCACGCAATTGTCATTGCATAGATTGCGGGGATTTTTGCAATTGTAAGTTGCGGTTTGCGTTTGCGGATTTATAAAAAGAAATTGGGAGTTGCGGATCAATTGCGTGCAGCACTGACGGCGAGCCGAGTCGAATGACACCAATATCAGTTCGCGGAAACAACTCGATTACGACGCAACCCTGGTCTTTAACATAATTCTATTTGTTTATTAACTAACTCGTTTCGATTTAAATGCGATTGATGAATTTTTTTGAACATTGTAAAAGAATATTTTAGTTAAAACATTTTGATACCAATGATGAAAAAATTATGTTAAATGATAAATTGGATAATTATTAGACTCTTAATATTAGACTCAACCTGCCCACGGTATCATAGAATTTCGGATACCGTGGGCAGAAAAATCATAAATAGAATTTTGGTTACTTGAAATTTAAATTGCCAAAATTGCTCTTTTTAAGCAATAATCGAAAATCCTAAGTTGAAATTTTCAAATAAAACAAAGAAAACTTTTGTTTGTCTTAAACATATGTGAATAACAAACTATCTTGCAACAACCTTGCAATCAAATGTTCGACTTTATCAACAATTTCATGCTTCACAATGGATAAGGGTACTATGCGTTTATCTCCCCCATGTCCGCAAATGTTTAAAAATTCCTTCCTTCTTTCTTGACTCAAAGATTAAAAATGGTCAAATTAATAATGGGCTGGTACGGCCCGACTCGATAAAAATACGCCCGAAAAAAAGCATCGACCGTTGTCCGACTCGAAAACGGCAACCCTACTTTTACTAGTATGAGAGAAGAAAGAAGGAGTCTAAATTGTGGACAACATTTTGCGGATATGTATTCATGCATAGTACCAAAATTACTAATAAAAGTATAAATAAATAATTCTATGAAATAAAATAATCCCGACAAAAAATAATTTAAAAATTCCTGTTAATGTTAAATACTCCCATTTTCAGTTAAATACCCCCAGTTTTTTGTTAAATACCCCCCATTCCCCCACCCATTTTCAGTTAAATACCCCCATTTTTTATTTAAAAACCCCATTCCCAAATTTTCACAATGTTTAAAATTTCTCGTTTCTTTTCTTTTCAAAACGACTCATTGTTCCTCCATTTATCAATTGTTATGGCTATTTGACTAGATTAAAAAATAAAATATTTAGAATTTAGTTCTGAAGTTTTTTATTCTGGATTGATCCAAAAATCTTTTTTAACAGATTTCGTTTGGATAGATAATAAGGATATTGGATAGATAATAGGGGATAATAAGGATTCAATTAGAGCCCCACCCTTTTCCCAATTATTTTTTTAATTTTCTAGAATTTTGAATTAAATTTTAAATAAAATTTTAAATTATAAAATAAAATTTTTTAAAAATACATTGCTTTTGCTGTGTCCATGACTTCGGCTGCGGCGTATTGGTTCAGAATTCTTATTTTATTAATTAATTAAAATATTTTTGAATATCTCAAATTAAATTCTTTTTAATTTTATGATTATTATAATAAAAGCTTAGCGAAAACAAATTTTCCCAAATATTTTTTTAATCCTGAAGATGGCACTTTTGTTTTTAGAAAATTCTAGCTGCTTGCAAGCTCTTTTAAAAGTGACCACCTTATTTTTACAACCCCATTTCAGTTTCTAAATTAACAATGTCTCGTTGATTATGAAATACAAATAACGTATTTCTTAAAATAGTACTCCCGGGAGTACTAATTTTCAACCATCTTCCAAAGGGGAGCACTAATTGAGGGGGGAGTACTAATTCAGGGGGAGTACTATTTTTCAACCTTCCTCCAAAGTGGTGTACTATTTAAGGGAGGAGTATTAATTGAGGGGGGAGTACTAATTTTCAACCCTCTGTCAAAGGGGAGTATTATTTATGCTACGCTTACATAAAAATCGCGCGCGTCTTGCGACAGAAAAGATAATGTAAAAAGAGGAGAGAAAAAGACGCCGGCGTCTTGCCGCTTTTTTTGAGTGCTTACATAAACTGCGTCTTCCGCCGGCGTCTTGTCGCCGGCGTCTTGACGCTTTTTTTGCGTGCTTACATAACTCGCGTCTTCCGCCGGCGTCTTGTCGCGCGCGACTTTGTCACTTTTTTGAGTGCTTACATAAACTGCGTCTTCCGCCGGCGTCTTGTCGCCGGCGACACTTTTTTTAATTCAAACATGTTTGAATTTTTGGCGACAACTTTTAGCGTCTTGATCATTTCTCGGCCAATTCTGATCCGATTTTCAAAATTTAAAAAGATTCTGAAAGTTCTTTTTATTCTCTATCGATCAATATAAATTTTATATTTTTAAAGTTAAATCTTATGGGTTAAAATCGGTTTTGAAAAAGGTATACTTTTTGCAAAAAATATTCTTTTTTTCGATATTTTTGAGATTTTCGAGATAAAAAAGTATTTAAGTATTTATATATAACTTTTTTATCAATCGGTCAAAAATTCAGATTTTTTTATATGTTGTAGAGCTTTTTATTCTCTATCAAATGATACCAAAAACATGAAAAAGTGACCATTTCTTGTTGAGTAGGGCTCGTCCCTTATCGTTAGGGACAAAAAATTTTGGGGTTTTTGCCCTATAATAAAAAATTTTGCCCTATAATTACGACACACTAATGGGGGGCAAATGCCTATTTATATGGCATTTGCCCTATTTTTGAACTTTTCGCCCAATTTTTTCCCTATTTTTTCATTTGCCATATTTTTGCCCTATTTTTACATTTTGTAATATTTCTAAATTTTTTTGGGATTTTGTAAAAAAATGGTAAAAATTAGAGATCGGCAAAATCGCATTTGCAGGATCCTGTAACAGGATTGGGTTTTAAAATTTCGAACAGGACAGGATCCTGCAGGATTAACAACCTTCGCTTTAAATTAACAACCTTCGCTTTAAAAGGTTGTTACCGTTATTGGACGTCAGCCCCACTTTTGGAACACTTCCCCCATCACTGAGTCAACATCCCTCGTTGTTGGGACGGATCCTGTATCAAGATTGGGTTTTCAAATTTCATACAGGACAGGATCCTGCAGGATTAATCCTGAAAATCCTGGAATCCTGACAATCCTGAAAACTGAAAAAAAGGCAGGATTTCGGACAGGATCCTGAAAAATCCTGTGCGGGATCCTGTCCTGTGCCGATCTCTAGTAAAAATGAAGGATTTTTGCTTCCTGGCCTCCAAAATTCTCAAATTTCGCCTGCGGCGCTAAAAAATGAAGAAATCTGGCCTATAATAAGTTTTTCAGTTCTGATACCGGTTCCGGATCCGAATATCCGAAATCTTCGGTTCAGTTCCTAGAACTTGAAAAATTTTATGAAAGACCAATAATTGAAGCAGATAGGGGGATATCTGGGGATATTCTTTTAAATCTGGGGATACTTCAAAATTTGAATTTACTTCAAAAATTACTTCAATGAATTTACTTCAAAAATTTACTTCAAATAAAAATAACAGTAAGGGGTCGAATTATTTTTTCAATTACTATACCCCGATTTTACGTTAATTGAGAAGGCCAAATTCCTCGGTATTCCCTTAGATCCCTTGAAATATCCGGATATAACTAAAATCCACTTAACTCCATTCAAATTCTCCAATATACACATGTCTTCCTTTTCAGCGCCGCGAGCGAAAATTTTGAGAAATTTGGAAGATCCATAAGCAAAAGTCTTCCGAAAATCCCGAAAATTAAAAATCCCAAAAATTATAAAAAAAGTCCGGGATCTCGAGTCGGGATTTTTTTCTTAACCGATGCCGGGACGGGATCCCGTGGGATAAATCCCAAAAAAATCCCTCACAAAAATCCGGGATCCCGGAAAATCCCGTCGGGATCCCGTCCCGACCTCTAATTAGAATATTTTAACAGTGAAATTGGATCGGTATCATGTCAGGATAAAATGATTTGATTTTATTTGTTTAATTTAATTTCAATAAAATATTTTTAAAAATTAGTCGCATTCAGTGCTTACATAAAAATCGCGCGCGTCTTGAGACAGACGCTCGGCGACAAGACGCGCGCGACAGTCGCTGCTGTGTGCTTACATAAAACTAGCGTTTTGTCGCTTTGCGACAGTCGCTTTTGCGGAAGTCGCCGATTTTATGTAAGCACGAAGCAGCGACTGTCGCGCGCGTCTTGTCGCCGAGCGTCTGTCTCAAGACGCGCGCGATTTTTATGTAAGCGTAGCATTATGGGGGAGAAATAATTCAGGGGAGTACTATTTCAGGAAATACGGTATTTTAAACATAAATAATTTTGATGAATACAAGCATTTTATGTCCCAGAATAAAAGAGAACATATCTTACAGGCAAGAAAAATATTCGAAAAACTAGGTGGTCAACTATTTTTGACGAGGGGGCTTTAATTGAGCCTTTTATTTTATTATTTCAGTGATTCTTTTAGTTATGGGTCCTCATTAGACACTAATAAAATTAGTTTTTTAAAATAAGTATTAAATTAATCCGATAATTTAAAATTTTTAAAAATAAAAAAAATAAAATACTTGGCTATTTTCTGGAGTAATATTCAAATCTGTTAATTAATATAGTAACAAAATTGATTTTTAATAAATAAAAAGCCCAGCTTTCAAATCTTATATCATTTGAAAGTACCTGATAAGTGTAATCTTTTTTCCAACCGGATGGATCAAGTTTGATAGCAGCCCATTAGAAAGTTACAACTCGGCAAGTGCCCAAAATAGTCGTTTTTTACATTTATTGTAACCTTTTAATAGGCGATCAGACATGATCCATTTGGAAAAAAGATAGCGCTTATCGAGTGATTTCGAATGATATGAGATTAAGTACAGAAATATGCAAAAATATGCATTAAGAATCGGGTCCATAAGTGCTCGGCCCGATGTAAAAAGACCGTTTTTGAGTGTTTTAGCTCATGGCATATCCGCATGCAAAATATGCATCTGCATGTTTTGACAAGCCCTATTTATGATATTTAGATGGGTATTGAAAAGTATGTAGAATTAGTGTTATTCTATCGTAATAAATTTGATAAAAATATTTATTTGTTTTATATATTAAATAATAATTTACTAACTGAATAAGGGTTGATGATGAATTTCTTGTTGTGGTGAATGTTGAGGAAGAGGATAATTCAAATCATAATTGTAAGTTGGAGCTAAAAATGAATAAAGGTTACACTGGCGAAGTAATATGTATTACACCACAATCGTAAGAGGGGGAATTAATCAGGGAGAATTTAAACAAAATACGGTACTTATTAATTTAAAATAGTTGATAAATTACCGGGTAATGCAAAATGATCATCTCCATGTTGTTGTAAATGTTGAGGAGGATTATTCAAATCTAGTCCATAATTGTAAGTCGGAACTAAAAATTATATGCATATTATTCAGTTTTGAAGATTGATAACCATAATGGGAGCTACTTCCTCCTTCCTGTTGGGGATGGTGAAAATGTGAAGAACTTCCTGCGAAATTGTAAGGGTATTGTGTAATTTCATGTCCATGTAAATTTGGATTCGAGAATGGATGTGGATTTTGTTCAATAACTTGTTGTTGTGAGATATTGGCATGTTCCTGAGTTTGTTGCTCAAATTCTTGATATTTATAAATTAAATTTATAAGATATTTAGTAAAAGTTTTAGTGCCTGACACAGGACTGGATCCTAGGCTTAATTATGGACTTTTAATAATTTTTTCACAATCACTTTGTTTTACTTTAACCCTAAATAAAATATTATGAATTTTCATCAATGATTAGTTATTATTTAGTAATGTTTCAAAATCCGTTGAAAATTCAAGTAAAGGAAAAGGACACCTAGCCCAAGATGTTGAAAGTTTAATAGACGTTTTTATGGATCCAATCTATATGTTAGATTAAATCTTAGATTCCTACGCTAGATTTTGTTGGACTCAGGATTTTAAATAAGATTTTTCATAAGCCTTGTTTAATTTATTTGGAGCTCGAATAGGGCAAAAATCAGGCAGCCTTTTTTTAATTTACAAAAAATGAAATTACTTAAAAAATTTTTTACTTACGTAATTGTTGAAAATAAAATTGTTCGACGTTATTTAGGTCTTCTTCAAGTTTTCCATAATTAGTCGATCTTTTATTCATTTTTTCCATTAAGCTTTTAATCATTCGAATCTGTTGCAATTGTCTCCATGTTTCAAACGAAAAATTTTCAAAATTCCCATGATAAAAATTTAACATAAACTTCATCTTCCTGTTTGCCAGTACAGTATAAGTATTGCTTTTATAGTTAAATCCTTCAGTAAAATATTTGACAAATAGTTCATCAGTTGTCACTAGTTCTGATTGCATCGACAATATGGACTTATCGCAAGATTGATATTCCAAATTAAAATGGGCTATATTGACTGTATAAAGTACTCCACCAACATCATTATATATGTTGATTTCCGGGCAATTTAATTTATATGTAACCGGGTTCTGTTAAATAAAAAAATTTTTTCAAATTTATACTATAACCGCTAAAATGGAGAAACTTAAAAATGAGACTGACATTAGGGAAGATATGAAATTAAACAAGTAATTTTAGGCTTAAACATTCTAGTAAATGTTACAACTCGAGGTTTTTCCTAGATTTAACTAATGACGTGCACCAGAATAACAGTTTATCCAATGTAGAAATGAACAATGAAGTCGAAGGTGGAAAGAGCGGTAATATGTAGTTTGGAGTTCGCCCCCCTTTTTTCATAGTTTCCCTGACCATTTTGAGATTTTTTTTGTTTGATACATAATTTATCGAGGATATCATGATTGGCTAGATCTAATCATTACCAAAATTATGAATCTAAATCCTTTTTGTGAAGGCTTTTTGCGACATTCCAAGGGGATAAAATAAGCGTTCATAACTTTGTTTACATAAGTCATTTTTCGTTAAGTTTAATGTCATTCGACTCAGTTAGAAGAGCTCTTTCGAATGATATATATAATTTGCCATAAAATGAGAAAAAACTAGGAAAAAATAGAAAGGATAATAGTGGGGGGGGGGGGGGGGGGCGAATTCCAAACTATTACCGAGAGCTCAAAACAGAAAAACTTCAGTGACTAGCCCCTCTAGTATGATCCAACTAGACTGACGCTTACACTGGCTTTATACTATCCTAACACCACTACAAAACAGTAAAGATTTAGAATTTATATGAAGTTTCATTTTAGAGTCGATTAATTAACTTTTTAGAGCTTAATAATATAATAAATATAAAATTACAATAAATTGAGGTATGGAAACTTCAAGTTGATATTGGTTATCTGGGCAAGGCTCTCCTCCGTAGAGAATAGTAGCGCTATCGTTTTCCAATACAGGTAGTATCATATCGTTGGGCGGTATGCATAAAATACGTAAAATATTTATCGTAGCATTACTCTCAATTTTAAATTGAAAGGGAACTAAACCATTGACAATATTAAAAAATAAGATGATAAATAAACTAATAAATTTAGTTTTATAAATCATTTAATAAATTTTAATTCCTGAAAAATTTTAAAAATTGAGATATTTTATTATAACATATTCTAGTTAAAATTTAACAAAAAATACTAATTTCAGCATTGATACATACTACATAATTATGAATGGCAATGAAAATTAAGTGAAAACTAGTAGTAGTGAATTTAAAATGGCTTCTACCTAGAGGTCTTTTTGAGAGGTCTTAATAAGAGGCAATTAATATAAATGGGTAATAAGATAAACGTAATAAAAAAACTAAACCGGCCTAGCAGGATCGTTATGCTTAATGACTGCCGACTCCCTCAACCATGCTTGCTTCTGATATTCATACGGCATCCCTCGTATAGCCTGAACCCTATTCTTGCTGTCTAGTATAGACAACGACCCCATTGACTAGATCATTAAGATTTTTAGCTGTTTGTGTTGCATTTTCGGTATTTTAAAGTTATGATGTAAATGCTTATGAATTTTACTACGAGGTAGTGAAGTTCAAAAATAACTTTAAGAATATTATCTATATATAGCTACACCTGGTATTTAATGAAGAGTAGAATCAGATCCTTATGGTGATTAATAAGAATAAAGAATATTTTAAAACAACACCTCTAAAAATTTAATCTAAAAAAGCGACACTAATTATGACCCGACATAATAAGAACTTAAATTTTTGTAGGGTTGTAAAACACGCCAACAAACAAAAAATCGGCCAAAAAAGAACATCAAACACAAAACGCCAAACACTATGACTATCAACTCTGGCTTACACATTCAGAATGATTAAACGGGCTGAAGTATTTCCATAGGTCGGCAATAATTATGCTTAAGAATAAAGTAAAGCATTTAATAATAAAAAATAGAATTTACATATGAAAAAATTAATTATTAAAAATTTTCGTCTAAAATAAATTTTAAATATTTAATTTAAAAATGTTAATTTAATTAAATGAGGGCTACTACTTATTTATGCCCCCATTAAATGAGGGATTAAATTAAAATGAGGGCTATAAAAATTTAAATAAATTCAATAATTATTGGCTATTAGAATCGAGAATTTACAAAATTTTGCAAAAATATACAAGATTTTACCCAATGTACATGACAAAAATGTATCAATATATACTTTTTTTAAATCTAATTATTCGTTATGGGTGAGCGCAAGGAGCAATTTGAAAAAAAGAAAACGCAAAATTAAAAGAATTTATTCTTTTATCATGTTTAGCAATTTAATATTTAAGGATTATTAAAGCTGATTATTAAGTTAATGAACAACCCCTAATCAGTCTTAATAATTTAAAAGGTCTCTTAAATGTCTTTCTAGCTTTTTTAAAATGACTATGTAGAAAAAAATAAGCATATTTTCTAAAATACATGCAGATTTAATTTTAGTTTAATTAATTTTTATAATTACCTATCCTTCCTTTCATAATAGGGTAGCACAAAACCGTTTAGCTAAACGGTAAACGGTATACGGTAAACGGGTTTTTTGGTAAAATTAAACGGAACGGTATACGGGTCTCAGATAAACGGCATAAACGGTATACGGTCCTTCTTTTGCCTTCTGACACACTCAAATCAAAAAATTTTCGCCTGCGGCGCTGAAGAAGGAATAAATCTAGCTTAATGGCCTTCTAATATTCTCAAAATTTTGGCCTGCGGCGCTAAAAATTAAACTCAATGAAGGAATACAGAAGCTTTAGGAGAATTGATGGATTTTGAGATAAAACAACGATTACCATGGATTTTAGGATACAGTGGGATTTTACGAAGGGATTTGGTTATTAATCCCCGACAACTCTTAAATCCCCGACAACTCTTAAATCTCTTTAAATTAAACGGTTTTGTGCTACTATATTTCATAAGTCAAAGGCATAATATAACAGAAAAGGAAAAATGAAAGATAATTTTTCCTTTAAGCGGACATTTTTGCTAACGCGCATCGTCTTTGCAAACATGTATGGCGTCAACTGGACATCTACCGAAATAAATAGCAAAACATAAGTATTACCGTTGTCGCCTTAATTGGGCTATTTATTTAGTGGTTTATTCGTTGCTTATTCTTGTATTTGAGGAGAAAATTAAAAAATAAATGTCCTGTAGCATTGTATAAACACTAAGTGAAAACACTAGGCTTTCCGAAAACTAAATTTTAGTGAAATAATAAATAATTTAATCATTCTTTTAATAATTTAATCACCCGTTTAATCATTCTGAAGGTGTAAGCCAGGGTTGATAGTCCTCATAAATTTACCACAATTAATTAAGTCACAAGTGTAAAGAAATTTTGAAATAATCACTAAACACAGCAAACCCAAACACAAAAAAAACTACAAAAAACTTAACCGCTAAACACATGTCTACACTTAAAAACTATTTACCAAACTCTCAAAATTTCTTCAGGAAGATTTTATTATATGTGTTGATTTTAATTTATCGGTAATAGATTGGAATAATTCTGGCAGTCCTATCAACATGTGTATATCGATAATGGATTTGTATATTATTACGTCGGCCACTTTTTCTGGTTTGCTAACTTTTTTTGGCTCATTCTTTGGCTGTTTCTAACCAACGAATTGCAAATTTAGCACTTCAAGCAATTGTCGAATTGTATCACTTTTTCAGTCCAGTTTTTCAAAGCCTGGATTTGAAAACGAAGCGCAGGCAATATCACCTTCAAAAGACGCTTGGATCATGAACACCAATACAATATACAACCGCAGAGCACTCGACGCTCAACTCGTTGATTACACACTTGACCATTTGGTGATCATCAGCTAGTCGGGCTGATGGTTTAGTTTTTATACTTTCCGGTATACGAGTAAATACCTAACATATTCTTGTTCCTTTTAATCGGCACTTTGTTCATTAATTTTATCAAATTGATTTTGAATTTTTCAAGGCTTCTTGAAATCGTGTTAATTGCTCGTAATGTATTATCTATGTTATTTTAAGTCGGAAAAAAGGTCAATTCAGAAAGAATGTAAGAAAGAACATCAGTTTTTGAAGGTCAACAAAATTTTTGAAGGTCTTTTTTGCCATTTTTAATCAATAAATTTATTTTTTAAACTCAATCTTAAATTTGTGTAATTAAACCAAAAACTTTAACCGCCTATTTTTGTGCTATTTGATGCCTATTTTAGGCGCCTAACTGCCTATTTTTGTGCAAATTGGTACCTATTTCAGGCGCCTTGTCTTGCAACAACCTTAGAATCAAATGTTCGACTTTATCAACAATTTTATGCTTCATAAAGTATAAGGGTACTATGCATTTATCTCCCACATTTCCGAATGTTTAAAAATGTCTGTCATAAAGTAATGCTCTTGATATTTGAACACCTATACTGTCAGAAAATTATAAGCACCCCCTAGTTTTTTAATAAAAACATAGTTAAAGTTAAATTAAAAATTTTTAAAATATTTTTAGGATTTTGTGATACATATTCAACGGAAAAAATAATCATTGATAAATTAAATATAATAGAGAAAAAAATGAAATTTTGCTAAAACAACTGTCTGATAATTATAACACCCCTAAAGTTTTGACATTAGGGTACGAAATTTCATTTTTTCCTCTATTATCCGTAGTTTATTCAAAAACTAGGGAGTGCTTATAATTTTCTAACAGTGTAGGTGTTCAACTATCAAGAGATCATCATTAGAAGAGAAAGGAGGAAAATGAGAAGACGAAATTGCGGATAACTTTTTACGGAAATTTATGTATAATAGATTAATGCATAGTACCAAAATTTAAAATAAAGGTATAAATAATCGTAAAAAATAATAAAATAATCCCGGCAAAAAAATAATTTAAAAAATTCTTGATAATGTTAAATACCCCCTATTTTTAGTTAAATAACCCGTTTTTTGTTAAATAACCCCATTTCCCCAACCATTTTTTGTTAAATATCCCCATTTTTGTTAAATACCCCCTATTCTCGATGTTCACAATGTTTAAAATATCTTGTTTCTTTTCTTTCCAAAATGATCCCTTGTTCCTCCATTTATCAATTGTTACGGCTATTTGACTAGATTAAAAAATAAAATACATATTTTAAATTTAAATTCTAGTTTATTTTGGATTGATTTAAAAATCATTTTTAAAGATTTCGGTTTGGATATCGATAAGGGCTATTCTAAAATTTTCTAGAATTTTAAATTAAAAATTAAGTAAAATTTTTTAATTATAGAATAAAATTTTTTTTAAAATACATTGCTTTTGCCGTGTCCATGGCTTCGGCTGCGACTTCGGCGTGTTGGTTGAGAATTCTTTTTAAATAATTTTAATATTTTTTAATATTTCAAATTAAAATACTTTAATTTTTAATTTTATGATTATTATAAATAAAGCTTAGCGAACATACAGTTTTTCCAAAATATTTTTTAATTTTGTTTTTTAACTTTTCCGTAATATTTTTTTTAAACTTGGAAAAGTCTAGCTGCCTTTATGGTTGGGCGAATCGTTTGAGTCATTTTTCGGTCTCATTTTTATCGGGCCGACCCGACCAAGTCTTTTTCGGACCAAAGTTCGACGCCCGCCCTGGCTGCCTCGTAACTGGGTGTCCAACTTTTTTTATGTGGAGTGCACATATTCTAACTATTAAGTTTTTCAAATTTTCTGAAATTTTTGAGCCTTTTATTTTATTATTTCAGTGACTCTTTTTGAATTATTTATTTAAATAGGGATTAAATTAATCCATTAATTTGTTTTTTAAAAATGAAAAAATAAAAGTAAAATACTTGGCTATTTTCTGGAGTAGCATTCAAATCTGTTAATTAATAAATATACAGAATTTATTTATAGCAATGATGTAAAAACATTATTTTTAAGCCATAGAGAATATAATTATGAAATTGGGTGTTTTTAAGGGAAATCACAAATTTTAAATTAAATAAGAAAAATGCAAAGTATCATACATATTAGTGCTCTAATTAACTGACTGGTAACAGTGCTAGCTAGGCTCATGCTCTGGGGTTTCAAAATTTTAGTTCCGGAACTAGAATAGAATGATTGACCTTCTATTTAAACAAATAATGTACTAATTATTTACCTATTTTCTCAATTAATTACACTGCGGAATTAATATTTCAACACATTTTTGATAGGGAAATTATTCAGGGAAGGGAATTGTTAAAGAAAATACGGTACTTATAAATTTAAAATAGTTGATAAATTACCGGGTAATGCAAAATGATCATCTCCTTGTTGTTGTGAATGATGAGGAGAGGGAATATTCAAATTTAGTGCATAATTGTAAGCTTGATCTAAAAATTATTAATTTGGTTTATAAAAATAAAAACAATTTGGTTGTTGTTCAAAATGCGTGCTACTTCCTTCTCCATATTGAATATTACGAACACGTGAAGAACCTCCTACATGATAATTTCGGTTCATCCCTTTAAATTAATTATAAATTAATAAATTTAAAGAACTCATTTTTCGATATTTTTACAAAATTTTATAGAAAGCAAATATTATTCCTATACGGAATACTAATATAGTTATTAGAAATATGCCGTCGGTATCATGACTAATTTATACTAAAATATAATATTAACTAAGTCTCGCTTCCTCTTCCTGTCTTTGTCGCTCTTGCCATATTAAATTAGCTCTATTGTTTTGCTCTTCAAGTTGAGCTGGTGTCAAATGTTGTGATGAACTATTATAACCTAAAATTTATTCTTTATTTAGTAAATATTTTAGAATAAATTATAATAATGAGTTAAAGTTTTAGTTATTATCTAATCTCGATTAGTGATCAAATCGAGACAAGATTTTGAATAAAATCTCTTCAATTGAGAATCATGATTCTTCGAGATATAGACCTCTCTGCTCAGCCTTCAATATTTATTAAACAATTTTAAACATGCCAAAATTGTAAGGGTATTGTGTCCATGTGTCATGTCCTTGTAAATTTGGATTCACGAATGATTGTGGATTTTGTTCAATAACATGTTGCAGTAAAATAATGGCTTGTTCCTGAGTTTGTTGCTCATTTGCTTAATAAATATTTATTTATAAATTAAATTTTTAATAGATCTCCTATAGTCTGGCACTGACTTGATCCTACGGTAAATCACAAAAAAGGAAAACGACTTCTAGGCCAAAGACATTATTAATTAATAAATGTTTTTATGATCCAAGGTTAAACTTTTTGGAATCATGATTTCAAATCGTATTTTTTCGAATCGAATTAATATTATTTAAAGCCGGGATAAATTTGTCCTGAATTAGGCAAAAATCCGTCAGTTGTTATTTAATTTACAATATTATGAATTTATTTAAAAGCTTTTTTACTTACGTAATTGCTGATTATAAAAATGCTCGATTGTGTTTAAATTAGCTTCAAGCATTACATAATTAGGAGATCTTTTATTCATTTTTTCCATTAAGATTTTAATCATTCGAATTTGTTGCAATTGTCTCCATGTTTCGAGCAAAAAATTCCCAAACTCATTATTATAAAACTTTAACATAAACTCCATCTTTCCTTTCGCTAATCTAGTTAATACTTGTTTTCCTACGTTAAAGTTATTATTTAATAATTCGCCAAATTGCACATCTGTGTTTGTCAAACCTCCGGTAGTTGACAAGATAGATTTAGTACAATTTTGATTTTTCGAATTTAAATTGGTCATATTAATGGTATAAAGTACTGCAACATCTTTAAATTTGTCAATTTCCGGACAATGTAACTCATATATTATGTTTTCTATCTGTTAAATAAATTTTTTAAATTTATTCATAAACTTTATACATAGGATATACCGCTAAAATGGGAAAGCGAAGTAGTCAGTGCATATAAGTCTTAAAGGAATAGGCAAAGGCAGATCACTTCTCTCATTCAACAGTTGCCTGCCGGCCGATTCCTCCAGTCTTATAGGGAAGATATCTCCCTATATTCTCCTACTGTATGAGATTCACCTATTTCTATACTCTGCGGAGTTCACAATGATTGTAACATCTGCGACACTGCCTATAACATTAACTAAACAACGAGGCACAAAGGAACAGGACCAGCCGCTTTACACTAATAGCCCAACAGACAAATATTTTTAGGCGTAAACATTTTAGGAAAAATTTATAATTTATCTAAAGCAGAGTAGCGTCGTAATCAGGGCTGTGCGCCAAAATTTTCTGGTGGAACGCCAAACGCTAAACGCCAAAATTTTTATAATCTATAAAGGCCCGAAAAACCGGAATACAATATTTTTTAGCGAAAATTTTTGAATTTTCAAGATTCTCTGGAACCAGAATTCATCATTTTAGCGCCAACAACAAAGATCAAGATTAAAGATAGGATTTTAAGGATATTAGGGGATCATAGGAGTTCTCCTTTAAGCGCCGCAGGCGAAAATTTTTGTATTTTGGAATGTCAAGAAGCCATATTTCTTTTTTTTTATGCGCCGCAGACGAAAAGTTTGAAAACTTTGGAAGGCTGTCGCCAGAAAAATTCGATTTTTTGAATATCTTTCCTCTATTTAAAGAAATTTCCATCATTAGGGTCGACTACATTATTTTCAAAAGTTTAATAATATTATAAATAAATGTAAAATTACATTAAATTGAGGTATGGAAACTTCAAGTTGATATTGGTTATTCGGGCAAGACATTCCGTCGTAGAGAATAGTAGCGCTATCGTTTTCCAATACAGGTAGTATCATATCATTGGGCGGGAGGCATACAATACGTATAATATTTATCGCAACATTACTCTCAATTTTAAATTGAAAGGGAACAAAAGCATTGACAACATTAAAAAATAAAATGATAAATAAACTAATAAGTTTAATTTTATAAATCATTTAATTAATTTCAATTCCTGAAAAATTTTTTAAATTAAGGTATTTTATTTTTAAAATATTCTGTAATCAAAATTATACAAAAAAAACTATTGTGTTGGACACGACCTGTTTTAAAATCGGAATTTATGGTATCTTTTGCCAAAAATTAACCGGAAATTTGTGAAAATGGGTGGTTTCATTAAAAATTCCTCAAAATAAAACCTGTATTTGACACAAACTCAGACCCGAAAACCTGTCTTTTGAAATTTGAATTAAAGAAAACCGGGGTACCGATTAATAACCGGTTGTGTTTAACCCTAATACATAATAAATAGCAAGCAAAATAAAGTAAAACTATTTAGTAGTAGTAAATTTAAAATTACTACTACCTAGAGGTCTTAATAAGAGGTAGGTAATTAAGTAATAAGGTAATAAAAAAACATAATAAGAAATTAATAAATTTAATAAGAGCTAATATAAATGAGAGGTCTTAATAATTTAAGAGGTCTCTTAAATGGCTCTCTAGCTATTTAAAATGGCTAGAGCTTTTTTCCATCTCTCCTCCATTTTAAAATGGCTAGAGCCATTTTAAAAGAAGCTCGCATGTCTAAAATAAATGTAAATAAGCAAAATGCAATGCGCGAAATTAAAAATTTTGGCCCGCTTAATTTTGCCTCTATTTAAAAATTTTGCCCGACTTCATAAGGGCATGCGTCTCAAAAGCCACGGCACCTGCCTGTGTCATGTCTTTTTGCTTTGTAATTCACTTATTAAGAAACCACTAATTGGTAGTGGAGTTTAAGAGAGCCACTAATTGGTAGAGAAGTTTGAGAATCTAAAAGGACTCTTACCTAGAGGTCTTTTTAAGAGGTAATTAAGTAATAAGAAATAAGCAAAAGAGTTAATTATAAAAAGTTAATAAAAGTTAAAATTTGTGTTTTAATTCTAGTGTTTACTTTGTATTATATATTTATCTAACCTTTTTTTATTTTCATCAATCAAGTAGGAGATGGTAGAGGACGATTCAGAATAGCCGGTTCAGAATGGCTGATTCAGAATACCCGATTCAGATTACCCATAATCATAACAAATCTGTAACAATCTAATAACAATTCAAATCAGATTGGACCAGTTATGTAAAAGATGCAGAATCACAGGACCTTTCGAATGTTGTGAGAATTATTCTACTCCTTAAATATAAATTTACCTTCTTACCTCGTGTAGGGAAATTCAAATCAAATTTAAGCACTTTAAATCAAAATACTTTAAATTCAAATCACTTTAAAAGCAAACTTTAATTTCCAAATCTATTTTATTTATTTCCAAAGAAAGAAAAATTTATTAATTTTTAGAAAGAGAAAAATAACAAAATTTAAAACTAAAATAAAGAGTGGATATTTCTTTAAAATTCTTTACTTTTATTTGACTTAATGGTTCACCTTTTTTTAAATTTATATTTTAAATTTTCTTTATTTTCAATTTTCGTCATCTTTTGATGACACATACTGAATCGGCTATTCTGAATCGGGCTTTACCGATTAGGAGATGCGACGCTAACCTTTGACAATATTTTAAAAATTAAAAAAATCTGACGTTACTAAAAACATAGGTCAAATCATTTTTTATCTATGATCAATTTTCCTTAATGGATTATGGTTGTTGATGTTTGATTTACTGGAAAATGAGCAGAAAGGGAGGAGAAGGGAGTTTCAGATAGTGTTAATAATATTAAAAGAAAGTTCTAAAAGAAAAATAATACAAGTTGTGCTGAAAATGTAGTGCACAATTCCTCGTTTGTTCAATTAAGGAGGGACAGGAATAACAAATAAAATATTTATTTATTTTATTTAATTTGTTTTTTTATTTATTTAACACAAATAAAATATTTATTTAATATAAAAATAATATAAATGTGATTAATAGAGAGAGAAGAGTAGCTGATCAAATGGAATGTTCGGGGCTTACAGTCAACTAGTCAGGCCCGATTGAAGAAAAAATATTATTGTGCGAGAGCGGGCACAAAAGAAGAAGAACTTGGCAAAAAGTGGCAAGCTCAAAAAGCAACTAGCCAGCCAAAGTTAGGACGCTGTGAGCCGCTATGAGCAAGTTAGGAGACAAGAGAAGAGCTGGTAAGCTGGTGCTTAGCAGGTTTTTTTGTAGTTTACAGCAGAAAAGCAACAAATTTTAAGCGTTCTTTAACTAATAAACATTTTTTCTAATCAAAATAGATTTTTTCATCTTTGGACCTAAGCCCACTGGGTCTGGGACTATTGCTTACTCGAAATTTCTGAATGTTAAAATCGTTTTCTGAAAATTTTAAAAATTGGCTATAACTTTATGAAATTTCGAGGGATAGGGTAAGGAATGGTCCCAGACAAAGTGGGCTTAGGTCCAGAAGATAATTGCGGGTATTTGGATTGTTGCGGAAGTTGCATAATTTCGGATATTACGCGGATATGGCAGTTTATATTTTTTTTATATTTTTATATCTGAGAGCACGCTTGCTTTCCTATGAAAATTACCGTAAATGCTGAAATAATGTCCCTCTCTCAAATAATTACCCCCTCCAGCGAGAGATCGAAAAAATAATTACCCTGGGTAATTATTTTAGCAAATACGGTAGTGTTAATTCTCTTTACTAAATTGGTTGTAAAATATTTTTCTGAGAAGTAAAACTTAGTTTAAAAAAAGAAAAAAGTCTTTTAATATAATTAAATTTTTATTTTAATTAAATTTCTACAGTATTTATTTTCTACAAATTAATTTTAATAGTATATTTTTTAATTTTCTTCAAAATTATTTCAATTCTCTCAACCCATTCTGCATTCTTTAGGTTCATGCACCTTTTCAATAAAACTGTGTTGTTTGTACATATCATTAATGTTATTTATTTGATTATTATTTTGTTTGTATAAACGCAAAAGTTGGCGAGTTTCGAAATCGGAACGTGGAAGGCAGATGAAGGGAACATTTTTTGTTGTAAAGTTTTGTTGGTTTGTTTGTTGGTTTTCCTGAAGATTTTCATTGTCTCCATTATTATACCAACCATAAGGATAGCTTCCACTTGGGCATTGCTTTATCTGTTGTTTCGAGAAGCATATTTCGTTTTCCATTTCGATCAATCTGGTCTTCTCTTGAGGGGCTAGAAAATTTAAGAAATTTTTGTGGATTTCAAATGATTAGTAATTTTGAGTTGGCACTCTTTGGTTATTTGGTAAAGAATTATTTTCCGAAATTCGCGAAACTCGAAATTCACGAAACTCGAAACTTCACGAAACTCGAAATTTGCGAAACTTGAAAATTTTCAGGTTTAACCTGCTCTGTTGTTCAATAAAGATTTTTCCCGAAATACGAAACTAAGCTCGTAACGAAACTCGAAATTTAAGAAACTCGAAATTCACGAAACTCGAAACTTCACCAACCTATAATCTTCTCCATTCTATTTCCATTCATTTCACTTCTCATAATAAATTGCTCACTTCCTTCATAATTATCAGAGAAATAGGCCTCATCATTTTCACTTTGATCACCAAAAGTTCCATCAAACATTTCATCTTCCCATTCATTATATTTTTTATTTTTGTTTCCTTCCTTCATTTCCAAGCCTTCTTCTTCCGCAATCATTTCTTCATTATCAGAATATCCAAATTTATTTTTATTTTCTTCATAAAATCTGTCAAGTTGTTGTTCATTGCACATTAGGTCGTTGCTGTCGTGGCTATTCGAAAGAGAATAGGAACGATGGAATTGGGCGAGGTTGGAGGCTAGAAATGGAAATTTTTTGAGATTTTTGGGGATTTTTTGAAGATTTTTGAGAATTTTTGAAAAATCCGAAAATTCTAAAAATTTCAGAATTTTCAAAAAAATTTTCCTGAAATTCCTAATTTCTCACTAAATTCATTATTGGCCATTATCATTTCATTTTCATCATTTGTAGCATCGTCGTAGTGTCCACAAAGTCCACATTGAGTGTTTCTATAAGCCCCCGAAAGCTTAATCCAAGCCTTGTAGCCATTGAAGCGAACGGATACTTCGTCCAAATGAAGAGTTACATCACTCATTTTAGTATTACTGTACTCCACTAAGTTGTTCTCATTATTTTCGTTCAAGTAGCGTCCATTGATTTTACATACAATTTTACGGCTGGCGGTTGTTTCGTGTTGACATTCGACGCTTTGGCCAGGTGTAAGAATTTTCAGTTTCTATTTTTAAATGATTTTAATTTTTTTTTGAATTTTTTAAATTTGCCTTTTGACTAAAATGACTAGAATCTTCTCCAGTAGACATCATCATAACTACGAAATCGGGAATATGAATCATTCTACCGCAATCTTTGGCGACAACAGAATAACAGCTGGTGGAGAGTGGAGCCTTGTATCTCTTTCCGTCTGTGGAAAAATCAGAATTTGCGAAATCAGAATTTTTAAAATCAGAATGAAATCAGAATCTTGTAAAATCAGAATAAAATCAGAATGTGGTAAAACCAAAATGATTTCAGAATAAAAATCAGAATAAAATCAGAATTTGATAAAATCAGAATAAAATCAGAATTTATGAAATCAGAATTCTGAAAACAAGATCAAATAAAATCCGAATTTGGTAAAATCTGAATAATTTCAGAATAAAAAATCAGAAAAAATCAGAACTTTTAAAATCAGAATAATTTCAGAATTTTTCGTAATAAGAATAAGACCAGAATTTTGTATTTTAATATAATATGAAATCAGAATAACCAGAATTTTGCGGGATCAGAATTTCCTATTTTTAAGTTTATTTACCGAAAGTCCGAACAATCCTTCCATCAACCGAACACTCTGCACGATTTTTAATTTCTTGTTGAGAGTAGAACTGGTCGAAAGACTGGATGCTCTGTACATTTCGACGTCTTAGAGAAAAAGGACGAAGCTTGAAGGGCATTTCAATCTGTTGCAAATGGACAATTTGTTCTGGTGTCATGAGGGTAATGTTGGCATGGTTTTGGGTTAAAGAGTCGATAGAGAGGGTACAGTATACCTGGAAAATTTTTTAATTTTTGATTTTTCTTTTCAATTAGAGAACCTTTCCATTCTCGGGATTCAAGCTACTTTCACTCTTTAATTCAGTCTTCGAATTCCAAAAATATTTAGACTTGACCAATTCAACAGCCCTTTCGAACACATTTCTGGTTGCTGGAGTTAAGTTGTTATATTCCATTCTACAGTTGTAGAGGTTGATAAATGCAATTCTACGTTGGAGTTTGGTGGTGAAAGGAGAGGAATTCTGATCAGAATTTTGATTTTCCTCATTCTGCTCTCCCTCTTGATTTTCCCCTTCTTGTTGATTTTGGAACATATACCACCCAGAAGTTCTTTCAGGTGCTTGTTCCCCAACGATTCGCATATTTACTTGTTGTTTACGTGTATCCGCTCCCCAATGCAAATTTGCAAAGCTCAAAAACTGATCAGAAGCATAACTATTAGAATTCTCCTCTTCAGCCCCTCCAGGCATAACCATTTCAACTAGGCCTTTCATTGCCCACATGCTTCTTTCTTCATTCATTTTGCTCCTTTCTGCCCCAAGTCTGAGTTGACAGACTTGCATTTTGTCGTTACATTGGGCTTGTAGTTGAACTGAAGCTTTAAATTGTTTGGAAGCCCCCATTGTTTTAGCAGACAGTTCCATAGAGTGTTTGTAATGTTTTTGGTGTTTCTGGGTTTTTTGGTAGTTTGAAAGGAATGTTTGCAATTTTTGTTGTTGGTTAGCATAGTATTGTTGCTGATTTTCTGGCATGATACCCTCTTGTGGCTGAAAATATAGTTTATTATAATGGGGGGATGTTAAATAGAGGGTAAATGATTGTCTCTTATAGTGAGGTGTATGTTAAATAGAAGGTAAAATGGCTCTATCTTATACTGAGATACGTGTTAAACAGAGGGTAAAATAACCGTCTCTTATAATGAAAAGCATCTAAAGACAAGGTAAAACCACTTAGGTAGCTACTCCCGCCTGTGGCCAGCCCAATAATAGATCGTATCCTAAACTGGGCTTTGCTATTTGGGGTATCTTATAGTAAGTGTTTTAGTTTTACGAACATTTCCTTCTTCATTGGACGTAGCACTTCTCTCAAAGAAATTGCCCATTTTTGACTGGAATGCCTTTACAGGCTGGAAGTTTTCTGTATTCATATTGAACACAACTTCGCGTGCAGTTTCTTGTCCGGGTTGGTATGTGACATGCATTGCGTTTTCTGTTGAAGTGAGCATTTTGAGAATTTGGACAATGTTGGCAGCATTTGAAGGCCAATGGTAATGAGCTGGGAATGAAAGAAGTTTAGTTAAATTTTAATTTTCCAACCATAAACATGCACTGGAACACCAACATTTTTAGAGCCAATAACTTTGTTCTTCTGATACTGAAGACGGTCAAGTTTTGGATTCCTTATGGTACGGTATTCTCTCCCCATAGGCGAATTTGTATTTAGGTCAATTTCAGCTCTGTAGGTGTATTGATGCGAATGAGCGCCAAGAAGTCGAGTTGTTTCTTTAGGCATTTTTACTTTGACAGTGAGGGATTGCCTAGATGCTTCGGTATTAGCATTTAGTTCAGCCTGGATTGGAAGGTTGACTTCAACGGAGCGGGTGTTGCTTACGCCGGTGATGAGGAAAGGTGTCCAGGAGCCCTAAAATAAATAAAATAATGGGTAAATGAGACATTTGATCTCACAATTCTCTGAACGTGTGAAACGCCAGCCATGATTCTCGCATCAATTTGAATTTTAGCTTCCTGGCTTTGCCTATTTTGCAGTTGAGTACTTGCTTCTACATTCATGAGCATCGGAACTGAGTTGACAATTTTGACAGGAATCCCCACAGAAGTTGGAATTAATGCTTCTCTCTCATTAAAGATTGCAGAATATGTGTGATTTTGGACAGATTGGAGTTGTTGGAGACCAAATTTGGAGATTAAACGATTGAACTTAGGCATTTCTCCTCTTTGAATTGACTGAAGGATTTCTTCCAACATTGGTGAAGTAGTTGGGATTGAAGTTTGAGAGGACATTATAGCCCAATTTAGTATCCCACTTTTTTTGGACATGATATCCCAATTCTGATTTAGAGCATGGAACGAATGGTCAACATCTCCAATTCTAACACAGAGAACGGAGGATGGATTTTGCTGACTTCTGAGGAAATAATTGGTAGATTGTTGTCCAGTTGGATATCCATATTTCAACGGATTCTGTGAGGAAGGCTGTTGTTCATCTCCATATCCATACTTAAATGGATTTCGCGTCTTGATTTGAAGCATTTGATTAATTTGTTTGAGTGTCTTGCTTAAAAATGAAATGGATGAAAAGGATTCCATAATGACCCTCTGAATTTTACCTGTTCTCACTGTGTTGGTCATTATTTGTATTGGCAGTGTAATTACGAGTCTCTCCATAACTATCATAACCCTCAGAAGCTTGTAGAACATATACTGTTAACAAGTCAAGATTTGATTTTTCATTTAGGTACGTGTCAGTTTTCAGATAAGAAAAGTTTGGCATCCAACGCTTAGCTTTTCTAGCACCAATAGTGAAGAAAACTCCCTCTTGTTGCTTAGAGCAGAAAGCTGGAATTTGCCACAATTTGTACTTTTTCATTTCTTCATTGTCAATATTGACGGATTTCAAAGCGTTTTTGACATGTTTTGACACTTGTTGATCAACAGGATTTCTCGATTCAGCCACCATCTTCAATGTCTGATAAGTACTCGCCTTTACACGTTTGTTTGGTTCCTGTCTCATTGAATAAACAATCTGGTCAATTACTGAAGGTTCTGGTTGTGTTCTCAATAGAGTAGTCAAGGCGCTAGAACGAACATAAGAATCCTCTTGATTATTCAAAAATATTGGGAGAAGAATTTGTTGGATAGTTCGAGGCTGTTTCGTGAAAAGACGGCGAAGAGCATCAATTGCTTTTACTCGAATTAGATAATCTTGAGATTTGTCGTTAATTATCTGGTCAATGTAAGGTGTTGTAGTATCAATTCCGGCATTTCCTAAAGCAGAAAGTGCAAGGAATTTATCGTAGAAAGTTGTGGCTTGGCTGTACTGCTCTAACAATGTCTGGAAATGAAAAATGAGTTAATGTCAAAATGAAATTTTTTGTGGATTAAACTGAAGTGAAAGTGAAGGAAACGAGTGCTTTCTGGATACTGTAGATTAGATCAAAAGGTGGCAAAATGGCACTTTTTTGGGGAGTGACGAAATGACATTTTTTACCCTACGGAATTTTCTAAGAAATTTACCCTTTTGTACTCTTCCTTCTTATCATCAGTACATTGCTCCTGAACGGATTTTGACACATCCTGAGATGATTCCATCGCTTTTCTGCCCTTATGTTGGCATAATTCATTGACCAACGCACCAAAGGTTAGCCAAGCTGCTTGTCTAACCGTAGGCTTGTTTTGTACATTCACATTTTGAGCAAGTTGTTTGACTTGTTTTAGAATGGAGTTGGAAGGAATCGGAAGGTTTTTCAACTGATTAATGGCAAATGCTGCTTTACTTTCATCAATTTCCTAGAAAATCGAACGTTATCTACTTACAAATAAGCCTAGTCTTCACCTCATTTTCAATAATCTCAGCCAAAAGCTTAACAGTATTTCTTGTTCCACTCGTAGCCAAGGAATCTACAAAAACATCCATTGCTACCTTTTGTTGTTTCTCTCCATCTTGGTCTTTGGCATTCTGTTCAATTTGTTTTAGCTCTTCATAACTACACATTCTCATTTTATTAACTAATCTACTCAGATCGACGGTATGTTTAGTTTTGATGCCGTGATGGTGATCCGTTGTGCTCTGTACGATAGACCGGAGTGCTTGGGTGGCTTCTTCAACTTTTGGCATTTTGTATGGCAAACTGTTGACATCTGGGAAGGCTTCGTCTCCGAACTATAAATGAGATAATAAACTGTTTTTCGCTTATAGAACCCATTTTTTACCATATAGAAACGTCGAAGATCCATTCCCCATTCATTCGAGTAGAGCAATGCTTCATCTGATTCTGCTGTAGCAGCGAGAGGGGCTGGTTTTTCTATATTTTGTACTGTTTCTAAAACAAGTTTTGCGCATGTCTTTGTCTTCAATGCAGAGCCATAAAGTCCTTCACTCTCAATTTTTGTATTTTTATAAATATAGTTTGAAGTCATTTCTGAATTATCTAATTGGCAACAATTTGGGCAAGTATTTTGTTTTTGTTCTGTTCCACATTTTAGCACTGCGCGGATGACTGTTTGACGATCCAACTGTTTAAAAGAGGAATGTTTTAATTGGAATTCAAGATATTTTTAAGTACTAAACTTAGATGTCCCCAAAATTAGGTAATCATTCATTTAAGACTTTTAAAATTTGATTAGCCACAGGGCGGGATTGACGTCTAAGCGATACATCAGATTTAAGAGCTATCCAAAGATAGCAAGAGAGCTATCCAAAGCCTACCCTAAGGAATATCCTAAAACGAGTTTCTCGCTCACCATCTGCTCAGTCATCTCTCTAGGGTCGCAATCTGCGCATTGATTCTCCGCTGTTCCCTCATGCTCCTCATTTACTTTTACATCCTCATTCATAGGGCATTGACTGCACTTAAGCTGAGGTTGTTCTGTTTGGAATCCGTTAGTTGAATCAACAATTTTTGAACATTTTTTGAAATTTATCGACTTTGTAACGTTGAAAGAGCAGGGTTGTTGACTCTCTTGACATTGCTTTGATTCTTTATTAATTGTATAGATAGTTTGGCATTCCCCTTCAACGGTTGTTTCAGGAACGGTAAAGCTCTGAGCTAATCTATCCAGATTTTTATTTTCCCCCATAACATTCTGCCCCTCTTCATTATGCCGTAAATTCATTTGGAGCATGTTTAGCACTCCTCTTTTAATGTTTTTAGACCAAGAGACGTCTTCTTTGTCGAATTGGATTCGAGTAACCATTCCGTCGACGTAGTCGAACTGACAGCAAAGTTCGAGTTTCTGACGAGTCTCTTGGGGAATTTGTAACTGAAAATTGTAAAGATTTTTCAAATTTTTCAATTCCTAAACTAACAGGTTCAAACATTCCCATTGGGTCATAACATTGTTTTTCCTTCATTTGCCTCATATCGTTAAATTGGCCAAACTTTAATTGAGTCATACAAAGCTGTCCACGCCTTTCGCTTGAAAAATACATTCGAATTTGTGCTTGGATTCGAGTAATTGCTTGTTGCTGACTCTCCTCTTTTGTTCCGGATGAATCGACTGAACTCAACATTCCATTCTCTACTTGAGCATTGTAGCTATAAACATATTCGCTGTTTTCCTGGAAGTTTGGCGTTTTGATTTGTTCAGCTGCTGTATTGTACTCTCGATAGAAGAAATTTTTAAACGGGGCACTTTTAGTCATCGAGTAGTATTCATTGGAGGATCGGTCGGCGAGTGGTATCGAAGAAGAGCCAGAAAGGCTGAGAAGAGTTAATGTGAAGACGAGTGCCTTCATGATTTGTGGCTTGTTTTAGTTTGTGTTTGAAGCCTTTGAAGCTTTTATAGTGAAGAAAGGAGGATTTGAAAATTAAAAAGAAGTGAGGAATTGGAAGAAAGCATTGACTTTTATATATGCTGGAACAAGTAAACTTTTCTCTCCCCATAATTTTGTAAAAAAATTTTTTTTCGAACTTTGCCCCATTTTTCTCAAATAAAATTTCTTGATAATGTCAATCTCCTTCCTTGTAAATTTAGAAATGGCGCCAAACGTATTTTTAAGGCAAAGACTTTTTTGAAAAAATTAATAATAAATTTTATTTTCTCTCTGATAAGCTTGCAAATAATTGACAGCTGTTTCTTTTCAAAATTAGAAATATTATTTTTGTTATCATTTATTGTAAATGACATTTTTGATATATTTTTGAAGAAAAAAACTTTAAATTGTTGGGTGAACAAAATTTATTTTTTTAGGTTATTTTTCTATTTTTTATCACATAACTATCAGGCATTTGACTTTTTACATTTAACGCTACATTTATGGCATTTTTGTCGAGTAGCCTCAAATGATGGAGATTTTATAACTATAATAGTTAAAAAGATAAAAAGGAAGAAAACTGGAAAAAACAAATCACTATATGCGTTATATGTATTTTATGTCTCCATTAATATAATTGAGAAATTTTTTATTAGAACTAATGATCATATCATAAAAATGCCAACAATTAACTGAAAAATGAATGACTTTTTCCAATGACTTTTGACTATTTTTATTTTTTGCTTTCTGATGAAAATTTCAAGCATTTTGGGCGGCCCATAGTTTGTTTCTCTCGTTTATGCCGGACCCGCCGGATTTTTCTGGATTAATTCGGTTGGGAAAAAATTCGAAGACCTAACCGTGAAATACTAAAAACTACTTGAAAATATAAAGAATCCTCATAATCTTCAAAAGTCTACAAAAATCCACAAATCAGCATTTTTAAAAATTATCCTCATCAACCTATCAGAAAACCACAAAATGAGGAAAAGCCCTGAATAGAGCATTTTAAAAATATTTTAAAAAATTTCCCATATCAATTTATTCTCCCAAATTTAACAATTTAAATAATAAAAAAATCGAAAAAATTTTTTCCAAATAAATTTCCATGATTTAAAGAAGAAAATCCCAATTTTGTTTTGTTTTTAAAGAAAAGTTGAAGATATTTAACCAAAATTCCAAATCCCCATATTCTGCCAAATTTTTTATTTTTTGCTTAAAATTATAGATAATTTTTAGGGAATAATTAGATGGTTTGTTGGGTATACTTCAATTTCAATTAGTTAAATTCTATGTACTAACAAAAGATTCCGTAAGAGTATATGAGGTCGCTGCCTAGAGAAACTTGACCTCTGTTACAAGGGTGTGCCGAAACGGAATTTAAAAAGTGAAATGCGAAAAGCGACCCTGGCACACCCCTGCTCTGTTAGTACCTAGAATAAAAAAATTGACGTTGAAGTATAACAGACCAGGAAAGACAAGGAATAGACTTAGACTAACTACAATGTAACCTCAAAATTTTTCTGTAGAGCAAAGGATCTCCGACAAATATTGCACTTTTTAAAATAACTGAATATATCGAAGTTTCCGACTATTTTTTGGTTGAGAATTCCCTATTGCCGAAACAAAAAACTATTTTTTATATCGACAAGATTCACTGTATATTCATATTAAGTTAATAAAAAATTAAATTCAATTACAATTTCCACCGATTTAACGATTTCCAACTCCAGGTGAATGTCCTGGATTGGTTGCTCGTTTGTCAGCCATAATATAATAATTCATAAAATTAATTATTAAAAAAATTAAGAAAATAATGGAATTAATTTTAGTCATTTTTTGTAAATTTATTTATTTAAAGAATTATTTATTTTTATTGACAATTAATTTATTTTATTGGTAAATTCTGCTGGCATTTATTTGGCCAAATTTTATTAATAAAAAATTGCAAAATTACCCAAAAAATTCATTTAATATTTTTAATTGTTTATTCAGCCTTAAAAAAATTAGCTTTTTATTTTAAAGCTTGGATTATTTTATAAAGTAAACGGGACAATTCGCTATATAGACTTTTTGCAGAAATGCCTCCAACACCTTAATTCGCCTGAGAATAATAGAGATATCGGGCGGAACAGCCAAACAATAAGAATGGAGCATCCTAGCATTAATCAGCCAGAGGATAATTTGTTGGATTATCAGGAACCTCTTAGTTGTTTAAAGGTCCATCCATTCCTTAAATTATTTTTAATATTGAGTTCTTATTAGATAGTTTTTGCAATATTTTTAGTGAAAATTTTAAAATTAATGGTTCCTTTTATGTTGCTATTTTGATTTTACTATATTGGGATTTGCTGAAGAGCTCATTAAGGCGTAGGTAGCCCGATCACATACCCAATTAGCCCGATCACATACCCAATTCATTATACCTCTATATTCTATGAAAGTCACAATATTAGACGGAGAACATAAACAAATTTAATATTTTTTGCATGTTAGGAGAATTTTTTAGGAAATTTTGACCATTTTTAAGGGAATTTTTGTCTATTTGTAGCTATATTTTGTTTAAAATATGAGAAAAATGGATGGGAATGTGGCTATGTCCAATCAACTTTTACACGTTCAATGATTAGATTAGCACAAAATGAGTACCCGAATTTGTACGTACGTCGCCATAGATCACAAACATAAAAGCTTAAATTTTCACTGAATGCAAAACGGTTGTTGGGACGACTAAAGGTGAGATTGAACGCGTAATCTGGACACTAGCCGGGAATTTTATAAGTAAAAAATTTTTATTTAATTATTATTCTGTCAGTAAATTATCTTTCTGTGAAATTTTATTTTTCTTTATATTTGCTAAATTTATTCTTACTCTATTCTAAATTTGGTTTAACCCCTCGAATACTATAAAAAAATTTAAAAATTGCAAATAAAAAATTCTAAATAATTTAATTTTGTATTTATCAATAAATTAAATAAAACTGCAAAATTTCACGTGAATTACCAAAAAATTGTTTTTTTTTGGAAAAGATTAAAGGCTAAATTCTTATTCGTGTTTTGATCAAAAATACTTGAGACTAAATATACTTTCTAAAATAGCTAAACCTTTTTGCTATGTTTTAGTCATTTTTATTTTTTTAAAGTCAAAATCCTTTCAGTTTTATCAAGAGCTGTAGAGCTTTATCATTTTCAGTTTTAACAAGAGTCGACTTACGGTGTTTCCGATACTAACAGAAGAGACTTGACTAACAAACAAGGTTTTATCACAAAGCAAAAATACAATAAAATAAGCGAGACTATGCGTTGGCTGCGACTAGAATAACACTAACCCTAGACTACCAATAGACCAGTGGAATTCCGATTTTCGACGTTTTTTTCCTTCAGATTTCAAAAATTTTGGTAAAATTTCCGATTTCCGAGAATCTTTAAAGCATATTTCCGACTAGAGATTTTTCCAAATTTTTAAAAATTTTTGCCTGCGGCGCAAAAAATGAAGCAAATCTAATTGAAGGACCTCCTTATTTTCAAAATGTGGCGCAGAAAAAGGCGTAGAAAAGGAGCGCACAAAACGATGGCCGTGCTTTGCGAACGTAACGAAGCGGCGGCCGTCATTCCGCTTGACATGCCCGGCTTTCTCCGCTCGGCAAAACATTTTGCCTCGAAAACCTTAGTTAATAAAATCTCAAAGAGCAAAATTAAAGAAATTGGTAAAATTTTATGCAAAACCATTTTAACTAAATATGTAGTAGAGTAATGCCTTTTGGTAAAAAATTAGTTGAATTTTTTTTATTTTTCACCTCAACTTAGTTGAAAATAACGTGAATAAAATGGGACCTATCAAACCTATCAAAAAACCACAAAATGAAGAAAACCCTGGTTAAGACTAGAGTTGGCCGGGATCGGGATCCCGGTCGGGATCGGGCGGGATTATCCCGGGTTTTTTGAATCCCGATCCCGATTTTTCTGATCCCGGTCCCGAAATGAATATCCCGATCCCGATCCCGGCCAATCTCAATCCCGAGCCGGGATCCGGGATCGGGATCGGGATGTGCATCAGATCCCGATGCAAATCCCGACTTTATAAATTGACTACAAGTCTGTGAAATAAAGTTAACAGAAGAGGGGAGGCTTGAAAGTAAAAAAAATTTTCGCCTGCGGCGCAGAAAATGGGAGAAATCTGGCTTATTGGCCTTCCAAAATTTCCAAAATTTCGCCTGCGGCGCAGAAAAGGGAAGAAATTTGGCTTCTTGGCATTTAAAATTCTCAAAATTTTCGCCTGCGGCGCAGAAAAGGGAAGAAATTTTGCTTCTTGACATCCAAATTTCTCAAAATTTTCGCCTGCGGCGCAGAAAAGGAAATGATTAAGGCATTATAATTAAGGCATTATATCCCCGCTCAGTGGAGTAAGGAGGAATAAGGTACTTTGTGGTGTTGCGGGGAGGGATACATGGGATTGGGCTCCGTTTTCTTACGGACTAAATTATTTTTACGGATTAAGGTGAATCAAATTATTTGAATCTCTCTTAATCCCTTAATCTCAGCTCTTAGTCGTCCAGATTTGGACGTAAAAATTATTGATGTTTTTTCCTTTTCTGCGGAACGGGGAAGTAAATCATGCGCTGTTGAGACTTAAACTCATTATTTCAACTCTGCAGCTTAAAATTTTATAAATTCTGAGTCGTAAGGGATGAAAATAAAAAGAAAATAAAAATTTGTAAGTTTAAAAAAATTTTTTTAGTAAATCCCGATCCCGAATTTTCAATCCCGGTCCCGATTCGGGATCGGGATCGGGATCTCCAGTCCAAATCCCGATCCCGATTTCGGCCAATCCCGATCCCGTGTCGGGATCCGGGATCGGGATCGGGATCATCATTCCGAAATCCCGATCCCGGGTTTTTCTCTAAATCCCGATACCGGCCAACTCTAGTTAAGACACTTTAAAAATGTTCTAAAAAAATTTCCCATAACAATTTATTCTTCCAAGATTAACAAATTAAATAATAAAGAAAGTTTGAAAAAATTTTTTTTCCAAATAATTTTTCATCATTTAATGAAGAATATCCCAATTTTGTTTTGTATTTAAAGAAAAGTTGAAGATATTTTACCAAAATTCCAAATCCCCATATTCTGCCACATTTTTTAATTTTTTGCTTAAAATTATAAATTGTTAATTTTTATGAAATAATTGAAAATTTGCGTATACTTCAACTTTAATCAGTTAAATTTTATATACTACTAACGGAGGATGACTTGGAGAAACTCGACCTCTGTTACACAAAGAATTCAAAAAGTTGAAGTTGAAGTATAACAGTCCAGGAAAGACAAAAAAATGTGCAAAGACCACCCACAATGTAACCCCAAAATTTTTCTGTAAAGCCTGGGATCTCATGCAACTCCCGACAAATAATTACTTTTCATGATATTTGAGGATTTAATTTGGGAATTCCCTAATGCTAAAATCGAAAATTTATTTTTTTATATCGACAGGATCCCTTGTTAAAATAAAAAATTAAATTCAATTACAATTTCCACCAATTTAATGTCCAGCTCCAGGTGAACGTCCTGGTGCGGTATCACGGAATGCAGCCATTATATAATAGTTCATAAAATTAATTATTAAATAAATTAAGAAAATAATTGAATTAAATTTAGTCATTTTTTGTAAATTTATTTATTTAAAGAATTATTTTTATTGACAATTAATTTATTTTATTGGTAAATTCTGCTAATATTTATTTGGCCAAATTTTGAAAATAAAAAATCACCAAACTACCCAAAAAATTCATTTAATAATTTAAAATGTTTATTTAGCCTTTTAATTAAATTAGCTTTTGCTTATAAAGTTAGGATTATTTTATATAGTAAATGGGACAATTCGCTATATAGACTCTTTGCAGAAATGTCTCCAACACCTTAATTCGCCTGGGAATAATAGAGATATAGGATAGAACAGCCAAACGATAAGAATGGAGCATCCTAGCATTAATCAGCCAAAGGATAATTTGTTGGATTATCAGGAACCTCTTAGTTGCTTAAATCGTCCATCCTTTCCTTAGATCATTTTTTATTTTTTGTAATTAAGTTTTATTATAAAGTTTGCCATATTTTTATTGAAAATTTTACAAATTAATAGTTTCTTTAATGTTCTTGATTGCTAGTTTCTTGATTTTATATTGGATTAGCTGAAGATCTTATTAAGGATTAGGTATCCCGATCACATCCCCACTTCATTATACCTCTATATTCTATACAAGTCACAATATTAAACAAAGAACAAAGACAACTTTATTATTTTTTGCATGTTAAGAAAATTTATTTAGGAAATTTTGCCCATTTTTAAGGGAATTTTTGTCTATTTGTAGCTATATTTTGTTATCAATGATGAAAAAATAAATGGGAATGTGGAGAACTTTAATCAACCTTTACACGTTCAATGATTAGATTAGCATAACTTAAATACGCGAATTTGTACGTACGTCGCCATAGATCACACGCATTATAACATAATCTTTCATCGACGCAAAAGGATTGTTGAGACGACTAAAGGCGAGATTGGATGCTAGACACTAGAAATGTCCGAGACCGAAATTTTTCCAAGATTCAAGACCCAAGACAAAATTTTTGTCAAGACCAAGACCAAAACTCCAAGACTCTCTACTAGACAAAATCGTTATTTAATTATTATTCTGTCAGTCAATTATCTTTCTGTGAAATTTATTCTTACTCTAAATATTCTAAATTTGGTTTAACCCTTCGAATACTATAAATAAATTTAAAAATTGGAAACAAAAAATTATAAATAAATTTAATTTTGTATTTATTTAAAGAATTAAATAAAATTGCAGAATTTCACATGAATTACAAAAAAAATTGTTTTTTGGAAAAGATTAAAGGCTAAAGGTAAAATTCATATTTGAGTTTTGATCAAAAAGTCTAAAATAGGTAAACCTTTTTGCTCTGCTTTGGTCCTCTTTATTTTTTTAGTCAAGTTCAGATTATCAAAATTTCAGAATTATCAAAAGTCTATCGCTAATTTATAGTTCTATAATAGAAATTCTTATCAAAAAACAACAAAATGAGCAGAACTATGTTTAAGACATCTTAAAAATATTAAAACAAATTTCCCATAACAATTTATTCTTCCACGTTTAACAATTTAAATAACAAAGAAAAGTCAAAAAATGTTTTTCCAAATAATTTTCCATCATTTAAAGAAGAACATCCCAATTTTGTTTTTAAATAAAAGTTAAAGTTTTCTACAAAATTCTAAATTTCCATATTCTGCCACATTTTTCTAACTTTTGCCTGAAATTAAAAATAATTTTTTGTTAATTTATATGTAATAATTATTTGGTTTGTTGTGTATACTTCAACTTCAATTATTTAAATTCTATGTACTGAAAGAGGATTCAGAGTATCTAAGGTCAGGGCTTCAAAAAACTTGACACCTGTTACCATCGACGGCAATCTGAACTATGTCCAATATTGTTCTGTGGAGTTCGCCCAGCAATCCATTGCCCTTAGGAGTTAATTCCCAATGTAAAACCCGGATTCTAGGCCCATATCTCTATCACAGATCTTTTTTAACATCGCTTAATTAAAAGGTGCCCAACTTGTGCCCTTCAAGGCGGCATTTTATTTTTTGGATTGAGTTGTACCTAGACCGCGTTTGAAGCAAAACATTTTTTTTCAGATTTTAAGGAAATAATTTTAAAAAATTTTTAAAAACTGCAAAAATCAAAATTTATTTTTTAAATGGTTCTGGTTATTAGAAAAAAGCTTGAACTATCGACTCTAGTAAATTTAAAATAATTCTAACTAAAATTCGAATACCTATATACATAAAAAAAGACTAAAAATATGCAACGGGCTCATTATTTATCTGACAACCCCTTACATGGAATTTTAAAAATTGAAGTCAAAGTATAACAGAGCAGGAAAGATAATGACTGGACATTAGTGATGGTCGGGAGTTAAAAAAACCCGAGAGTCGAGAGTCGAGACCGAGACCGGGAATCGACCCCGAGACCGAGTCCCGGGTCGAGACCGAGAGTCGAGACCGAGAGTCGAGACCAAGAGATTAGGAGGGATACCCTCTCTCAGTCTCACATGTCCCACGGGACATGTGACACAACAAACGTTGCAAGGCTTTGAAGCCATAAATCCTCCTATTTCATCCATTTCCTGCGCCGCAGGCGAAAATTTTGAGAATTTTGGAGGTCCTTAAGTCAGATTTCTTCCATTTTTTGTGCCGCAGGCGAAAATTTTGAAAAATTTGGGAGGCCAATAGCCAGATTTCTTTCTTTTTTACCGCCGGAGGCGAAAACGCTGCGCCGCAGGAGGAAATTTTGAAAAATTCATGATTAAATTAAAATTTTTAATATTTTTTTCAAGTTTAAAAAATTAAGAAAAAATAAATTAAAAATTTTAAAATCAAAATCAAAGTTTAAAAACGTTTATTTCCGAAAAGAAAAATTTTCACAACCTCATTTATACCTTAGGATTCGAACCCAGCACTTACGAAATATTTAAGTGAGTGAAGTCAGTCAACTTAACCACTCAACCATCAACCATCAAAAGCAAATGGGAGAAATTATAAATATATTCCTTTCCCCTTTCCTTCAAAAAGTTCAAAAAATTTCCGTCATTAGGGGTGTAAATTTAGTCTCGTTTTCCGAGACTAAAACACCGAGACCGAGACCGAGAGCTCAAAAAACCCGGGAAATTTCCCGACTCGGGAACCGAGACCGGTAATCCCGACCATCACTACTGGACATATACTACCCACAATTTAACCGTAAAACACCATAAAAATGTATGTGAAAAAATATGAGGAACAACACTTGACAATAACCGATTTCCTATCAATTACTCAATTGTAATTATTTCATAAAATATGTTTTGTTTAACATCTGTTCGCTAAATTTGCCTGGTTATTAAAACTTTTCAAGATTGCCAGGAAAGACAAAGAATACGTCTACCTTCCCCTCCGGTCGGGATAAATTTTTTTATTAAAAAATGAATTACAATTTCCACCGATTTAACGATTTCCAACTCCAGGTGAATTTCCTGGATTGGTTTGTCGTTTGTCAGCCATAATATAATAATTCATAAAATTAATTATTAAAAAAATTAAGAAAATAATAAAATTAATTTTAGTCATTTTTTGTAAATTTATTTATTTAAATTATTTTTATATTTAAATTATATATTTATGGGCAAATTCTGGCAGTATTTATATGAATAATTAATAATATAAAAAATTTCTAAATTATACTATGAACTCTAAAAATTGTTTAGTTTTGGATTAGAAAGGGATTATTTAGTAAAAATGGAAGAAAAAATATTTAAGTAGTTATAATACACAAGGGAGAATATTATAAACCCTAAAGAGCAAAATTCAAAAAACTTGTGAAAATTTTATGCAAATACATACATACATATTAACTAACTAGAGAAAGAATTTTTAGCATAGAAATTGTTTCATCAATTTTTAGAAGACTTGTTTATGCGGATGCAAACTCAAAAACTCAACAAAAAATTGAATATATGATCATGAAATGTTCTTCAATCGCTTTATCTATGCGTGGTTAATTAATTTATTTAATAAAAAAATGATAAAAAAAAATCAAAAATTTGACGACAGTAATTCAACTGACAGTACTCCTGTTGAGGCCTTACCATTAACTACCTATCAATTAAAGCCAAGCTGATTTTTGGAGTCAAAAATTCGAATATCGTATATGCTATATGTATTAATTACCTTCTCTCAAATAATTATCCCCGCTCTATTAATTACCCCCTCTAGCGAGAGATCGAATAATAATTACCCAGAGTAATTATTAAAGCATTTACAAAATACAAATAATAGCTGCAAAATACAAATAATATTTGCTCTGCCCGTTGGAAAGCCTAACGGCTTTGGGGCGCGCTTCGCGCGCTGCTAGAAAAATTAAGATATGCCCTTCCTTTTCATTGTTCCGGGCCTTCGGCCCTCGCCGATAAAATTTAGCCCTGCCTTTTCATTGCTTCGGGCCTTCGGCCCTCGCCGGCAAGGTTTAGCCCTGCCTTTTCATTGCTTCGGGCCTTCGGTCCTCGCAATTCTTTTTGAGATCGATATTAAGCCCCTACCTCCCTATTTATCACATTCACAAAGTTTTCAGTGGAAATTTAATAAAAATTGTTAAAAATAAAATTTAAAAATTAATTTTAAATTAATTTTTATTAAAATAATTTACTAAATTTTTTAATAAAATTATATGTATAATTAAATGAAATTGATGTCTATGTAAATGCCCTTACGCAGGCATGTGAGAGCAGAGCTGTTTCGAAATTTCGATTTATGATCTTTTTTTCTAAGTTTTTTTCTTTCGATTTTCGATCCTTCGGTCCGATTCCGTCCATCTTAGCAATCCTACTCCCAACCCTGGGAGAAATCTATGAGGAAAAAAATGGAAGTTGAACCCTAGGAACAACGAAGATGTTGGAAAGCGCAAAAGTTGGAAGCAGTGTTTGGAATTTTGAAAAGTTTTAAATGCTCACCTAACAGCATTTAAAACGCTTAGTCTCGGGTTAAACGATCTAAAAAGGAAAAAGAGAAAGCATTAGTCGTTGCCCCGGTAGCTCAATGGTAGGGCTCCTGCATATGGTGAGCGAAAGCGCCTAGCAACAACTAGCGAGTGGTCGCAGTTTTGGATCCTGCACGGCAGAGGTTGCGTCGTAATTACGAATTACGATTACGACGCAACTCTGCTGCCCGGTGGCTAAACTTTTGCAAACTCTTTATTAACACTTTTACTACACTAAATTGTAAATACCCAACAATTAATAATTTCTATGACCAAAATAAATCCAAAAAAAACAAGCAAAAAATAGTTGTTCGTCCAAAAATAGTTGTTCGTCCGAAACGAAAAGAAATAAAATTTTTTCCCGCGAATTAGCCAAAATTTTCGGACGAACAACTATTTTTGCTTGTTTTTTTTGGATTTTTTGTTTGGTCATTTAAATTATTATTTGTTGAGCATTTACAATTTAGTGTACTACTTGTATCTGATCTTTGTTATACATATACTATTTTGGCTGGCAATGATGACCTTCCTTTGAATTAAAAAAATTTTTTTTATAGCGACTATTGAATTTTAAAAAAAAATATTGACTGATGACTGGCAAATTAAAAATTTATTTTAAAACCCCAAGAAAGAAAGTTAAAAAAAAGTTTGAATGTTTAATAAAAACTAATGGGTATTTATCTTGTCCTACCCCCCCCCCCCTCTGTCCAAACTTTTACTTGAAGTATAAAATGGTCAGTCATTTTTTACATGAATAATTTAAAAACCAGGACCTAAATTCAAGACAAAGACTCATCTTAGGAACAATAAAGTGACTAAAAGTTGAGAAATATTAAAATAACCCAGCCTATCCATCAGGGCTGTGCGCCATGGCGTTTGGCCTTTGATCACCCTCAATCACCCGCAGAATTGCTTCTACTGGTACAAGCAAATTATCAAGGTCATTTACTCTCACCACCCATCTGTCCAACTGGGACGGATGGAACTGAAAACCCTTTTGCTTTTTACACAACTCCCTCTATACCTGTCCCTCATTGACAGGTCGGACTTATGGGGGGGGGGGGGTTTACTACTCCTGGTTAAAACACTTTAAAAATATTTAAAAAATTTCCCATAACAATTTATTCTTTCAAGTTTAACAATTTTAATAATAAAGAAAAGTCAAAAAATGTTTTTCCAAATAATTTTCCATCATTTAAAGAAGAAAATCCCAATTTTGTTTTGTTTTTAAAGAAAAGTTGAAGATTTTTTACCAAAATTCCAAATCACCATATTCTGTCACATTTTTTAATTTTTTCCTTAAAATTAAAGATAATTTTTGTTATTTTTAGATAATATTTGGAGAGGTATTGGGTATACTTCAACTTCAATTTCTATTTAAATTCTATGTAATAATAGGATTCTGTAAGAGTATTTGAGAGTGGGACTTAGAGAAACTTGGCCTCTGTTACTACATAGATTTCAAAAAATTGAAGTTGAAGTAATATTGGATAAAATGAAGTAATATTGGATAAAAATGCGGGATTACTTAAATTTTCACTTCAACCCCGACCCCCGACCCCGAACCCCGACATTATTTTCAGCCCCGACCCCGACCCCGAACAATTTGAGCAACCCCGACCCCGACTCTGTCAACCCCGAAAACCCCGACCCCCGACTTTTTCAACCCCGAAGGCTCGGGGCGCAACCCTACAAGAAAGTAATCGGGCATTGGTGTTCAATTTGGTGTTTAAAGTGAGCTAAACGTACTTGAGCTAAACGTATATTTTATTTAAATGTTTACAAAATTTTCATACTCGAAGTAATAATTACCGTGTATACCCAGATATTATCCCCTCCCTAACTATATCCCAATAATCACCACTTTCAGCCAGAGGTTGAAACAATAATTACTCAGGGATATTATTTGATGAATAGGGTGTTTCAAAACATGCAAATGCATATTTTTATGCGGATATGCCATGAGCTGAAACGCTCAAAAATGGTGTTTTTACGTCGGTACGATGATTAGGGCCCGGGTTCCTATAGCATATTTTTGCATATTTCGGTACTTTCGTGCATATTTGCATATCGATGCATATTTTGGGAAATTTTGCATATTTTTACCTAAATTTGTGCATATTTTGGCATTTTTTGAGAAATTTTAGTAAAAATCGGGAAAAATTTTCAAAATTTTGGAATTTTTTGGGCAAAAAATTTTTTAATAAAAATTTGTTGAAAAAATTTATCCAAAAATTTTTCGGGAAAATTTTTTTTCAAAAAAAAATTTTTTTTGGTTGAATTTAAAGTTAATAAAATCTTTTAAAATTGCTCATAAACTGCAACTCAAATGCTAAATTTATATTTTTTACTTAAAATATTGATTTTTAATCACATTTTCATTATTTTTGCTGCATATTTAGTGCATATTTCGGCAAATTTAGCATATTTTGAAGCATATTTTGGGCTTTTTCGGTGCATATATATGCGCATATTTTTGAATTTTTCGTGCATATTTTGAAACACCCTATTGATGAAATATAAGTTAAAGAACATAGCGAGCTATTTAATTCCAAAGGCTATACAAATTATTATTATTAGAATAGAAAAGGGACAATTTCCTTAAAAGACTATTTATTGAAATGCCCCAACATCAAAATTAACTTAAGTTTTATTAGTATAGACAGAATAAGCAAATGCATATTTTAGTAGCAAACTTGGCATTATATATAATGCAAAAAAAAACGCGGTTTCCGCTTGGTTTGAAAATATTAGAGGGGGTTTCTATTTAAATATACTGCATATTTTACAGATTTCTGACTTTATTGCATGATGCATGTTTTAATGCATAATTTAATGTTTTTGGGAAAAATAAAACGAAAATTGCCCAAAATCCAGCCAAAATTATAAAAAATTTGTAAAGATAATTAATAACTTATTTCAAAATGTTGACATTTCTCAAAAAGTCTGACAAAAAATTTCCGTATTAAAATGCACTACTTATAAAACGTCACATCTCAAAATCAAAATATCCAACCAAGAAAAATTCTCAATTCGTCGAACTATAAATTAAAAACAGTAATTGTCTTAATAAAAATATGAGTTTGATGTTCTGATTTAAATAAATTTAAAATTTTAAATAAAAATTGTATGTTTATTCCATATTTTGTTATAATTTCATGCATATTACATATGGTGAATATTTTGCATTTTTTATGCCTAAATTCCAGTCTCATTATGCCTAAATTCCATCTATCAGTATTTTTCAATATTACACTTATAACAAGTACAAATATAGTTTTACTGAATCTAAATTTTTAACGATGGATTATTTAAACGGAATTGAGAATTTATGTACATATAAAATTGTTATTATTATTTATTTCGGTCAATTATCTTTCGGTTAAATTTTTGTTTTTATATTTTATAGTTTGTAGATTTATTCTTTCTTTATTCTAAATTTGGATATCTCTCCATAATCCAAATTAAACCAAAATTTATAAATTGCAAAAAAAAAGAATTATAAATAAGTTTAATTTAGTAAATATTTACTTAGAAGGATGTGTGAAATTGCAGAATTTCACGTGAATTACCTAAAAAAATTATTTTTGGAAAAGATTAAAGGCAAAAATATTTTTTCGTGTTTTGGCCAAAATAATTAATGAGAATCTAAATATATTTTTTAAAATAATTTTTGGCTTTTTTGCATCCAGAAATCCTTCAGTTTTATCCCCAAATTTAATATTTTTCTTCCCTCAATATTTAAAAATGCATCTAAAATAGTCAAGATACTAAAAAGAAAAGTGGCAACATAATTAGAATATTCAACGCAATTTTATAAAGAAATATAAAAAATTCAGAAAATAATCCTTTACATAACGCAAGATATCAACGTAGGAAAATTTTTATCTTGCGATATCTTAGAAGGCTGAAACATGACAAAAGAAAAATGGAAACCCCACTCCTCCATTCGAAAAAGTTTTGGAATTTCCGGGGTGTTTTTTCAGAATTTTCGTTGTTTATGAATTCCAGAGATCGTTCTAAAATTGTTAGTCGGCACTACAAAACAGGTTCTCACCAGTGCTCGGAAATTTCAGAATTGCTCGTACTCGTACTTCGTACCTAAGTACAAGTACGAATTTTGGTACTAGCTTCCAAGCACTGGTTCTCACTTCAATAATTTTTAATTATTTTTTGAATTAAATATCCGCAATTGTCATATCTGGAATTGCCATACAAATGGTCGCATCAACATTAATCGTAAGTCCCGCCACCCAAATTTTAAATGAAATTAACAGAATTCACATTAAATAGCCTTATATCAGTTAATATTTAAATTATCCCAATTTATTTTTTTTTTAATTTTTAAATTTAGATATTTAATAAATTAAATAAATAACGATTAAGGACGTTTCTAAAAATAATTTCATTTATGCACACATATAAGGGAGTTGAGTTACAAATAAAAAATTTTTTCAAACAATCTTACAAATCTTAAATTTTTTATTTAAATACAGAAAAATATTAAAATAAAAGACAGATTTTTAGAACTTTTTGACGATTAATTAAATAAAATTATCTATTATTTTCAATGAAAAAATTTAATTTTTGGCCTAGATGCATCCAAATCATCATATTCTTTACTTCCCTGGCATATCTGATTAAAAAAAATTGAAAATAATTTTTTGTCAAAAATTTTCCTTTATTCAGTCAACTATAGAAATTTTTGGCCAAAGTTCCTAGGCCAAATTCCAATTCAAAACACATACGATTAGATTCGAGCAGTGTCGAATATCACTGGTGAGGAAATGCCTGTGGACCGTATACTCGCTATTTTTCCTATCCCCATAATTTCAGAAAATATTTTTTCGACATTTTTTTGAATTTTGTTATTGCCTTGCTATAGCTAGAAAAATCTGTAAACAATATTTTATTAGATAATACCAGCCGATTGATAACAGAAAAGTTTTTTTAATTGGTCGCCAAATTCTCATACAGAAACTGTTCAATTTCCTCTGTTAAATAAAGGTTTCTTAACCGAATTCTCAATTCCTATTTCCGAAATTGTGTATGTAAGGAAGGGAAAGATCCAGCTGGCTAGCATTCAAAGCGCTCACTAGGCGAGTGTTAAAGATCTAATAAAAGAGAAGGTAAAAGCAGCGTCCCGGTAGCTCAGTTGGTAGAGCATCTTTACGTGGTGAGCGAAAGCGCCTAGCAATAATTCCCAGGAGGTCGCAGGATCGAAGCCTGTTCGGGATTTAAACTTTTACCTAGCTCTTACTGTATTTAATTTTATATCGTCTTGTATTTATTAAAAATTAAGTTACTGTCAGTTTTTCCATGCCCAACTCCATTTGAAGGCTTTGATATAGCCATTATGTAATAAATCATAAAATTAATTATTAAGAAAAGTGAAAATATAATATAATTAATTTTGTTCATTTTTTGTAAATTTATTTAAAGAATTATTTATTTAAGATATATTTATGTGTAAATTCTGGCAGTATTTATATGGCAAATTCTGAAAATAAAAATTTTTAAATCATGCTAGGAACTTTAGAAATTATTTATTTATAAATTAAAAAGGGATTATTTGGTCATAAAATGAAAAGAAAAATTATTAAGTTACAAAACAAGAATAAAAACATAATAAAATCTCAAAAAGCAAAATTTAAAAAATTGGGAAAATTTTATGCAAATACATTTTAACTAGCTAGAGAAAGGAGTTTTAGCATAGAAAATTTAACATTAATTTTTTGTATAGTTGTTTTTGTGGACACCAACACGGTTGAAAATAACGTGAAAAAATGGTGACTACACAATATTAAAGTTTACAATTCATGTGTCTTTAGTTATTTTTGCCACTTGTCACCTGTGGTTTCCTATATGTACTACATATTTGATTTATTTTCACAAAATATTCAAAACTTCTTCAAACAATTTATTCTCCAGCATTTAAAAATTTATTTGTGTAGATTAATAAAAATATTAAAATTAGATACATAGATTTTTTAAAAGATTTTCGAAAAGAATTATTGCCACCTATCCAAAAAATAAAGAAAAATTTTGAAAAAAATACCGCTGTAATACCGTAGCGTGAAAAACACTAGTCAAAACTAGAGTTGGTCACGGTACCGTATTACCGCGGTATTTTTCGGTAATACCGCGGTATTTTTACCGAAATACCGATACCGAATACGGTACCGCACAGTTTTTAAAAAATCGGTATTTTTTCGGTATCAGTATTTTACCGAAATCGGTATTACCGCGGTATTTTTACCGAAAATACCGATACCGAAAAATCGCGTTTGCCTAACACTAGTCAGAACACAATTTGTTACATAGGCGCTTTATTTTTTTGCTTTATTTTTTTATTTTGAAATCTAGCCGACATTTAAAAAGATTATTTGCACTTTATTTCAATCGCCAAATTCACATGATTAGTCAATAAATATTTTTTATTGAATCGAATCGGCGGCATTACAAAAAAAATTATTTTATCTTGTGTTAAATGCCCTTTTAATATTAAAGGTTATTTCATTATTCACTTTAGAAATTTTAAAATAATTTTTGCCTTTAAATTATACATAGGATTTACAGAGTGATAAAATTTAACCGGGCACTTTTCTTTTTTTCTCATTAATATTTTTTGATGTTTTGTAGCCTTTCACTTTCAGGGATTATAAGTCCGGTTTCATTATTGAACCCTGTTATAAAAGATTTAGGTATAAAATTTTTTGGGAAACTTTTTTCTAAAAATTATTTAGGGAAGTATGTATGTAGGTATAACTGTTGACTTTACATTTTTTCAGTAAATACCCTTTTTTGTCACCCTGTATGTATATTATTTTGTCTACAGTGGTGGTTTTTAATTAATTAATTAATTTAGTTTAATTAATTAATTAATTAATTTAGTTTAATTAATTAATTAATTTTTATATTATTATGTATATGAATAAATTATTTATTTTTTATTTAATTATTTTTTTAAAATTTCAATGGGCAAGAGAATATAAATATGCTAAATTAGTAGAAGTTAAAATAAGAGATGATTGGAAATTTAACCGACAATTTATTTATCTAAAATATATTGGACAAAAAGAACGTTTTCTTTTGAAATCTAGAACAATGAGCAACGATAAAAGCATAAGGGATGACATAGTTTTTAAAAAGATAGAATCATTACCATTATTAGAATTTAATCCCAAAACTAATGCTTTTTATGTTCAACTAACTGATGGTTCAAGATTTAGTCCAAATATTCAATTGACAAAGAAAATTGTCATTCAAATAGCCCAAAATCAATTTATTGATGATTTGATACCTGAATCGAATAAACAGGTGCTTAGATAATTAATTTATAAAAAATCAAAGTTAAGCGGTCTCAGGTATTGTAGTCATCATCTTTACCTATCTCCCTTTTTTCCTTCATCTTGAATAATCATGAAAAATGGGTAGTAATATCTCTTTTTAAAAAGCGCGCCCCCATCTATATTATATACATATTTAACTAAATTCTAAAATATTTGATGCTGCCTCAAGAATAAATTTAAGTAAGTTTAAATTATTATTAAAAATTTATTATTATTATTTAAATAACTTATTAATTAATAGTAAATAATTATTAATTATTATTTAAATTTATTTAATTTATAATACTGTTATGTTTTTTTATCAATGCTTTCTTCTGGAATATTTGAATCGTCTTCTTGTTTCGAATTGCTATTTTTGTTGAATAATTGATTAAACTTTAAGTCTTTCTCATCAATAGAATTATCTGAATTTGATTGGGTTTTCTTTAGCCAATACTTCTTGCTATTCCTCCCGGCTTACAATGCTCTTGAGGCGTGGAACTTCAATTCTCCATTTCTGGCCGACTTTTCGAATTTACATTATGGCTTCCGGGAAAATTTACTAATTTTTCCGTAAGCCATACTGTTTGTCATTTTTGTTTGTGTTCTTGACTACACTTCTGCATTATTGGCGAATCGGCTTATTTTATGCCACTGTTTTAGCTTTTCTTCGCTTTTGAATATTTTTTTCCAAAATGGACTTTATTTTTCAAGAATTTTTAGTATTACGCCATTTTTTAAATTTTTGGAGAATAGAATACTTCTTTTGGAATGAATTTTGTTAGTGGAATTTTTCTTCGCAGTGCTTCCAAATAATTCCACAACTGCTTTGGATTTTCCTTAAATCCCAAAGTTTGACTTTCCAAGTCCGACGCCTGAATAATTAACTTTAACTAATTCTGAATTGCCAAACATGTCCAAATCTCTTCATTAAGTATATTTATTTGGCTTACAGAATAGACGATCATTTAAACCAATATTTCGTTTAATTTTACTTAGCGTAATCCATTTTTGTTCAATCAGAATAGAATTTAGATCCACAATGTCGGTAATCACACAAAACGTGTCTGAGTATTAGATCTATAGAAATATGATTAATCTGTGGTCGATTGAATCGGTTGCTTGCATGTAGAAGCAAGCAACAGATCTCTCCCAAAATCTAATATTTTCTCAATACAGACTTCTTAATTTAATAACTTCGAATAGTTTGACTATTTTGGACCGAGGATCACTGAATTCGTTTTCTAACTCTTGAATGAGAAAATCGAATCTCATTGAATCTAATTTCTATGCATCAATTTCTGTGAAACTTTAGCATACTCACTACCTCCTAATTTTCCTATAATGCTAAGGGGTTACCTTCTGTCTCGAACGATGACTTTTCTGTCTGAAGTGACTTGTGCTTCTAATACCAGGAAGCGAATGTTTTGCCTTTGTCTAAATCGAATTCTAATTCGTGAATTAAGGAATATAATTTACAATACAATTCAGCAATCTTCTCCTCTTGCGAATTTTCTTCTTTTCCTTTTGTTTTGCCGAATTCCTTCATCATTTGTTTGAATTCTTAACGTTGAACTTCATAAAATCTTGGCTTAATTTTAGAATTCATGTAGACTTTTCTCATCCATTTAGATCTAGAATATACTAGAATTAAATAATATCCGAATAAGAATAATATCATTTGGTTCGAATTACGACTTCTTTGTCTACATAATAACAAGAATAACATGATAAGACAGACTAACAAACTGTGCTTTATCTACAATACTAAATACAATAATTGCGAACAATAGGAATGTGGCTAAGCTCCGAATAATTGGAGACAGAATAGAATAACACTTCGACAATAAGACTAAGACTCGGACTGAATAATTCAATAGGAAGGCTTTTATACTAAGCCTAACAGTTAACTTATAAATTTAAGGTGCTCATAAATAATAATTTTACTAAAAAGAAGAATGATTATTTCGAATGCTCTATATTAGAAAAGAGTTCAGAAAATATGAATAAAAATAAATCTCTAAAGGAAAATATAGAAAATCACAAAAATAAACTTTTATCGAGTTATTGGTCGGAAATTAATTTAATTGGATATAAAATCGAATTGTTGGAAAAACAAAAAGCTGAGTATTATCAAGAATTAATAAACAGAATTAAATACACTGGGAATAAAATCAGTAAATAAATTTTTATTTTTTGTTATTAAGGGGTAATTTTTAATGTTCTAAATTATCATAGATGAAATTATTGAAAGAAATAAGCGGCATTGCTTCAATTGCGAAGATACTCAACCTAAACGATGGCATAATAACCTGAAAGAACAATACTTGTGCAGAGCATGTGGGATATATAAACACAAATATGGAAAATACAAACCGAAGAAATTATGGTTTAAGAATAAAAAGGTTTGTAGGGAATGATTTCAACTATAAAAATGATTTCAACTATATACTATATAATTATAGTTGTGATGTCTCTAGTTTATAAATGTGCTTTTTTCCTTGTGAACTTAATGAAGAAAGAGATGATTGATTAAAGAGATATCGGAGGATTATTAGGATTAAGAGGGATATCAGGGAATTAATTGGGATTTGAATAATATCAGAGAAATAAGAGGACTTGGAGAGATTAATGGGAGAAGCAGCAATTATTAATAGATATTTGATTTTTAAAATTAATTTAAATATTTTTGAAAAATTACGAATTACGATTACGAATTACGGCATTTTTTCAGTTACGAATTACGATTACGAAAAAAATTTTTTAATTACGAATTACGATTACGAAAATTTTTTCAAAATTACGAATTACGATTACGAATTTTTTTTGAAAATTACGAATTACGATTACGAAAAAAAATTTTCAATTACGACGCAACTCTGTTAAGGAAGAAAAAGACCCGGGAAAATTTTTTACTGGGTTTTGCAACCACCTTCCATAGCAGAACAAAAACAATTTTGCTAACACAGAATCGTTTTGTCATATAACAATGATCGAACCGAAAGATTTTGTTGTTATTCGATTCACCTCGTTAGGCTTTTGAATGATATATGTTTCATGTATTTTTGTTTGGCAGCAAATTCACAATTTTACCGAAACACGATAATTAGAATGTTACATAAATGTTTTTAAATTAATTTATAAATTGAAAACTCATTTCTTTGGGTAATAAGCTCACAGCTGGGAACAAAGACTGGTCTACAAAAACATGGAAGATTAGTATATTCTAGGTAAAAATTTACGAAACGTCCGCTAAAATATTTTAAAATGTTAACGCTAAAATGTTGATGTATTTAATTATTCAGAGAATTACAAAATCCCGAAATTGTTGCACATGCGGAGCTACACATACATCATGTTGGTACTTACATTTAAAACCTGAACATTATATATGTAATTCCTGTTACCAAAAGGAATATAAAACAAACAAGGAAGCAACTAAAAATTCAAAAGAAGATGAATCGAATGAATAGATAGATATTCGTTTTTCTCTTTTAAAAATTTTATGTTTATTGGGACTATTGTCATTTATTAAAATCTATTTTGGAATTTTGCAATCTAATAAGTCTGTAATATATTTTAATTTTTTTCTACATCGGATATTTTTTGCAAAAAATATACCTTATAATTTTTATGCATATAGTTCTAAGACGAAAAATTACACGGCTCTTCATTTCAAAAATTGGCTTATTCCTAATTTTTAAAAAAATAATAATCTATTAAAACATATTTTGTAAATTATTTTTTACAACATTAAAATAATTTATTCTTTTAGATAGAATTTTTATTTAATTGAAATTATTAGGGTGTAACATAAATAATTAGCTTTCCTTGTAGTAAAAGGATTAAATTATTATTAAAATTCAACTGAATGTTTTCAGACTTCGAATAATATTTTAATTTTAAAAAACTTTAAAATTTTATAGTACAAATATACATATTTAGGTCACATCCTTGTTAACATTATTAAAGATACAAATTTTACTTATTTAAAGACGTCATTGCTAAAGATAATTCGCTCTAAATCTTCAAAAATAATTCTTCTAGATCTATTTTTGTTAATTTATCCCAAAATTAAGGAGGATCTGGAGTGATTAAGGTGGTATATTGAGATTTAAGGAAATAACAAGGATATCTCCGATGTAAGAGGATTTGGAGAAATTAAAAGAAGTTTCAATTAGTAAAAGAAGTAAAAATAATAACGAATTAATTTAATCATTTTTCAAATTCATTTTTTAATTATTATCCGTTCATCGACCGCAAACTGAGTGCCAGTCGAATTTGAACAGTTATAAATTTTTGATGCTTAATCCAATACAGATGTTTTTATATTATTCGAAAGACTCGATAAGCTTTATCGTTTACCCAACTGTAGGGGCGAAAAACCATAGGTATTATTCGAAAGACTCGATAAGCTTTATCGTTTACCCAACTGTAGGGGCGAAAAAAACACAAAACAAAAATTATTCCCTTTCCCTTGGCCAAAGAAGGATGGGGGAGCAACTTTTTCAAGGAGAAATTGTAGCCAAATCAAGGAGAAATTGTTGCCTGACTAATCGCTGAAAAAATAAAAAGTTTTTTATTTCTATAAAAAATGTGGGAAATTAATTGGGATGTGTGCATAGCAAAAGCAGACGGGTGATTCACTGCACACAAAAAATATAAATACATATTTATACACGGAATCACTAAAGTTTCGAGCGTTCACGAAACTCCCCCGTCGTAGCTATTGCATCAGGAAATGGACCTTAGTTGGTCATAGTCCTTCAACTTCCTCATCACTCTTGTTGATATTCGATTCAGTTTGTATCTGCCGAGAGCGTGTCTGGTTGTGATGTAGGATCTAGTGAGGTTTATTCTTGCCCTCGTTTCGGCGTATCATCGAGTTTCTTCTTGTTTTCCGTTATTGTGTAGCGCCTCGATCAGAGTAGTCTTTGATAATATCTTCTTTATCCCCCATGGAAGAATGTACAAGTATATAGAACGGATATGATGTTGTATATGACCGTTAGTTTGAACGCAGTTTTCTTCGACACCCATCGGGTTAGACTGATCATCTCCAGTAGATTTCATCCACTTTATTATCCACCGTGCTTCCAGTAATTCTTGTTGAAAGAAGTTTCGAGCAATTGTTACATTTTATGTAGGCCTGTGTTCAGCAATGTAGGCCTGTGTTCAGCAATTGCTACATTTTAAAATAATTTTTTTTAAATGTATCCGACATTTAAAAAGAATATATGCCCTTTTTATCAATCGCCAAATTCACATGATTAGTCAATAATTTTTTATTGACTCTGGCGGCATTAAAAAATAAATATTTTTATTTTGTGTTAAATGCCCTTTTAATATTAAATGTTATTTTGTCATTAAATTTATAAATTTTAAAATATATTTTGCCGTTACTAGTGACCGGTAAAATCAATTTTTCCGGAACCGGATCCGGATTCCGGATTTGCAACTTGAGCCGGACCGGATCCGGCCGGATTTTTCCGGATAAATCCGGTCCGGTTTTAATCCGGTAAAAATAATTTCCGGAGTCCGGCAGAAATTATCCGGATTCCGGACCGGACTCCGGTTTTTTTCCGGATTTTTCAAAAAATTTTTTTTATTATTTTTGTGTTAAAATGTTGTAATATGTGTGTCGTTTATGTCTTAAAATGTTGTTAGAGGGATATCTAAGGATTTTGGAGGCTATGAAGGATATTTTGTGGATTTTTCGAGGTTAAAAGTTTGGAAAATAAAGTACTGCGTGTTTGAATTTTGAAATTTGCTCCTACTTTCGTACAGGCCTTTCTTTACGTCGTACTCGTACCTGGAGTTTAAGGAGCAATATTTCCTCCAAGGATCCTCTTAATCTCAAATCCTTTCCATGTGCAGCAGGCAAAAATATTGAGGATTTTGTAAGTCCTTAAGTCAGTTTTCCATTTCTTGAAGGCCATGAAGCAAGATTTCTTCCATTTTTCACCGCCGGAGGCGAAAATTTCGAGAATTTTGGAAGGCCTCAGGAGAAAAAATTCTATTGTTAGATCCGCAGGCAAAAAATTTTTTGAAGTTTAGATGGTAATGAAGCTTAAACTCTCCATACCCACCCTAATTTCGGCCTAGTACTGAAACTGAGTTGAGGAATATACAAGGGGGACTCAGTCGTGCCTTCCGGGTGCGATCTTTGGAAGGCCAATAAGAAGAATGCATCCCTTTTCAGCGCCGCAGGCGAAAATTTTTTGAATTTCAATAAAGTTAGGGGTCAAAAATCCACCCTTTTTATAAAAATACAAGAAAAAATGGAAAAATTCCAGAACCGTACAAAATCCCAAATCCGGTGCTCAAAATTTGCCGGACCCGGATCCGGATTCCGGATTTTCAACTAGAGCCGGACCGGATCCGGCCGGATTTCTCCGGATTAATCCGGTCCGGTTTTAATCCGGAAATTTCAAAAAAATCCGGATTTGGGACCCGGACTCCGGAAAAATCCGGCCGGATCCGGTCCGGCCCCGGTCACTAGCCGTTACATTATATGTACATATGTATTTATACAGAGTGGAAAAAATTAATCGGGCACTTTTCATTTCATATAACTTTTTTTCTTTTTAATATTTTGAAAATTTTATACTCATTTTGTAGCCCAAAGTATTCTCTTTCAGCGATTATAAGTCAGGTTCGATTAAACCCTTCTAAAAAATTCGGTGTTCACAAAATTTCAACCACTACAACGTTCAAAAAATCTTTGTCAAAAACTTTAAAAATTCCGTTAGTAAATTTTCTGGGAAAATTTTTCTCGAAATTATTTAAGGAATTAGGCATATTTACTTTTGAAAAAACGGCAGAACTTTTAAACAACAAAAAATTAAAATATTTCAGTTGTAAGAATTTTCCTTGACAAATAAAAATTTTTCCTTCAGTTTTTATCCATTTAATATTGTATAAATGGGACAAAAAATACACAAAATTATGGAATTCCAAAGTAAAATTTTTGAGAAAACGTTAAAAACAAGTAAAGAAAAGTTTTCCCTTTGTAAAAGGCCGCAACAATATTTATGTATTTTTATAATCTTAATTAATTAATCAAGTTTTCTATTTTATTAGATGAATAAATTATTTATTTTTTATTTAATTATTTTTTTGAAATTTCAATGGGCAAAAGAAAATAAACATGCTAAAATAGTAGGTGTCAAGATTAACGATGATTGGAAATTTAACCGACAATTTAATTATTTAAAATATATTGGACAAAAAGAACGTTTTCTTTTGAAATCTAGAACAATGAGCAACGATAAAAGCATAAGCAATGACATGGTGTTTAATAAGATAGATTTATTACCATTACTCGAATTTAATCCCAAAACTAATGCTTTTTGTGTGCAACTAAATGATGGTTCAAAATATAATCCAATGATTCAATTAACAAAGAAAATTGTCATTCAAATTGCCAAACATCAATTAATTCAAGATTTTATACCTGAATTGGATAAACAGGTGTTTATATAATTAATTTATAAAAAAATTGAAGCTTCCTCAAGAATAAACTTGAACACGTTAAATCATAACTTAAGGTACTCATAAATCGTGCCTTTACTAAAAAGAAGTATGATTATTTTGAAGTTTCTATATTAGAAGAGAGTTTAGAAAATCTGTATAAAAATAAAACTCTGAAAGAAAAAATAGAAAATTACAAAAGTAAACTTTCATCGAGTTATTGGTCCGAAATTAATTTAATTGGATATAAAATCGAATTGTTGGAAAAACAAAAAGCTGAGTATTATCAAGAATTAATAAACAGAATTAAATACACTGGGAATAAAATAAGTAAATAAATTTTTATTTTTTGTTATTAAGGGGTAATTTTTAATGTTCTAAATTATTATAGATGGAATTAATGAAGGAAATAAGCGGCATTGCTTCAATTGCGAGGATACTCAACCTAAACGATGGTATAATGACATAAAAAAACAATACTTGTGCAGAGCATGTGGGATATATAAACATAGATATGGAAGATACAGACCGAAAGAATTGTGGTTTAAGACTAAAAAGGTTTGTAGAAAAATTATTTCAACTTAATAAATCGTTTAGCAGCTATATAATTCTAGTTATGATGTCTCTAGTATATAAATGTGCTTTCTTCCTTGTGAACTTAATGAAGAAAGAGACCCGGGAAAAATTGACGCTGGGTTTTGCACTCGGTAACATAAACCTATTCCCTTTTCTCTCTCTATACACTTAAACGCAGAACTACTCTCCATTTCAGTTTAATTATTTAGGGAATTACAAAATCCCGAAATTGTTGCACTTGCGGAGCTTCGCATACGCCATGTTGGTATTTACATTTAAAACCAGATCATTTTAAATGCAATTCCTGTTACCAAAAAGAATATAGTAAAAATAGGAAGGAAGCAAATAAGAATTCAAAAGAAGATGATCCGAATGAATAGATGTCTGATGTTTTTTAAAATTTTATGTTTTTTGGGACTAATGTCATTTATTAAAAACTATTTTTAGATTTTGCTATCTAACAAGGGTGTAACATACCGTAATGTTTCTAATATAAGACCGTCTCCAATAGAAGCCCATGCCCTATTAGAAGCCTACCCAATGAAGAGTATTGAAAAATAGAAGCTCTGGGCTTCAATTAGAAACATTATTGTATTTTTAACTTTTCTCTATGTGTATAATTTTAGTAAAAAATATAGAACTGTATATTTTTATATGATATTTTTTAAATAATTACACGGCAACCCTATTATTCAAGAATTGGCGTGTTCCTAATTTTTGAAAATTTGATAACGGTGAATTTGATAACCCTTGTTTTTTGCCGGTTGTATTTCAGTTGAATTCCCAAAATTTTTCAAAATATTACCTAAAATTTTGCTTAAATTTTGCCGAAATTTTTTTAATAAATGGGGGCAGGAATGATCAAAAATTGAATTTTTTGCCTACAACCATTCTAAATTTCACCTACTAAATTAAAGAGTTAAAATTTGAAAAACTGCGTTTTGTGTTTGACGCAATATAAAAATTCTTGTTCACAGCCATGATCTGTATTTATCTCCTTTTTTTAAATTATAACAGTTTTTAATCTAAGAATTCTAAAAACTATTTTATAAAACTAGTTTTCAAAAAAATTTTTATAACATTAAAATAATTTATTCTTTTGGAATAAATTTAAGTAATTAATGGATCTTACCCACTCAACAATTGTTCGGGGGAGGGTCATTTTTTCTAAAATATTTATTCTTGAAATTAAAATTTGTTTAAATAAAGAAAAAAATTAAAATTAAATTTTGAATTGGTCTTGAATTTTTAGATAATTATTAAATAAAAATAGCCGTGTTGTTTTACTGAAAAGTTAGATTTTTGGCCTAGATGCATCACATTCTTAATATTCTATCAATTCCCTTGCTGATCTGTTTAAAAAATAAAAATAATATTTTATCAAATTTTCCCTTTATTTACTCAATTATTTACGTATTTCCTTCAATATTAGCTTTTAATTGTTATTTTTAGCTCGATATAGTACTCACTGATTTTGAAATAATATCATGCCATGGGACTTAATGCTTTATACAAGCCGAGACAGATTGTCATTTCTCCCCAGAGGTGTTTCGAAACAAAAAAGTCTGACCACACATTATAAATATTTAAAAATTTCAATATTATGGACAATGTTATTCGGATGAGATAGTCAGGCTGAGTCGAATGACAAACAAATTATGGGAGCTCGCAACGCTTGGCTGAGATATAGGGCTAAAAATGGTCAAAAAATACACCATTACTCTCTATATTTTGGCTCAATCTTGTTCAATCACACTGATTTTGGTGCTATTTGACTCAGCTTGATGTGATCTTCCGAATAAACCATTTTTCTTTAATTGACTACCTTTTGACAAAAATTTGACATTTTAGTAAATGGCAGCTTTCTATTGCAATACCGGCCAATCGGAGCTGCGTCGAAATAAAAAAAATCTTCGAAATTCGGAAATCGAAAGAAATCCAAAAATATCGAAATTTTATGAAAAAAATTTGAAAATCAGAAATCGAAAATCGGTAGAAAAAAACGTCGAAAGTCGAAATTTCGACGCAGCTCTGCTGCCAATTGACAAAAGGCATTTTATCGTTGCGTTTTTTCGTTTCATGCGTAAAATTCTTGAAAGTTATAAAAAGTTATCAAATGAAAATTTCTGAAAAATTTCTTTAAAATTGGCGGCGTATTCGGAAATTTGCAGATATTGTAATACTCCCTTAGAGCGCTAAAATCCTAAAAAAACTAATCGCTATAAATCCCTCAATGGAAAGAAGTGTCACTCCATTGGCTTCAATAAATGAATCTTTACATTAAAGTTAAATTCACTTACGACAATTTTTACACTCATGTCCCGTTCCTCTTTGCGATGGCCCGCCGCGTTTAGCCATTATGTAATAAATCATGAAATTAATTATTAAATAAAGGAAAAATATAATTGAATTAATTTTAATCATTTTTTGAATTATTTATTTAAAAATTATTTAGTTTTCTTGAAAAGGATTTTATTTTTATTTAAAATTCTGCTATTATTTATTAAGCCAACTCTGGCCAATTTCTAAAAATAATAAAAAAAATTGCCAAATTCAATGAAAGATTACTTAAGGTTTCAAAATTAAAATAGGTTTTTAATAGAAAAAATTGGCCAAAATTGGCCAAGCCTTTTTATTTGCTTAACTGCCTGAATACCTTAATTCTCTTAGCGAAAGCAACTTTTCTCAACTCTCTTTGAGATTGCCCTTTAATTGCTCTCTTAAACTTGCTCTCTGAAATTTTATTTTTTTGGATATATTTTTAAGTATTTTTTTCTGTTTTTAATTAATTTCAAAATCTAAACACCCAAAGTAATTAATAAATTCGTTTTACATCAAAATGAGATTGTGGAGGAATTTCACGTGAATTTCCAAAAACAAATTTATTTGCAAGTTAAAAATAAATTTTTTAAATAAATAACTTTTTAATCCACTAATGTTTATATGTACAAGACTAAAGCAAACTGCTTACTTATGTTACTGAAACTGCTTACTTATGTTACTGAACATAAGTACTTATATTACTGAACTTAAGTATACACGAGACTTATGTTCGGTAAAGACCTTTTCTAAACCACTAAATGGAATGAAGCAAACAAAAATTGACCAAAAATAGGGGTGCATTAAATGATTAAACTCTCACTAGTTTTTGACTAATTTGAGCAAATCCCAATTAATGGTGAGATAATATACATGAGTCAATTAATTCTGTAACTCTCCTTAGTTAGGAACGTGGTAAAAAAATAATCCGAAGGTCGAGATAAATAAAACCAGTTTTGGAAATTTGTTAGAAAATGAAACAAGATCTTCTTCAGTAATCAGCCAATGAGCTTTTGAAAAATTTGAAAATAAAATATTAAAACAACACATAAAAAAGTAAAACCTTATTATCGTATGCAAATCTAGGATCCTAGGATCAATTAGCGTGCTTATTCTTAATATCTATAAGTTTCTTTACTCGTATATTAATCGAATCAACCAAACATTTAACAAAACTTTCCTAACTACACATATTAATTTATTCAAGGAAAATCCCAACTTAGCAAGATGGGCTTGTATTTTTTTAACAATTACCTCCCCTGTGTGCCTTTTAAAATTTCATCTATCCAATGTATGGTAATACTAAAAGTATTTCACTCATTATTGTAATAATTCCATTAACCTTTGTATTTGTTGAGAGAGAGTCGGTTTACTCCACACATCAGCGGCGATTTAGTAATAATCTGTTCCTACTCCAGATTGAATTTTTTTGTTAATTTGTTCTGCCATCTTGGTAGGACATTACTGCGAAAATGATAAAGGGTAGGAAGCTAAAAGACAAGTTAAACTACAAATTAGCTTTATAACCTCTAAATCTGGATAAGCTATTGAGTAAAGTGCCTTAACATCTTTATCTTCTATGAATAAAAAAGAATTATTTTGTCTAAGAATTTGGCGATTTTGCGTGCATATTTGTCCACGCCTTAATCATCATGTAATAAATCATAATATTAATTATTAAAAAACGTAGAAATATTTACGAACTCATTTTTTGAAATTTTATTTCTATTAGAAATTATGGGTCATAGTAAAATTATGGGTCATAGTAAAAATCATAGTAAAATTTAAGAAAACAAAAATTCAAAAGCTATAAAAAATAATTTCAGATAGACTTAAATTTTTTCAAAATTAAATAAATATAATAGTCGCCATATTATTTTAGAAAAGTCAGATTTTTGGTCTAGCTGCATCCTGTTCCTCATATTCTGTCAGTTTCCTGTATGCTCTGATTAAAAATTAAAAATAATTTTTTGCTAAATTTTTCCTTTATTTACTCTATTATTTTATTTTGTCCTTGAAACGATTTACATAGTACTCACTAGATTTCGAAATAATACCATGCCCGAGGATACTATTCTCTTTGGATCATTTTTTCACAAAAAAATATTTCGAATTTTCCGTTTCAACCAGACTGCTCTTTGCAAATTTTTTTGTTAAAAAATTCTCATGTAATTAAAAAATTACAATCAAACTGTTTTTGATGAAATTTTGAAAGAATTTCGGATTATATACCCAACTCTTTTCAATTTTTAGACTCACCCTACATTTTACTTAGTTTGGTTGTGGAAAATAAGTGATTGACTTGGAAAAGAAAATATTAAACTCTGACTATTTTTTACATATAAGGAAAACTCTGAGACTCGAAATAGGGTGATGGGGTGATATGCTTTAAAGTACCCTTAAATTTTTCCATTTAAATTAAATTGACTTACTCTTACAACCAACATTACACTCATGTCCCTGTCCTTTTTGCGATGGCCCGTGTTTAGCCATTATGTAATTAATCATAAAATTAATTATTAAAAAAAGGAGAAATATAATAGAATTAATTTTAATCATTTTCTCGATTTATTTATTTACTTGAAGAATTATTAATATAACATATTTTGTGGGTATATTCTTCTAGTATTTATTGGGCCAATTTTTAAGAATAAAAAAATTTGCTAAATTCAATGAAAGATTACTTCAAATACAAAATTTAAAAATACAAAAAATTTTTTGAACTTTTTTCTAATTAATAGAGATTTTTGGCCAAAATTGACCAAAAATTGGCCAAAAATCTTTATTTACATAAATTTTTTACCTCAATTATCCTCAATAAAAACCTCTATTTTGTACCCTCAATATCAATTTTCTTTGCTCTTTGAGATTTTATTTTTTCATTTTGGATTTATTTTTAAGGATTTTTGTTTATTTGTTTTTAATTTCTAAATCTAAACCCTCAAATAAATTATTAAATTTAGTTTTACCTCGAAAACAGAGGAGAAACTTGAGAAATTCACGTGAATTTTCGAAAACAATTTTTGAAATTTCAAAATAACTTTTTTAAATAAACCAAACATTGGATAATATTCATATCTTCGTATATTTCCTTAATTTTGAAAATATGAAAAAACCAAAGTGCTGTTATACTTATGTTCAGTAATCATTACTTGCATTTTTAGAAAATTTTGGATTTTGAGGAATCATTTGAATGATTTCGAAAACTTAAATTAAAATGTTTCTAATTTAATTTAATATTTGTCTCAAAACTTGGCAATATTTGTTACAATTTTTCTATACTTTTTTTCTGGTTAACTGGTCTAGTCAAAATTATAAATCAGCAAATACCGTATTTTCTCGATTAATTCCCCTGGGGAATTATTTTTTCAACCCTTCCTTGGCATGGGGAATTAATCGAGGAGGGGAATTATTCGTGTTTTGGCATTTGAACGTGTATTAGGGTATTTTGGGGTGGGGAATTATTTTTTCAACCCTTCCTTGGCATGGGGAATTAATCGAGAGGGGGAATTATTTGAGGGAGGGATATTAATAGAGAAAATACGGTAGGTTCTCGAGTTTGTATCTCGAATATATCTAATCGAATTCGGTTATTTGCCTTTAAATTTTTTGTTCCCTTCAACTTTTATTCCTCCATTTCTAAATCTTTTCAATTTCTATAACGCCAATTTTTAGAAATTTTTTTTTAATTAAAACAAAAAATAAATCGTAAAAAATTTATTTAATTAAAATTAGATCAATCTTTTTAATCTTTTACGAATATTAATGAAATAAAAATTATGCAACAATCGTCATATTCTGTCACATCCGTGTTAACCTGATTAAAAGTAAAAAATATTTTTCCTTCAAAATAAGTCTATTAAAGATTTTTTTCTTAAATTTTCAAATGGCCAACCCTAATTTAAGAGAAAGAGAATTCCCACAATTAATAATATTACATTTCAGAGATGAGCTGATCTCACCTGAAGCCCGGAAGAAAATTTTGAAAACCTTATCCAAATACATGACTTCTTTCTTTCGATACTGTAATAATATACCGCCCCCCTATTTTAGTCTCAGATTAATTTTCGTTAGGCCTATTTTTGCGTTGTTTTCTATTTTTTTCTTCATAAGCTTACCTTTTACTTACGTACTATAATATCTGAGGGTAAAAGGATTGACAGTAAAAGAGAGGGGGGGGGGTATTAATAAAGTACCTCTCTTTCTATCCGATGTTTTGGATATTTTAGTATTCTGGTACTTTATTAATATCCAACCCCCACACCTATTTGAGTCGCAGATTGATTTTCATTTTTTGCTGTTAATCAGTCTCCCTCAAAAATTTTAAGTTAAATGCAAGTTAGAAGTAGAAAAATAAGAAAGGAGGCCTTCTAACTTAAAATTTGGGTGGGTTGATGGACAGTAAAAAAGGAAAATTAATCAGAGACTCAAATATGGTGGGGGCGAGATATTAATGAAGTACTTCTCTTTCTATCCGATACTTTAGATAAGTTAATAATCCCACAAAATCTTTCAATTTAAAATTTAATAATTAAATTACAATTTTTATGTCCAGGTCCGCTACATGATGGCCCTTCATGTGCTTCAATTACCATCATGTAATTAATCATAAAATTAATTATTAAGAAAAGTAGAAAGATAAAAGAATTAATTTTAATCATTTTTTGAAATTATTTTTTGAAATATTTATTTTTTATTAAAAATGATATTTTTATGGGTAAAATTATGCTATTTATATACAAAATTTTTGCAAGTTTCTAAAAAAATAAAATTCAAAAGCTATCAAAAATAATTTTTTCAAAAATTTTAAAATTGTTTAACAATTCTTTAATAAAAAAATTTTTGTGTTTTGGTTATTTTATTAAAGGGGACATGTGAATTATTTGCATAAGAATGTTCCATTACTTCAAATATTTGCTCTTTGAGATTTTATTTTATTTTTTTTCATTTTTTTTTAATTTATATTTTTTTATTGTTCTTTTTATGTTTAAATTTCCAAATTTAGAAATTCAAAAAAAACTATCAAAAAATAACGAAAATATTTTTCAAAAATAAGAGTGGTACTATCCGATTATCCCCTACTATTTTTCTCTCATCCTTTTCTCCTTTCTCTTTTTCTCCTTCTAAAAATTACAAATGACTATAGCAAATAATGATTCAATGAAAATCTATTTAGGCAGTGGTTTCTGCGATTGGGACAAATGCCATCATGTCCACTTCCATTCGACTTATTCTCATAAATTTTTGTGAATAAAGCGAGTTTTTTTATCACGAGTTTTAAACACACGTTTTAATGTTTTAAACACACTTTTTTTAACACACGCGCATTACAAGCGGGGATCTTATTGATATAGTAGGAAAAAATTCTTCTTCCTTCCATTTCCAACCTAACTTCAACAAACTCTTCTTTCAATTCAAGTCCACACAACTATAGGAATGAATATTTATTTAGATAGAGAGAGTCCTCCCAAACGAACAAATAAACATAGAAAACAAAATTATTAAATAAACAAATCAAAAGGGAATTGATTTCCTTGTATAGAAAGGGGGATCAACAAAACTTTTGAAAAATAATTTTATAAAATAGTTTATAATTCTTAAATTAAAAACTTTAATAATTTAAAGAAAGGAGATAAATAAAGATCAGGGCTGTGAACCATAATTTTTATAGCTCGCCAAACAAAAATCGCAAATTTTCCCTTTTAGCTCAGCAGGCTGAATTTTGGATGGTGTAGGCGAAAAATTCAATTTTTGATCATTCCTGCCTACATTTACACTGTGTTTCAAAAGTATACGCGCACCTAAATTTTTCGATTTTTTCGTCATTATACTTATGTCAATATTTTCTAGATTTTTTATAAGATATAAATTAACTAAACAATAAGATCTATGGACAATTTACCTGAAAAATTCAGTAATTTATTTTTATTTTTAAATTTTTACCAAAATAGGGTGTTTCATAAGTATACGCGCACTTATATTTTCGACATTAGGGATGGTTCGAAAAATCCACAAAAATTTCTGTAAACATTTCAAGTGATATTGAAACAAAATACAAAAGAAATGAAGTTCCAGTCAAGTCCCGTCATAGAGATATCAAAACCCGAAAATCAACGGAAAACCAGGGTAAACGTCTTTAAAAAATATTTTCGACCCCTTATAAGCGGTATTAAATTTTTATTTTATACTTTTCTGAAAGCCCATTAAATTTGCTACAAGAAATCATTAAAATTATTATACACAAAAAATTGACGTTCGAGATAATCAGTGTTAAATTCACTGAACCTAAAAATCATTGAATTTACCCCATATTTATCACTTTAAAAATTCAATGCTTCACAACTCAATAAAGAATTTTTTTACGAAAAATGAAGATCTGTTATATTATAGTAAATTTAATGGGCTTTCAGAAAAGTATAAAATAAAAATTTAATACCGCTTATAAAGGGTCGAAAATATTTTTTAAAGACGTTTACCCTTGTTTTCCGTTGATTTTCGGGTTTTGATATCTCTATGACGGGACTTGACTGGAACTTCATTTCTTTTGTATTTTGTTTCAATATCATTTGATATGTTTACAGGAATTTTTGTGGATTTTTCGAACCATCCCTAATGTCGAAAATATAAGTGCGCGTATACTTATGAAACACCCTATTTTGGTAAAAATTTAAAAATAAAAATAAATTACTGAATTTTTCAGGTAAATTGTCCATAGATCTTATTGTTTAGTTAATTTATATCTTATAAAAAATCTAGAAAATATTGACATAAGTATAATGACGAAAAAATCGAAAAATTTAGGTGCGCGTATACTTTTGAAACACAGTGTACATATTAAAAAACTTCGGCAATATTTTGGCAAAATGTTAGAATTTAAATCTCAAAATCACGGGTTATCGAATTCGCAGTTATCAAATTTTCAAAAAATTAGGAACCAATTTTTAAACAATTTATTGTATTCAATGTTCATGCTGTGGAAAAATTCATTGGATGGGAGATGAAATAAATAGAATCATCACGGAAAAGGCCCAAACCGAAAGCACAACCGACTGTGCCACCATCAACCCTATGATTGGTTATTTATTTATTTTCTTTTCTTTCTGCAAGTACGGACACAACACAATGTGTCTTAATATACAAAAAATATCCAACATAGAGGAAAAGTTAAAACATGCTACAAATTATTAGATAACAAAATTCCAGAATAGGTCATAATATATGACAATATTTCCCGATAAACATAAAATTTTTAAAAGACAAAAACGGATATCTATTCATTCGGTTCATCTTCTCTTGAATTTTTATTTGTTTTCTTATTTGTTTTATATTTTTTGGTAACAGGAATTACATATATAATGTTCAGGTTTTAAATGTAAGTACCGACATGATGTATTTGTAGCTCCGCAAATGTGACAATTTCGGGCTTTTATACTAATTCTCTAAATAATTAAATAGTAAAAGTGTTCTTACGTGAATATTTAATAATTACATATTATGGTATTAATAAAGAATTCGAAAATAAAATATTTTAGCGATAGAATGTTAAGTTTTACCCATACAATACTAATTTTCCGTGCCTTGTAGAGAAGGCACGGTGAGCTTTTTACCTGGAGAAAACAGTTTTTGTCCTGCTACGGGGAGCAGTTATGCATTTTAGGGCTGAAAACCAAGAAAGCGGTTCTTCCAGATTCACTTCCTTCCGACAAAGAAGAAATTGACTTTATTTACTAGATATACTTGCCTATACTAGCTAACCGATTTATAATATAATAAATAACTAGCTAACCTATACTAGCTAACTAACTGAATTATTTTTCTACAAACCTTTTTAGACTTAAACCTTAATTCTTTCGGCCTAACTCTTCCGTATCTATGTATATATACACTACATTTTTTGCACAAGTATTGTTCTTTTAAGTAATTATACCATTCTTTAGCTTGATAATCTTTGCAATTGAAGCAATTTCGTTTATTTCCTTCATTACTTTCATCTGTAATAATTTAGATAATTAAAAATAAACCCTTAAAATGGTCAAAAATAAAAATTTATTTACTTATTTTATTGCCAATGTATTTAATTCTGTTTTTTAATTCTTGATGATACTCAGCTTTTTGTTTTTCTAACAATTCAATTTTATATCCAATTAAATTAATTTCCGACCAATAACTCGATAAAAGTTTGCTTTTGTAATCTTCAATATTTTCTTTTATTGAGTTATTTTTATACAGATTTTCTAAACTTTTTTCTAATATAGAACTTTCAAAGTAATTATTCTTCATTTTAGTAAAATTATTATTTATAAGCACCTTAAATTTATAAACTTAACATGTTCAAGTTTATAATGAGGTTATTTCCATCTTTTAGGATATCATGGTTTTTATAAATAGAGTCCAACTCCGTCCCGATTTTTGGATTTTCAGATAGATCTCGTTGAATAATGGCGTGTGTACTATAAGTCTAGATGACTAGACTGTGTGTTTAGAGACTTTCTACATCTTAGATTTCCGATCATACTACTTTGATGTTAACCGCTTTACAATACTCAACACCTCAGCACCTTTGTGAGGTGTGATATATTATGATTTTTTATTAATTAATTATATAAGCACCTGTTTATTCGATTCGGGTATCAGATCATTAATAAATTGATGTTTGGCTATTTGAATGACAACCTTCTTTGTCAATTGAATATTTGGACTAAATCTTGAAACAGCAGTTATTTGAACATCAAAAGCATTAGTTTTGGGATTAAATTCTAATAATGGCAATGATTCTATCCTATTAAAAACCATGTCATCTCTGATGAATTGCAATGTGTTCATGATTTTTCTAGATTTCAATAGAAAACGTTCTTTCTGTCCAATATGTTTTAAATAATTAAATTGTCTGTTAAATTTCCAATCGTCACTTATTTTTACTTCTACTACTTTAGCATGTTTGTATTCTCTTGCCCATTGAACTTTTAAAAAAATAATTAAATAAAAAATAAATAATTTTTTCATCTATTATAATAAATAAGAATTATAATTTTCAGAAGGTTATTAAAAATATTAATTTCACAAAAAAATATTAGTAAACTATTGGATAATATAAAATTTAATATAAAATAAAAAATATAAAAATACAAAATAATAAAATAAAAGAAATAATAAAAGAAAATAATACAAGAAACCACAACTGTAGTCAAAATATATTAAATGCATATGTATAACTTGAGGTAAAAATTATTTGTTATTTTTTAATGATCAAGTAATATTTAATATTAAAAGTTCATTTGGCACAAAATAGATATATTTATTTTTCAATGCCGCTAATTCGACACAAAAATATAAAAATAAGGCTATATGTATAAGATGGTACTTTATGGATATGTCACCCCCCTCCTATTTTGAGTCTCAGAGTTTTCCTTAAACGTAGAAAATGGTCAGCGATTATTTTCTTCTCCATGTCAATCATTTTTCTTTTTTCAAGCAAAACAAATGAAATGTGGTAAATGTAGAAACGAAATGAGTGAAATGTAAGTAAAAAATATGTGAAAAGGCAAAATAAACAAGCAAAATACTTGAAGAAGAAAAAAATAATTGACATGGAGAAGAAAATAATCTCTGACCATTTTTTACGTTTAAGGAAAACTGAGACTCAAAATAGGAGGGGGGGGGGTGACATATCCATAAAGTACCTATAAGATTCTACGACACCTGCGGACGACTTTTGCGGACTGATATTTGCTGACCGACATTACTTGTTTTTAAAATTAGTTCAAAAAATTGGTAGTAGATGATAGGAATACGGGACTCAAATTTTTTCCTTATTCCTAAAAATTGTTAATTTTCTTATATTTTTCTCTCTATTTTTGATTTGTGCCTTAAGTCTATAAATGCAAAAGGATTATTTTTCTTATAAATTTTTTATTTCCTTCGTTTTTTGTGAGCATTTACCTTTTTTCTGTCCGTATTTTACGCGACGCGGCCATAACGGCGCAAAGCTATAACCTACACATACTTCAAAATTTCCTGATCTTATAAAATTTAGTATCAAACGAGTTCTCTCATCGAGCTAAGGGGATTCGTAAGAAAATTATTAAGGACATATGACAGTAGGTTATATTACAGCAAGTTATGGCTTTGCGCCGTTTTGGGCTTTACCCATAAATACATATAAGTATAATTTGAAGGCAAAAATTATTTTAAGATTTCTCAAGTAAATAATTAAATAATATTTAATATTAAAAGGTTATTTAACACAAGATTGAATTATTTATTTCTCAATGCCGCCTTTTCGATTAAATAAAAATATTTATTGACTAATCATGAGAATTTGTCGAGTGAAATAAAGTGCAAATATTCTTTTTAAATGTTTTTGGATTTGTTTTATTAAAGGGGGCAAAACTTTATACATTGCGTTAATTAACAAAATGACGTTAATTAACAAACCTCGAGACTCTCTTAGATGCAATTCCACTTTCACTCATAGAAGATGTACAAGTGCAGGTTATAAATTTATTTCTAATAATTTATTCCTCAAAGTATAAAAAACGGTTCTTTATTAATATCCCGTCCAAACCCTATTTGAGTCTCATATTAATTTTCCTTTGTTTAGTCTTCTGCTAAACTGATAAATTTCTTCCTTTGAAATTTATTTTCTTTTTAATTCAATTATTTTTGGTAATTTCCGTTCTACCACACCCCCTCCCCCTAAATTAATGCTCAAAATGTCATGTATAGGGTAATGAAATGTGCTGAGTCGAACGGTACCACTCTTTTTTCACGAAGATGCCTGTGGACCTAAATATAGGGTAAAGCTAAGTTTTAAGAAGAGAAGGTGAAACAATTTAAAGACAATGATTTATTTTTCCTTATAAAAAATGAATGCTTTTAGAAAAGTGAATGGAGAGAAGTGAAGCTCTGTAAGGGGTGATTAATACATTTTATAAGCAGGTGAGCGAACGAAGGACAATTAAAAAGTATTTGCTGTAAAAGAGAAAAAGAAGGCAATTTTTAGTTTAAATACATTATTATGGAAAACCTTAGGGAAACGGAAATAACTAATGTAAAATAATAAATATTAATGGTTAAAGTCTAAAAGATTGTACGATTTTAATTTAAAACATATTCTCACAAATAAAAATTTTTTATTTAAATTAAGAAATAAATTAAAATAATTTTCACTTAGGCTTTTAAAGTTTTTGAATTTTAATAAATAATGGGTTGTCAGATAAATAATGAGCCCTTTGCGCATTTTTAGTCTTTTTTTATGTATAGGTATTCGAATTTTAGTTAGAATTATTTTAAATTTACTAGAGTCAATAGTTCGCGCTTTTTTCTACTAGCCAGAACCATTTAAAAAATAAATTTTGAGTTTTGCAGTTTTTTAAAAATTTTTTAAAATTATGTCCTCAAAATATGAAATTCGGACTGTTATTTTGTATTGCTTCAAACGCGGTCTAGTAACAACTCAATCCAAAAAAGAAGATGCCGCCTTGTAGGGTACATATTGGGCATCTTTTGCATCAATTAAGCGATGTTACAAAAAATTCAGTGATGGAGATATGGGCCTAGAAGCCAAAAACTCCAAATTTGGGCTAAATTTGGGGTTTTACACTGGGAACTAACTCCTAAAGGGCAATGGATTGCCGGGCGAACTCTACAAAACAATATTGGACATAGTTCAGATTGCCAACGATGTTTTCACTGCTTGCGGGGTTCGTTATGATAAAGTTGTTTTTCAACAGGAAACTGCACCCTTGCATTGCGCGAACGCAACTCGAGCCTAAATCACGGGGACACTCGGATGGGAACTTTTAGTTGATCCTCCTTATTCTACGGATATTGCGCCGTCTTACTAGCAGTTATTTCGTTCGATGAAAGATCATTTGCGGGAGGTGATGTTCCAAAACTGTGCTCAACTCTAAAATTGGGTTGCTAACATTCTTAATACCAAATCTGCCAATAAATTTTATCAAATGAGAATTCTAAAACTGCCAAGCAAGGGGCAAGAAGTGATAGATAATAATGGACATTAAATTGTTTTTTGATTTCATTTCATTATTTAGTTATAGTAAATTGTATAATTTATGCGCAAAGGGCTCATTATTTATCTGACAACCCATTATAATAATCTCCATATTATTTTAAAAAGTCAGATTTTTGTTCTAGCTACATCCAGATCTTCAGACTGTCAATTTCCTGGATGCTCTGATTAAAAAATAAAAATTATTTTTTGTTTAAAATTTTTCCTCTATTTACTCAATTATGTAATTATTTTATTTGACATTAACTATTAAATAATGTCATTGATTCAATCTTGTACTCACTAGATTTCGAAAAATACCATTTCTGTTATAACATTCCTTGTGAAATTTTCTTCACATAGTTTTGTAAAAAAATTTTTTCGAATTCCCTTGAAGCCAGACAGCTTTTTGCAAATTTTTCTGTTAAAAATTTCAAAGAAAAACTGTCATCTTCAAGAAAAACTGTCATTTTTTACCCTCAAATTTTTCCATTTAAATTAAATTCACTTACTCTTACAACCAACATTACACTCATGTCCCTGTCCTTTTTGCGATGGCCCATGTCCAGCCATTATGAAATAAAACATAAAATTAATTATTAAATAAAGGAGAAATATAATAGAATTAATTTTAATCATTTCTTGAATTTATTATTAAAAATGATATTAAAATGGGTAAATTACACTTTTATTTATTTGGCAAATTTCTAAAATAAAAAGTTTGCCGAATTTAAGTAAAATTTCATTAATACTTTAGAATGTTTATTTAGTCTTTTAATAAAAATGAACTTTTTCTATTAAGTTTTTGTATTATTTTATACGTAAATTAGACATTTCGCTTAATGGACAATACACTAAAATGCTCCCAAAATCCTTAAAGATAATCAAGATGGGGACGGAACATCCAATATGTGAAATGTTTATTTTGCAAATTTATTAATTAGAATAAAAAGGAAAAATTTTGGTTCAAAATTGTATAAATTAATAAACTTAAAAATTTTTTATTGTGAGATTTGTACGATGTCCTCTATAATTAATAGCTATTTTATCCAAAAATGTACCAAAGCACTTATTTACTCAACTGTCTGGCAAATGAGTACCTTAATGCCCTCAACGAATTCAAACATTTTGCACCATAAATTAACTTTCGGTCCTCTTTGTCATTTTATTTTTGGTATATTTTTAAGCATTTTGTTTGTTCGTTTAAATTAATTTCAAAATCTAAACCCTCGAATTAATTAATAAATTTAAGTTTTACTCAAAAAATTTAAGTTTTACTCAAAAAGAGATGTGTGTAATTGAGGAATTTCACGTGAAACGCCAAAAAATTATTTTGAGATCCAAACTACCTTATTAATGTACCAAAATATTTTATTATTAGAAATTCCTTTCCTTTACTCAT